>WELA01011341.1:601638-630871 GCA_009602735.1 Mesotaenium endlicherianum
TGGCACCGCCTACCCGGGAGTTCACCACGTTGGTAGGACCTCGGTTAACCAAATCCACCGCCATCTCCCATCATCCCGAATCGCCATCCACCATAGGGATGTCATCTGGCGATTCATCTAGCATACCACACTTAGATGCATATCGAGGCAGTTTGCTGCTACCGAGTACGGAAGTCAGCTGGCTGTCAAGAATGTGTCAGCAAGCTGACTCAAGGTGACATCAGCCTGCTACTTCCGGCCGAGTCATTAAACTGATATTAAGTATAAAGTCCAGCAGACTGATCATTAACTAGAGTTCAGCAGGCTGAACTTATTTAACTATATTATTTAAATGAATATTATGTCAACCAATATACTGATTCATTACACCCCGTGTAAGGTTATGAAATTGTAGTTTGTTTCTTTCCAGTATTTTATGTGCATAGAGTGTGATTTTAGAAGAACTTTGGTCTTTATTTCACGTCATTTGGACAAGTATTGAGATAGTTATGAATTTTGGAAGTTTTTAGTGAGTTTTTAATGTCACAGATTCTATTTAGTGACAAGGATAGGTCCAGTGACGAAAATTTCGGTTGGAGTCCAGAAAGTAGGACATTGAAACATGAGGGTTCCAGAAAGTACGTACAATTACGTAGAGTGCCAAAGTGATCGTGGAATTTCTAGAAACTCCGTGAGGAGTTAGTGGATTGTGTAGTAGAATATTCTAGAGTGTGATTGTGTGCGTGTGAGTGTGCTAGCTTGTCCAACTAGGCAAGGTCACCTACATGGAAGGAGCCATAGGAGAAGGTTCTGGAGGTACTTTGCTAGAGAGGACACTTAGAGTTAAAGGATAAATGGGAAGCACAAGGAAGTAGAAGGGGCTTATTCTATTCTAGTCTAACCTTCGTATCTTGTACACGACTTTTCTTAATAAAGTGAGTTCTTTTCCACTCCTCTCTCATGCAGCCCTCTACCTCTTGCAAGGGTGGCATACCACCAGGCCACTCCACCTTGTGTATGCAACTAGGAAAGGTCCTCGTGCACGCTTCCACTCGCGGGTGAGGGTGCGTGAGTGTGTATGGGCGCACTCCCCGCACCCTTCCCCCTTTCACCCCGCCTCCTACTCCAACAGCTCGCGCGCGGCGCAAGCCTACGGGCTCGCCAGGCTTCAGCGATCTTTCACATGAGGCCGCAGCAGAGTCAGGCAGGACCCCCGAGGCGCAGCCGGTCCTAGCCGACCGCAGCAGCACGACTGCTCCACTGGCAACGAGTGCCGCACCACGCACTTGTTTGCCTCCGCTAGAGCTGCCCGCGCTGCCTCCAGCTCCGCAGAGACGCACCCCTCAGCGTCCGCGTCTCCGCACGTAGCTCCGCTACGGCCCACACCCCTACGTAGCAGCATCCTCAAGCCCCCGCGGACAGGTTCGTCCCCTTACGCAGGTGCGCTGCTACGGCACGCCCACCGCACGTGGCCTATCGACACGCACGCCCAGGGTACCTCTCTGCGCAGGCAGCCCAGGGGCTCCTGCGAGGTAACACCGCTTCAGGAGGCGCGGCATACCCAAAAGCTCACTCCGCTGCGCACCGCACGGGAGATGACTCCCCTCCGCGAGACAAGGGCTCGCTCCGTAACCCCGCCATACGACGAGACCCGTAAGCGCGGCACCACGCCGCCCTACCGCGCGCAACCCGACGACGGCGACACGCATTCTTCCTCGATGCACACCCATGGCGCGGTGTACCAGGTCCCTCTCGCCCGCCGCACTTCGGTCCCGCGCAGTCACATCGCAGGAGATGGACCGGGCGGTCCGCCTCCGCAGAAGGCACCTCGCATCGGCAGCCAATCCTCCGATTGTCACGCGTCTACGACAGCCGCTTGCGAAGAGCTCATGCGCCGACAGCAGCTCGGCCACATCTACCTTGCCCCTCGCGCACGGCTTGCGACACATGTCCAGCTGGCACCACGGCAGCCAGTGCGCGCACGGCAGGTGGCAGACAGCCCCGAACACTCGGCCTGCACTATTCCCGTGCAGTCAGTATTGCGCGAGCGCCAGCGCGAGTACCTCGACCCGCACCCGTTCATGCCGCAGCGCACCGTCATGGACCAGCTGGCCCATGCTGCCTTGCACCGCGACAGCCAACACGAGCGAGATCGATGGCAGCTGCTGTGCGTCCGTGCTGCACAGGCTCAGGTCCTGCCTGTTCCTTGCGAAGCCTTGCAGGACGCACGAGCCCGCTGGCGTACCTATCAGGCGCACGCTCGCAACGGGAGTCCGCAACCCCTCGCATACCGCATTCCCGGGCTCACTCTCGACTACGCCAGGCAGGCCGTGGCCTCGCTCCGCATGGCGCCGCATCAGCACAGCCCACAGCGTACCTATCCGCCACCAGCCGAGCCTGGGGACGCCGCCATGGGCTGCAGGATGCTGCCCACGCCGATCTTCACCGATCAGCTCGACGAGAAGCATAGCGGTATCGTCTTAGTGAAGCTCTTCGCTGGCATCTCGACAGGCCTGCTGGCCACCTTGCAGGCCAGCATAGCCATGCGCCGCTACGTCTATGTGGATCCCGACGCAGAGGCCCAACAGGTGGCTCGGTGCCAGATAACCCTGTGTCACGAGCGCTTCCTTGACCTCTTCCCTGCGCACGCTTTCCGCCGTGCACAAACGGACTGGCCCATGGACATCCGCGACATCACTATAGAGCACGTCTCGCGTCTTGGGCCCATCGACCTGGTCATCGCAGGCTGGGAGTGTCAGGGTTTCTCCAGGGCAGGGACCGGTGGCGCCCTTGCGGACCCCCGCACTGTGCTCTTTTGGCACCTGCTCCGCGTCCTCTGCATGATTGAGGATCGCCAGCCTCCCCACACTCTCGCATGGGTGCTGGAGAACGTGGCCGCGCGCTTCGATCGACGCGCGCACGTCCGTGCCGACTTTGCCCTCTGCAGCAGCTACGTCGGTCGCGAGGCCGTCATCGACGCTGCCCAGATCGGCTCCTTCGCGCACCGCGTCCGCGCATACTTCACCAACCTGGCCATGCCGGGCACACTCGAGGCTCTAGCTGCAGCCCACCCACGCCACACGCGCAACGTGGACTCTGTTCTGGACGGCCCTCGCCTCGCACAGCGCGTGACGACTATGCCTCACCCCTCCATGGCGCAGTGTGAGGTACTCCATAACGTCACGAGGGCTCTCCCCACCTTTGTCAGCCGCTTCGACAGCGACGCCTACGTGGGGGCCGCGCGCGGCATGGTCATCGACCTCGAGACAGGCATGTTTGACCGTCCTCGCCCTACGGAGATGGAGGGTGCCATGGGCTTCCCGCCGCATTTGACCCAGGTGGATGGCATCACCGAAGTCAACCGCATTCGTCTCCTCGGCCAGGCCATCGATGCCAACGTCCTCACATGGAACCTGCTATAGACGCAGGCCTTGACGCCCCTCTATGCCGAGGCACGACACCCCGAGATGGAGCAGTCTTACACCCAGATGGATCGAGACTCTGATGCGGACGACGGTCGCCCACCTCCCGGCACGGCCTGGCATTCTCAGCGCAAAGGTTTTGGGCCCCCGGCGCCCTTCCGTCCTCGCTCGCCGCCCGCACATGTTTCAGACGCCAATTCTGGTTTGCTGGGGGGGGGCAGGAGGCGAGAAGAGTGCTCACAGCGACCCAGGGAGTTCCAGTTGCCATTTCTTTTTCCTCGCTTACGTTCTCAGGCAGGTGTGCCAGGGCAGCTTGCGGCAGCTGCCAAGGAGGCAGCACCTACAACAGGACGCGCGCAGACAGCTGCAGGGCAGGTGACGCCGGCAGCACCACAGTTCACGCCAGCAGCAGGGCAGGAGGCGCCAGCTGCGAGGCAGGAGTCTCCACCAGCTGCCCCTACATGGAAGCTGGGGGGGACTCTCACCGAGGCTCAGGCCGCACAGCTGACGGCACTGCTAGATGAGAGACGCAGTGTCAGCTTCGCCAACGGCATGCACGACCTTGGACGCTACAAGGGGGACCCCATGCGGATTCCTCTCACGACACAGGAGCCTATCTTTCTCAAGCGTTTCGCTACAGTCACTTTGAGGATGGCCTGATTGGCACGCAGACGGGCAAGCTGGAGGACAACAAGCTCATCAAGGAGTCGTCCTCGCGCTACGCCGCGCTCATAGTGATGCCAGTCAAGAAGGACGCCTTGGGTAACTGGTCCAAAAAGAGGATGTGCGGTGACTATCGTCGGGTGGACGAGGTCACGGAGCAGGACAGATATCCCATGCCAACACCCGATGAGATCTTCGATGACATTGGCACCTGCACTTGGTTCTCAGTGTTGGACCTGCGCCAGGGCTTCAACCAGATTCCCATCGCCGAGGAGGATCAGCATAAGACGGCGTTCTGGGGAGCACAGCGTCTCTACGAGTGGGTAGTGATGCCCTTTGGGTTGAAGAACGCGCCTGCCACCTTCCAGAGGGTCATGGACAAGGGGCTGGCCGGTCTGCCCTTTGCACGGTGTTACATCGATGACGTGCTCGTCTACAGTGAGACGTTTGAGGAGCACGTGGCTCACGTCACTGCTGTGTTGGAGCGCTTGGAGAACGCAGGGCTCAAGTGCCATCCTGGCAAGTGTACCTTTGGGACCCGAGAGGTGGAGTACCTCGGACACGTGCTCTCTTCGAGTGGCTTGGCTCCCCAGCTAGCCAAGATCTCGGCCATCACGGGCATTCCGCCACCCATTGATCTCTCACAGCTGCGCGCCTTCCTTGGCATTGCCAACTACTATCGGCGCTTCGTGCCCGGCTTCAGCGAGTTGGCCAAGCCGCTCAACGACTTGCTGAGGAAGGGCGTCGCCTACGTGTGGGGGCCTGAGCAGCAAGCGGCGTTTGACGAGCTCAAGGAGCTCTTGGTGAGTGCTCCTGTGTTGCGACGGCCTGACTATGGGAAGCCCTTCATCCTGCACACCAACTAGTCGCAGGCAGGCCTTGGGGCGTTGTTGGTACAGGAGCACAACGGCTTCGAGCATGTGGTGGCCTACGCCAGCCGCAGCAACAACCGCGCGGAGGGCAACTACGGCTCCTATGAGGGGGAGTGCTTGGCGGCAGTCTGGGCCATCGTCCACTTCAGGCACTACCTTTACGGCACCCAATTCCGCTTGGTCACTGACCATCAGCCACTCAAGTGGCTCATGACGTCGGAGCGCTTGATCGGCAAGTACGCGCGGTGGGCCCTCATCTTGCAGGAGTACACTTTTGACGTGCACCATCGCCCGGGCTCGACCAACATGGACGCCGACGGCCTCAGCAGCAACCCCCTGCCCTCCTCGAGGGACCTCTCAGTGGCTCGACATGACGAGGATGAGCCAGTGGCCTGGCACGCGGCGGCGTACCTCGCCTTCACCGTCGACGGCTACGTGCGGCCCGCGGGGCTCACTAACCTCGACATGGTGACGGTTACCACTCGGCGACTCGCTCTGATTGCAGCAAAGGAGCAGGATACCTCGCAGCGCGGGCCCGAGGACGTGTGGGACGACGCCCCCGTCCTTCATTACGTCACCACCAAGGAGGTGGCACTTGGTGTCACCTTGAGGGAGCGCGACCGCATCCTCAAGCGCAGCCGCGACTTCGTCTTCATAGACGGGCGCATGCGACGAGTGATGGCGGACGGCTCCGTCCTTGTGGTGCCTGAGCCAGCCATACGCAGCCAGCTGGTGCGCCGGATGCACGAGGCATTGGGGCACTTCGGTGTCAAGCGCACCCTCAGCCTTCTTCAGGCTGAGTACTGGTGGCACGACATGACTAAGGTCGTGGCCGATGCCGTCAGCAGCTGCTCGCTCTGCGACCGTGTGCGCTCGAGCTTCACCGCTCGCACAGTCGCTCTCAGCCCTCTCCCAATTCAGGGGCGGTTCTACAGGTGGTCGCTCGACTTGGCGGGGGAGCTGCCCAAGTCTCGCCGAGGCAACCTCTATGTCTTGGTGATGATTGAGCACATGTCCAAGTGGATCGAGCTTGTGCCTTTGCCCAACAAGACCAGTGAGGGGATTGCTCAAGCCTTCCTTGATCAGGTCCTTAGCCGCTTCGGTGGCTGCGCAGAAGTGCTGACCGACCAGGGCAAGGAGGTCCAGGGCTGCTTCCAGACGCTACTGGAGCGCTCAATGATCGAGCACCGCACCACCTCCCGCGATCACCCACAGGCTGACGGCCTTGCAGAGCGCATGGTGCAGACTGTCAAGCTTGGGTTGCGGAAGTACTGTCTTGCCCACGACAGCACCCACTGGGACGACGCACTCCCGTGGCTGGCCATGGGGTACAGGTTCAGTAAGCAGGCCTCATTGGCCTCGCATTCTCCCTACTTCCTCCTCTACGGCCGCCAGCCAGTCCTGCCCGCAGCAGCCAGGATCGTGGCCGAGAACGTCTTGGACTTGGACAGTCTCGAGACGTGGAACGCTCTTATCGGGCAGCGTGCTCAGCTCTTTCAGCGCCCGATGCCCATGGCCATGGATAACCTCGGCATTGCACAGCATTGCGATACGCTAAGGTATGCCATGACTCGTGGAGGAGCCTATCGTCCTTGGGTGTTGCAATTTTCCGCAGGTGACTTTGTGTACCTGCGACGCCAGACGAAGAACACCCTCGACACCAGCAGCTCGCCAGTCATCCTGCGCGTCAAGCGCGTCTTACCCACAGGTGTGCTGGAGCTAGAAGGCGCAGATGGCCGTCTTCACAAGGACCACACAAAGAACTGTGGACCATGCCATCTTCCTAACCTTGACTCGCAGGTCCATCCTCGCAACGCGCGGCCGCCCAAGGACTGGGCGTGCCAGATCTGCCACAGCCCTGGCCAGGAGGCCAAGATGCTGCTCTGCGACAGCTGCAACCTCGGCTTCCACATCAGCTGCCTCGACCCTCCGCTGGCCCGCGTGCCCGCAGGAGACTGGTTTTGCAGTGGCTGCTCTGAGTTGGCCTTAGGCAGCGATCACAGCCCATCAGCTTGACGCTGAGAGCTTGGGGGGGGAATTAAAACATTTGACGCTTGACTCCCTTTTTGGCCTATGAAGCCATTTGTATTATAGACTTCATTGCAGCAAATCCTGCTTGTCTATTGTCACTTGTGTGTTGCTTATGTTGACAATACGCACCCGATCTCTTAACGCACGACAGCTGTCATGATTTATTGAGTCGAGGTTGTCGCACTAAACCGAGCTCCACATGTGTGAACCATCAACCTAGGAAGGCCAACTTTGCATAGACTTTACGCATCCATACATTGACCTTTTCTCAATTTCCAAGTCACCAAAGTGTAGCGCGTCGAGTCACCTTCCGAATGGCACCGGGTTTGCGTCATTTGGTCAAGTATCGAGCGAGATATGAGCGATCTAGTCCGCGTCACCTATCGGCCCCTAGCGGATCCTCACCAAAGGGCAATTTGTGTTTCAATGTGCCCAAGGGACACATTCTTGCCTATTCGTGACCCCCTAAAACCCCTAGCTTGTGCGCACAAATCCGCGAGCTCCCTAGAGCACACATATCTTGCATTTCTATAGTATAAGTGCATCATTGAGGCTATAACTAGGTGACTGCATCAACTACGCCTAGAGGAAGCTTCCTCAAGTTTCAGATCTTCGTTTGAGGTGCTATCTAGGTAGAATCACCCGAGGTAAGCTCCACCAAAAAGAGACACATAGCATATTCTACATGCCTTGCTTTGATTGGATTGAGTTATGCTTAGCCCATAGGAGTGCTAGTACATGCCTTGTACACATTAGTGGACATAGGAGAGCCTCCTAGAGGGACTAGATGCATTGGACTCGCCGCAGACCCCGGCGGATTTCCAGGACTATAAGTACCAAAGATGTCCCTAAAGAGACATCTTTTTAGAAGTCCATTATGCCAGATGTAAGTAACAGAGATTATCAGTAAAGCTTACACTTTTATCTCTTGTGTTTTCAGGACCACTTAGTTACTCTCTTGTGAAGAGCAAGCCCTCCTGGCTTCCAGTCACTTGAAGAACTTCACAAGTGGTGAGCAAAGTCACAGCTTAAACCCTTGCATGGGACTACTCTTGAAGATCATGATGTGCTTCCAGTGATCTTTTGGGCCATACTTCATTAGTTGTTTTCTTACCAGTTTTACAGTTTTGAGGTGCCCACTCTGGAGAGTACATACCCCTTAATTAAAACATTTGACGCTTGACTCCCTTTTTGGCCTATAAAGCCATTTGTATTATAGACTTCATTGCAACAAAGCCTGCTTGTCTATTGTGTGTTGCTTATGCCGACAATGCGCACCCGATCTCTTAACGCACGACATCTGGCTCGAGACTGTTATGTGAAGGCAAAGCAACCTCACCAGCAGGAAAAAGGAGGACGCCAGTAAGTCGTTCTGGGGTGTCTACTGGCGTGAAGACGAGAACTCACAAGGAGGTTATCCCCAGGAGCCTGCCGAGAAGCGAAAGACGAGATGTTGACAAGCCTATCATCGTGGAAGGAGTGGTCGACGGCAACAAGGTGAAGTGTGTGGTCGACAGTGGCGCAAGTGCAAACTTTGTGCACAAGAAGCTGGTGAAAGAGTGGCGAATCCCTGTACATAAGCATTATGAGCCTAAGGAGGCAATTTTGGCGAATGGGCAAAGACTCAAGTGTGGTGCACCTACGGACGCTATTCACGTGGAAGTAGCGGGGCACCGGAGGAAGTTATGGAGCAGGCAGAGGTAGGTCACCATGAGGTGATATTGGGCCGACCATGGCTGATGAAAGCCAACCTTCAAGTGCACTGGAGCACAGGACAAGTGAAAGTCCAAGGGCGTGATGGTCGAGTGGAGACAGCGAAACAGGTGGAGGTAGATACGACCACAAGTAACTGTCTTCTGTCGAGCCTGCAAGTTAAGAAGCTATGCAGGGCGAATCAGGTGAAGGAGATGTACCTTGTTTTGGTGGCCCTGGCCAGGTCATCAGATGGAGCAAGCGTGAATCCTAACAGCCTGGGCGAATGTACATCGCCGGAGGAGCAAGTAGTGGTGTCTGATCCCCTTGCTCAGAAGGAGCAGAACCCAACTGCTCAAGAGAAGAACCCTGCTGAGACGCCTGCCCAAATTAAGGCGTTGTTGGAGGAGTTCAAGTGCGTTCTTCCTGAGGAGCTACCTGCAGGATTACCTCCACAGAGAGCTATGGAGCACAAGATTGAGTTGGAACCAGGGAGCAAGCCACCAGTGAGACCCGCCAATCGTCAATTGTTTGCGAAGTTGGATGAGTTGAAGAAGCAGCTGACATAGTTATTGGAGAAGGGATTCATCCAACCCAACGAGTCTCCATTTGCAACGCCAGTCTTATTTGTGAAGAAGAAGGATGGGACTATGAGGATGTGTGTCGACTACCGGGCGCTGAACAAGGTCACCATCAAGAATAGGTACCCACTTCCACGAGTGGACGAGTTGATTGACAGGCTTGTCGGGGCAAAGTATTTCTCGAAGATCAATTTGAGGAGTGGCTATCACCAGGTACGGATTGCGGAAGGAGACGTTCAGAAGACTGCTTCCAAGACTCGCTGTGGTTTGTTCGAATTCACATTCATGCCTTTTGGATTGAATAATGCCCCTGCTACATTCATGGGACGCATGAATAGTATCTTCAGACCCTATTTGGACCAGTTTGTGGTGGTAGTTTTGGACGACACCCTGATCTATTCGAAGACCTTGGAAGAGCACGTGGAGCATCTGAGGAAGGTGTTGGAGGTCTTGAGAGATCAAAAGTTATATGGGAAGATGAGCAAGTGCGACTTCTGTCTCAAGGAGGTCGAGTTTCTTGGGCACATAGTGGGGGCTGAAGGAGTCAAGGTGGAGCAGAAGAAGGTGCAAGCAGTCAGAGATTGGCCGGTGCCTGCTGATATTCATCAACTCAGGAGTTTCCTCGGCATGGCGAATTATTATCGACGTTTCATTGAAGGATTTGCCAAGATGTGTGCACCGCTGACGGACATGTTGAAGAAGCAGGAGAAGTGGCTAAGGGGTGACAAGGAGCAGCAAGTCTTTGAGAAGATTAAGGAGCTGATGACACAGGCACCTGTCTTGGCAATTGCAAGTCCAGAACTTCCTTTCACCATCATCACGGACGCATCAAATTTCGCAGTGGGAGCCATTCTTCTCCAGGACCAGGGCAAAGGATTGCAGCATGTGGCATATGAGAGCAGAAAGTTGAGTCCTGCTGAGCAGAATTATGCAGCACACGAGCGGGAAATGTTGGCTATTGTCCAGGCTTTTAGGATTTGGCGATGTTATGTGGACGACCGGAAGGTGTTCATCATGACCGACCACAAGAACTTGGAGAAGTTTATGACGCAACCAACGTTGACACCAAGACAGGCAAGGTGGATGGAGTTTCTGCAACAGTTCGACCACAAGATTGAGTATTTACCTGGGAAGATCAACCCTGCAGATGCTTTATCCAGAAGGTGTGACCTTGCAACTGTCTCAGTCATCAAGGAGAGTATGGACTTCAAGGAGAAGCTTCAAAGAGGTTATGAGGAGGACCCAGAGTTTGCTGATGGTGGAGCAGCTGAGTCCAACTCGAGTATGCAGAAGAAGGACGGCATATGGTATTATGGTGATTCCAAGAGAGTGGTGGTACCTGACATCAAGGAGCTACGAGACTTACTACTTGCGGAGCATCATGACTGCTTATATGCTGGACACTTTGGAAGCGAGAAGACGGCTTGCGTGCTGAAACGGGAATACTACTGGAGAAATATAGACAAGGACATCGAGGAGTGGATCAGGAGTTGCAATGCGTGCCAGAGAAACAAGACACCAAATCAAAAGAAGGGAGGTACATTGCGGCCCCTGCCTATTCCAGAGTATCCTTGGGAGCAGATTGCTATGGACTTCATCACATCGTTACCAGTCAGNGTCGTTACCAGTGAGTGGTCAAGGGCACGATGCAATTTGGGTTGTGTCTGATAGACTCAGTAAGATGGCTCACTTCATTCCCATGAAGGAGACTTCTACGACAGCAGATGTGGCACGGCTATTCTTTGATCATATCTTCAAGCTACATGGGTTGCTGAAGGTGATTGTTTCAGACCGGGATCCGCGGTTTACTAGCAACTTTTGGCGGTCATTGTTTACTTTGATAGAGACCAAGTTGAGTATGAGCACTTCCTATCATCCTCAGACAGATGGGCAGAGTGAGAGGCTCAACAGAACTCTGCAAGAGGTGCTCAGGAGTTTCACAATGGAAGAACCTTCAGAGTGGGACAAGAAGCTACCAGGGTTGGAGTATGCCTACAACAACAGCATGCAGGGATCGACCAAGCAGTCACCATTCGCTATGGTTTATGGGAGAGAAGTATATCATCCAAGGAACATCTTATTGGAGAAGGCCAAGGAGACTCAGGTTCCTACTACACAAGCTTTTATGGAGCAGATGGCCAAGACTTGGGATATGGCGAAGACGTGTATTCGGAAGGCACAGGATGAGCAGGTCGAGCATGCTAACAAGCACAGGAGGGAAGTGACATTCCATGTGGGCGACAAGGTACTCTTGTCCACAGAGAACCTACCTTTCACAGGCAAGAGGAAACTGCGGGCACGGTTTACAGGTCCCTTTGTAGTGCTCAAGCAGGTGAATCTAGTGACCTACAAGTTGGAACTTTCTTCAGGCTGGCGTATCCATGATGTGTTCCATGTCAGTTGTCTGCAGCCACACGTTGACCCGAATGAAGAACATCCAGGACAACAACCTACATCGCCACCACCGGTCGAGATCGATGATGTATTGGAGTATGAAGTGGAGGCGATTGTCGGCGATCGACGAGTGAAGCGAGGTCAACGACTTGTTCAAGAGTATCTGGTCAAGTGGAAGGGCTACCATGCGGACGACAACACTTGGGAGCCAGAGGCCAACTTGACTCATTGTAAGAGTATGTTGAGACGTTATTTGCAGAATGCGTCGAAGACGTCGCATCTTGAGGAGGGGGGTGATGTAAGGTCATAGGTTTATAAAGTGCATTTTTGAGTTTCATGAAAGTATGTTTTGATTGTATAGTAGTGTAGAGTGCATTTTTGTGGTCATTTTGATATAAAGTTTATCAAATTTGGTCAAGTATTGAGAGTTATGGATTTCCGAAGTTTAATTAGTGTTGAGGTCGGTTGACGACTGTCCTTAATTCGCGGTAAGCGCGACCGTCGGATTGACAGACAGCGTCAAGCGATTTGGCCCGTTAGAATGAACTCGAACCTTCACGTAAGCTCGGCTGACGCGGAGTGCCGACTAGGTCGATTTACCTAGAAAGTTTCAGTTTAGCGTAGCGCGTCTAATATAGAATATTTCAGTAATGTTGATGCATGTATGTGGATGTCAATTCGGCCCGACACGTCAGATTAGACTGATCTGGCTTACTCACGAATATTCTGGAAGGGCGATTTGACGAACACTTACAAAAATCCCTAGCTTCCTCCTAGGTAGGCAGAAAATTATAAATAGGCATAACTTCTTTGTTTTTTATGAGTTTTCACTTCTGTAAATTTCTACGGGTTTGTCATAACAAGGCCTTTCATCCTAGTTTATTTGTGAGCGGTTTCTTGCTACTCAAAATGTTGAGTATTTTTCCTAAGCTTTGTTAGTGATATGCCGCTGCACTCTCTGGTATGATTGCAACTAGTTCCTTTCCTCGTGAGTTACTACGCTTCCACTAGGGCACACTGCCCTTTTCAAGGAGACTTAGGGACTCTACCCGGACTTAGTTCAAAAGGAGTCTTGCCCGTTGACGCGTGCACCGCACTGTTGACCGCAAACTGGATTTGAGGTAACAGGTCATCCCAATTGTCTTGCTTTTGGTTAATACATGCTCTCAGCACCTCTTGCAGAACTCGGTTAGTTCTTTCAGTCTGCCCATCAGTTTGAGGGTGGTTTGCTGTGCTGAGCAGCTGTTTGACTCCCATTAACTCCATTAAAGCTCTCCAAAACTAAGAGGTAAATTTTGAGTCTCTGTTTGAGATGATATTAGAGGGTAGCCCATGTTGGCATACTACATGGTTGTAGAACTGTCTCGCTGTTTCAAGTGCAGTTACTTTGACAATTGTGGGGATGAAAATGACTATTTTTGTCAATTTATCCACGACTACCAGTATCGAATCATACCCATTGGCAGTTTGTGGCAAGGTTACCACCCAGTCCATGGATATTGTTTCCCAGCGTCCAGCTGAGATGGGCACCGGTTGTAAGAGACCTTTCGATGGTGTGTGTCTAGACTTATTTCTTTGCTACTAATTACAGGACTTAACATATTTCAAGACCTCTCGAGGTAATCCCTCCCAATGATAATGTTTTGCCAGTTTGCCAACAGTTTTGGCCTGCCCCAAATGCCCACCCAGTACACTGTCATGTGCTTGACTCAGTAAAAGGGACCTTATTTCCAAGTTATTACGAATGACCAGCTTCAGCCTGCCTGAAGTGGTTACAATCACCCAGACCCCTCCCTTAAGCTTATACCCGAGTGCAGTAGCAGGACACACACCATCAGTGGGGCTGGGCTCAAATGCTGGGTCAGAAAGGTAGGCTTTCCTAAGTTGTTCAAGGAAGGACTTTTTCACCTTTAGTGAAGTGAGTGCACAAAGGACTTTTTCTACCGCAAGCTAACTGAAGTTTCTTTCTTGCAAGTCAAGTCTTCTAGAGAGTGCATCAGCAGGATTCAACTTCCTTGGTTTGAAGTCAATCTTGACTTGAAACTGCTCCAGTATCTGGCTCTAGCGGTTCTCTCTCCTTGACAGATTGGACTTCTTCTGAAAGTGAGTCAGAGCTAGATGATCTGTAATCACCTTAAAGGCTTTACCATGTAAGTATGCTGTCCACTGTTTGAGCACATGAATGATAGCTAGCAGATCTTTATCATGCCCAGAGTAATTAATCTCAGCTGGATTGAATTTCATAGACTCATACAACACAGGATGCCAGTCCTGCTTTACCTTACCATCCTTTGTGGTTTTGTCAGCAGGCTGCAACAAAATAGCACCCATGGCAAAGTCAGAAGCATCAGTAACCACCTGCACAGGTTTGCTGGGGTCATACACGGCTAGCACTAGGGCAGACCAAAGAGCATCTTTAAGGATCTAGAAGGCAGCCTGCTGTTCTTTCCCCCACACATACCCTATGTCTTTCTTAGTAAGGTCAGTTAGTTTACCGGCCTTTGTAGAATAGTTCTTAATAAATCTCCTATAGTAGTTAGTCACCCCAAGGAAGGATCTAATTTCGGAGACAGACTGTGGTACAGGCCAATCCTTTATGGTCTGGACTTTCTTAGGATCCACACTGATGCCTTCTTTGCTGACAACATGGCCTAGAAATTCAATACTCTCCTTGAAGAAATCATATTTGCTCATTTTAGCATACAATTGGTTTCGTCTCAGAGTGTCCATGACTGTCGTTAAGTGTTCAACATGCTGAGCTTCATCTTTAGAGAAAATTAAAATATCATCCAGGAAGACTTGCACAAATTTATCCAGGTAAGGTCTGAAAATGTCCTTCATAGCACCCATGAAGGTCGCAGGAGCATTAGTCAGTCCAAATGGCATCACGTCGAACTCATAGTGTCCATAACGTGTGCGGAAGGCAGTCTTGTGTTCATCCCCCTCTGCAATTCTGATTTGATGATAACCACTCCCAAGATCTATCTTACTGAACACTTTAGCACCAACCAGGGTATCAAGCAAGTCCTCGATTCTGGGTAAAGCATACTTGTTCTTTACTGTAATTCTGTTAAGAGCTCTGTAATCAACGCACATCTGCATACTCCCATCCCTTTTCTTAACAAAGGGGATGGGTGCGCCATAAGGTGATGTACTGGGGGGTTTGTAACCATTCCTTAAGCTCTGCAATCTGTGTTTTCAACTCTTCGCTTTCCATTTAGGACAAGCCATAAGTGCGTTGCCAGGGTGGCTGACTCCCAGGTAATAAGTCAATCCTGTGATCCACTCCTCTCTTAGGAGGTAGTCCTGGAGGCATATTAAGAACATCAGTGTACTGAGCAACAAGTTTTGCAGCAGTAGGGTGCGCCGGAGGGCTAACCTTTTTCTCAACCACTTTTTCAGGTTGAGGGGGTACCTCTCTTAGCAGCAGACATAACATTCTGTCTTCCTTCTGGTTCCAGCTTTCGATGAACTCTATTGCATTCAGCAATTTGCATCCTCCTGGAAACCTCTCCTTTTTCTTCATTTGCTATCCATACAGGACAAGAGGAGGAGCATTGGTGGGTGCCAAGTTAGTCTGCCCATCACTGGCTCCTCTCACTTTAACTGTACCTCTGCTCCAACACACTTCAGCTTGATGTCTACTAAGCCAGGACCTGCCTAGCACGAGATCATAAAAACCAGTGTTGAGTACCTCAAATGTATGCGTTTCAGTTAGAACCGCAATGCCAGAACCTAACTGGACCTCAATAGGCTTGGTTCTAACTCCTCCCGGGATACTTGAGGCATCTCCAAGGAATATTTTTCTATTCCCTTGGGTGACAGTAGGCAGCCTTAGCCGCTTAACTAAGTCCTTGTGGATAAAAGTATGTGACGCCCCTCCGTCAACAAATGCCCTCACCTTCCTACCTGCAATCATGCAATGCAGTAGGATAGGGGGGACTGTCTTTTCTTGACTTTTGCATTGTTCTCCTGACTTAGCAAAGAAATGTTGGACATCAGGTGGAACAAGAGCATCCAGAGTGTGCACTCTCTGGACGTCTATATTGCTGATGGTCTCCTTTATCTGGTTGTCAGGCATGCATAGTGAATCCAGTTCAGCAGGACCCATAATACCTGCTACGAGGGCAGCTAGTGACGACTCACTATCTCTAGCATCCTCACAGTCAGTAGACTGGATTACTGACTGTTGCTGTCTTTTAGAGGCTGGTCTTTTCTCTCGACCTTGGGCAGGTGCTTGACTTAACACTGCTCTCTGAAGTGACCCGTCTGCTGGCAATGGAAGCAAACAGATTTTGCTGAGGCTGGTCTCGGCTTAGTCCTACCACCACCTCTTCCATAGCCGCCTCGAGAGAAACCACCTCTCCCTCTAGACTGCATAGCATTATACTCAAACTCATTCTCATCACCCTGATCATCCTCAGCCTGGTCTCCTTCAATTGCGTTGTAGGAACTGTGGGGCTTTTTTACAACCTTAGACACCAAAGCATTACTCTGGCGTTTGTGATTGAACTGCTGCTGATCCCAGGCATCAGCATCCTGGATCAAGTCAGCCAATTTCTCATACTTCTCTTCATCAAAATGATCAGAGACTTTGGATGTCAAGCCATGATTGAAGTATACTATCCTATACTGCTCTGGCAAGTCTGGCTGCTTCATCATGTTCTCCTGAAACTTTTGAGCAAACTCAGCAACTTAAGTGGTCTGGTTCAGTGTCAAGGAGATCATCGCATAGATAGCTTTCTCCTGCTGATTGATCACATCAAACTTCTCATGCAATTTCTCGACAAACTCTACCCAAGTAGGGTCACCGAATTGTTGAGCCTTACGCTCTCCTTTCCAATACAGCCACCAGTCTGCTGCACCGCCTTTCAGTAGAGCACCAGTGTGCCTGACCTTCTCGTAATCTTGCAGTTCTGGGTAGTTCTCCAGCCACTGCTTAACATCAGCGAGAAACTTGGTCAGGTAATAGTTTTTGTTCCCCTCCGGATCATAATCCTGAGGAGGTTTTGGCTTGGGCTTACTAGGCCCTCTGCTACCACCACTGGTGGTTTGAGAACCCAGTTGGTCTCTGTCCCGCAATAGAGACATTATGATTCTCTTGTCCTCCTGTTGGGACTGGTACATGCTCGCCATTTGCGATTGCATTTGCACGAACAATGCTCCCAAACCCACACTCTGAGGTGAAAGTCTAGCAAATGCAACAGTAGCAGTGGCATCTACTTGCTGAGTAGTGTTTTCAACAGTCCCTCTCGCTCCTGCTGCAGCAATTCCTGCCGCATTCAGTCGGTCACGAATTTGACCTAGGGGCACATTGAGTTGTACAGGAGGAGGTGGGTTCAAAACATTGGCCCTTGATGCCATACGTTCCTCGACAGTGCGCTCGTCCGCTGGCTGTCCTTCCCTCCTTTCTGTATCTTACAATCGACATTACTAGAATATTCTATCTTAGGCGCGCTAGGCTAAACCAAAATTTCTAGGTAAATCGACCTAGTCGGTACTCCGCGTCAGCCGAACTTACGTGAAGGTTCGAGTTGACTCTAACGGGCCAGATCGCTCGACGCTGTCAGTCAATCCAACGGTCGCGCTCACCGCAAATTAAGGACAGTTGTCAATCGACCTCAACACAATTACATTTCGAAAATCCATAACTCTCTCAATACTCAACCAAATTCGATGAACTTTATATCGAAATGACCACCAAAAAACATACTTTGAAGGAACTCAAAAATGCATTTCATAAACCTATGACCTTACAACAAGCCAGTTCCAGTACCTGGAATAGTGGGAGATTAGAGACTCATCAGGATGGTGAGCATGCAATCCGATAGCTTTAAAAATACGGTATTTTACCTGACACTGGTGCCAGCTTACAATGAAGTGGAGCGGAGGAGTTGGGAGTACCTGGCAAGGGAAACAGGGCAGCAGATGTTCTCTCCCCACCGGTTTCCTTGTAAGCTGAAAAAGGTTGAGCATGGGACACAGTACTACCAGCAGCCCACAGAGTGGAGGTGGATGACCGTCACTAACAAAAAGCAGGAGTGTGACCGAGCCCAACCAGATGACTTCGACAATGGGCTAGACGGCTACCTCATCCTACCACCTCACATTGCCTCTTGGGACCCCAGGATGAATGGATGCCTCAGTAATATGAATGTGGAGACCAAAGAGCACAAAGGGAGGGGGAGAGACTATTTCTCTAAGGGGAAGCATGCCTTTGTCAAATGGACAAAGAATGCAGGCCGGATAGATATCAGCAGGCTGAAGGCCAAGCAACCTCAAGCACGTCCTAAGGAAGAGCGGCCAGTAGATATTTCCATGTCTACCAGGGAGCAGGATGACCTAGTGGACGAGACCCTTACCCTCTCAGAGGAGGAAGATGAGGAGGATGGGGAAGAAGAACAAGGCAGAGGAGAAGCATCAGGAGCTAGTACTCGGGAGACCCATGGGCAGGCAGAAGCAGGGAATCCTAGGGCGCCAAGATCAGGTGTATGGAATGTGATCATTGTCATGGAGGCAACATGACCCCACACTCGTTCCCCTAGCCCACTCGCCCAAGCAAGGGAAGAAGCCGATCTGACTGTTCTTGGCAGCAGAGAAAGGCAGAAATCCCTAGAGGACCAGGGTACTAGAAGAACAACACGCGGAGTAGCCAGAGGTATGCTGGCCACCCCCTTTAGTCAGGGACATGTGCCTCTTGCCAATGTATTTCAACATCCTACCGGAATGCCTGTTTATGTGGGTATCAACACCCAGGTGGTTAAAGAGCAGGCTACAATCCTTCGTTTCCCTCGAGGCCCAACTTTAGAACAAACAGGGTTCTTTAGAAGGCCAGCTGACAGACCCAGAGGGCTGTCAAGATCTAGGTCCAGATCTCAGTCCTCTAACCTTGGAGCCCCAGGAACAACCCCCTTAAACATCAAAATCGTCCTTCAGTCAAGCCTTGCTGGAGGTCTCTCTGTTTGCACCCCACAACGGAAGTGGACTGAGGGTGGAGGTGACAGTTCACTGTCACTAGTGATCCCCACAGCTAGGCAACAGTGTTGAAGCAAGAGGCAGGCGGTGGGGGGTTAGTTCTGTTAGTTCCCTGACCATATGATCCTACAGTTTAATGTTGTCAAGGCGACAACAATTTATGTTGGAGGTATTGTAATGAATCAGTGTATTGGTAGATTCAAAATTCATTTATATGTGATAGTTGATTAAGTTCAGCTTGCTGAATATTAGTTAATATTCAGTCTGCTGAACTTTATATAATCACCGGCTAAATGACTCAGCCGAGAGCAGCAGGATGAAGTCAACTTAGTTCAGCTTGCCGACACATTCTTTGACAGCCAGTTGACTTCCGTACTCGATAGCAGCGAGCTGCCTAGATATGCATCTAAGTGTGATATGCTAGATGAATGGCCAGATGATATCCTTCGGATGGATGGCGATTCGGGATGATGGGAGATGGTTAACCGAGGTCCTACCAACGTGGTTAACCTCGGGTAGGCAGTGCCATCGCACTTGCCGTTGAACAGTAAACTCATTCCATGTACATAGGCTAGACATTGCTCTCGAGTTCGACATTTGGAAACGAGGCCAACTCTCTTGTACTGCTTACTGAGAGAGATTTGAATCTAAAACGAGAAGCCATTGATATGCACTGTCTCCTAGCCTTGCTTATGTGTGAGTTTACTGATTGTATTATTGATGCGAGTTTACTTGCATTTGATTTGCGAGTGTTGTCCACTGCTAGTGTGTTGTCTTTTGCTGTTTAATCAATTAACAAAAAATACCATACAGATTACTCGTTGATATAAAGATCTTCATTAATTGGTAATCGCCTATAGGGAAGTCGATTCATTTCAATAGCTTTCTCAATCTGATTGATAACATCAAATTTTCATGCAATCGCTCAACGAACTCTTCCCATGTAGGATCACCGAGTTGGTTTGCCTTACGCTCTCCTTTGTAGAATAGCTACCAGTCTGCTGCATTGCCTTTCAGCAAAGCACTGGTGTGCTTGATCTTTTTAGAGTCTTGCATGTCTGGGTGATTCTACAGCCATTGCTAAACATCACCGGAAAACGTTATCGGGTAATACTTTTTGTTTCCCTCAAGGTCATAATTTTGAGGTGGCTTTGGCTTTGGCCTGCTAGGCCTCCTGCCACCACCAGTAGTGAGAGAACCCAGTTGGTCCTTTTTGCGTAACATTGCCATCATAATTTTCTTGTCATCTTGTTGGGATTGATACATCATTGTCATCTGAAATTGCATTTGGACAAAACAAATATATAATGAGGTGGCAAACCAGCCACAGCAGCAGCAGCAGCCTTCAATCGCTCAACAGGAGCTTCGGCATTTCTTCTTGTCGCTGCATTAGCAATACCTGCTTCGCCTAATGTCTATTTTTGTGGTTGACAAGTACAGTAGTAGCTCCAACAGGAGGTGGACTTCAAAGACTAGCCCTTTTTGCCATCATATCTTCAACTGTTCTGTTGTCAACCATACGCCATCTTTCAGCATCTGCCTCCTCCTCTGCCTTAGCTAACCGTTTAGCCTCGGTTCTGATGAGATCTTCCTCAGCTTGCTGGGCTGCTATTGCAACGAGGGCCGCCGCCGTTTCCTCGACTTCTCTGGTCTCTCTAGCTGCAAGTACCTCATAAGTGCGAGATTCTACATTTTCATTTTCACCCTGAATCTGCCAGTTCTCATTATCCTGATTCTCCATATTTTGAGAGTTACTAATCTGAGACTGTGTCTCTGCTATCATTTTAAAAATTGTGATAATTGTTTTGATGTCAGTAAAATAAATTGACTCACTAGTAAGCGATTAACAATGAACAATAAATCTATATATCAACAAGTAATCTTTGTGGTATTTTGTGGTTACTTAGTAATTGGCAAAGACTCCACCAACTACCATTTCAAAATTCACAAATTAAATGCAAGTAGACGAGCATTACTTATGCAGCCAGTAAACATGTAGTGAAACAGATAGATAAAGTACTTAGTAAAATACAATATTTTATCTATTCAAGACAAGGGTCTTTGAACACAAGTGGTAGCTTCTTGAAAGAGAGATGACTTCTTGAAAGTTGATATATTTCTGGAATTTGGCACGTACAAGAGTGATTCTGGAATGTCTTTCTATGTTCTAGCTCTTGTTTATATACTTGCTACATAAGTAATTTCTAGGAAGGTGCATGTTGATGTATTGGCACCCAACACATCCCAAAACTTGCCACCTCTTTCTTGAATAATGTAGACATGTCCTTTTGACCTAAAAATGGCACATTGTAGTGAAACAGATAGATAAAGTACTTAGTAAAACAGAATACTTTATCTATTCAAGACAAGGATCTTTGAACACAAGTGGTAGCTTCTTGAAAGAGAGATGGCTTCTTGAAAGTTAATATATTTCTGGATTTTGGCAAGTACAAGAGTGATTCTCGAATCTTTCTATGTTCTAGCTCTTGTTTATATACTTGTTACACAAGTAATTTCTAGGAAGGTGTATGTTGATGTGTTGGCACCCAACACATCCCAAAACTTGCCACCTCTTTCTAGAATAATGTACACATGTCCTTTTGACCTAAAAATGGCACATCTGACTTTTGCCACATCGAGTTCTTCTAGGTCTTTCCTCTAACTTCGAAAATGCCTTGGAAGGTTCAAAGGACATGAACCAAGTTACTAGAGTACCTATTCACACTTGACTCCACACCATACTACTTCAAATATATTTGAAAACATTAAAATTTATGCAAACTAATTTATAATAACTCAAATCACTACACACATTTGACTTTTGTTACATGGACTTCTTCTAAGTTCTTCCTCTAACTTCGAAAATGTATTAGAAGGTTCAAAGAACATGAACCAAGTTACTAGAGTATCTGTTCACACTTGACTCCACACAATACTACTCCAAATATATTCAAAAATATTAAAATATATGCAAACTAATATATTATAACTCAAATCACTACAAAACACCTACATAAGCAAGGTTAGATGATGGTTCGTATCAATGGCTTCTCGCCTTGGACTCAGATCTCCCTCAGTAAGCGGTACAAAAGAGTTGGCCTCGTTTTCAAATGCCAACTCGAGAGCCTGACCTAACCTATGTACATGGAATGAGTTTAGTGTTCAACGGCAAGTGCAATGGCACCGCCTACCCCGAAGTTAACCACGTTGGTAGGTCCTCGGCTAACCAAATCCACGACCATCTCTCATCATCCCAAATCGCCATTCACCCAAGGGTGTCCTCTGGCCATTCGTCTAGCCTATCACACTAAGATACCTATCTAGGCAATTTCCTGGCACCGAGTACGGTAGTCAGCTGACTGTCAAAGAATGTGTCAGCAAGCTGACCTAAGTTGACTTCTGCCTGCTGCCGTAAGCTGAGTCATTATACTGAATATAACTAATAGTCCAGCTTACTTAATATTAACTACAGTTCAGCAAAGTGAACTTGATTAACTATTATATTCAAGTTAATGTCATATCAAACAATATATTGATTCATTTTACAACCTTCTAGGTCTACATATATCCTATTGTATTCTAATGTCTTAATACTGTATTCTCTTTAGTTTTACTAACTTCTTGGAATAATTATTCACCTACTGGATATTCTCTACCTCTACTTATGTCCTACTGTAGCCTAAAGTAATTTTGCTGTATACTCTGTACTTTAATTACTCTGGTAGTATCTTTTCCTTATTTGCTTCCCTCACTACTACTTCCTAGCTCTATAACCTTCTTTCTTAATCGGGGGGTGGGTGGGTCAACTCTGCACTGTGTTAGTGCGCTCGCATGCAAGAAGCTTCCTTTTTCCTCACTTCAGTAGGTGAGCTTGAGTACTTCTCGGAAATGTCTAAGTTTCATATGTGAGTTTTGTCTATCTTGCAATTTGGTGAATTTTCAAATTAGTGAAATATTCCCTCCGTTTCAAACCTCAATTTGAGCGCTTGCTCAAATTGTCAGTCTCGATTATACTTGCTGGCGGAGCTGGCCCTCCTAGCCAAAATGTACGACGGAGACAGGTCCCAAATATAGCATGATCTTATCGCACCGTGCGCATCAGGTGCGCATACGCGAATCGTGCATTTTGGAACTGGTTGAAACTCTCCAACGCTTGATTGGTCCGTGACGGTAAGAGACAGTACGCGAAAATTGAAGATTAGCGCGAGCAACGCCGTGAAGTAGTACGGATTGATACCTAGCCTTCTTTGGTGAGTGGCTGGTGACCACTCGATACATAGTGATGAGCAGTGATGAGTGTAGGTGAGTCATTTTGCAGATCTTATGTGACACGTGGTCATTACAGAGCAGGCAAAGATCTTGTCTACTTTCGAAGAATGGAGAATTAACCTGCCACTTGTCGCGCGCCACGCACTATAGAGGTGGCACCAAATTGTGGACGAGTCCAGTCGGGTCCGAGGTAGGCCGCTTGAAATTCGAGCTCGCCGGGAGAAACGGAGAGGAATTTCCGCTCTGGCTCTGCATCTGCACCTACAGACTGCACCTTGACCAGCTGCTGTGACTTGGAAGTGAGAAACTACAAAGCACTGAGCCTGCATTCTACTCTCATTTTGCCTTCCTGATCTCTTTCTGCTGCGAATTCCCAACATCACAGGCGTCACTCCAGCACCTTCAAACCAGGTCAGTATTTCCGCAACTGGCTTTGAAGGGGTAGGTATAGCATATCAAATTTCACTGCTGTGTTGCCGTAAGCTGCGATGGCTGAAATGACTTTCGTCGTCTTATGTCAATGTGAGCCAATATGAATCTTAAAGAAGTTAGGTTATCATCCAACACCTATCAAAAGTCAACCAGAATGGCTTGTCGCTTGCATGAAATCTTGTTGTCATGCTATCTCATGTCAGGTAGGGCCTCTTCGTGACAGTTCATGTGGTTTGTCCTTGGATACATTGAAATGTATCTGACTAAGGCGAACCTCTTTTCCTTGATGGCTGCTGCAGTCCCCAGTAGACTTCTGGTTTTGCACATTGGACTTTTTCTCTTTGATTGTCATTAAGAATTCACATTGCTTGTGCTATACTGTTGAAACATTCAGGTCTCTGTTCAAAATGGTGAACTTCACCAATGACGACTTCATTCCCATCGCTGTGAAATTGGGGGCCGTAATTGGAGCTGTCCAAATTGTTCAGGTATGAATTTCTCTGCTCCATGGTAGCAGTAGGAGCAATGATGGCAGAGTTGTTGCAATGTGTTTACTGGCATGTTAACAATATTAGCTTTACAATGTTCGTCTTTGATGTACGCTCACGCTTTTAAAGTTCCACATTGCTTGGTTGACAGTCACTGCCAATGCTACTCTCTTTTGTTGTATTCTTAGGTCCTGGAAATAAGGACCTCTTATGAAGGGCCTTGTGGCAGCTATCTGAAGCTCTAATATGAACGCATAATGACCTGGCGTGGGAGATTGCTGTGGATTTCTCTCCCTTTAACTCTTATTCTGACTGAAGGCATATTGTTAATCACAGTGATTTTATTACCTATTAGCTGTTCATGCACCCCTGACTAGGCCTAAATATTGTTCTGTTTTCACTGATCAGGGTGCTATCAATGAGTCAGACAATGAGAGGAAGGCACATGGTGGCATTGGAGGTCCCCTTCTGGGTTTCATTCGTGGAGCTGGTGCCGTTGTACTCGGCTCTTTCCAGCAAGTTGGCAGGATAGCAGCTCGTCTCCTCCCCCCTGGTGACCCTAAGATTGATGGCCCCCACATTGTGGATGCTATAGTCGTGGCTACAGGACCTGCTGCCCTTGGAGTCTTGTTTGCTGCTATCTACACTGATGCTAAGAGAAGGGGAGAGTTCGGCCTCAGCCGCTATTAGACACCTCTATAAAAACCATTCTTTCTCAATTTACTAACGGGTGCACTTGGCCTGGCGTGTGGTTTGTAGTGCAAAAAATGCAGACCTAGAAGTAGTACCAGGTTCTACATCAATAGGTCAATCCTGTCAGGCAAGCCTACCAGTTTGGTACATATTTGGAGCCATGTCCTACTAAGGTAGCTTAATTTTACATAGAATGTAATTCATAAGGTATGATTAATTAGCAATGACAAGATCAAAATCAAAAATCAATTTGTTTATTCTGTGACTACTTGCTTTGGCTTTTGACAATGTTCTGACGGGTGGCCATGTTGTCGGCCGGGGTGTACTCACAAAAAGGGAAAGGGGAGATCAATGGTTTCTGCTTTAATCCGCAATGAAACGAGTCTTTGCATTGAAAGCAACTATTTAGATTGTTAAAAGACTATTCCGGAGTAAGATGCTGATTGCACAAACCCCGTGTTCGAAAAAAATGCTATCAATGTTGCATCATAGTAATTCCCATCCTTGGGAGAGAAACTTATATAAGTAGCTTAGGAGTGTAAGGGACCTTAGAAGAGTGGGTGAACCTGGACTCATCATGGTTTTCTTTGTCACCATAGTCCTGGCTGCATCAAGCCTAATAGTCGTGGCTGCATCAAGCTTACACTAGGTCAGATGGAGAGGACCAGCTTTTGACCTACCAACTTCAAGAGGCAGAACGGGAGCAAGTGAGCTTGTGCTTATTTTCTGCTTGGAGAGTTCCATCAGTTTTTGCAAGACAATTACTAGTACCCTCCACTTTGATAAGACTTACACTTGATCTCTAGGCAAGACTTATGTTTTTACGAGTAGATAAGCAACACAACATAATACACACCGCTCGTGTAGCTAAGCTCGCTATCCCAATGAACTAATGTAGTGATGTAATATGTATTTACATGCGCGGTCTCATCGTAGCCTAATGCAATTGAGGACCCACCCCTAAGTCCTGTACGCCCGTTCGATGTGTAGGACTGTGCCTTTGCCAGTATGGGCCTCTGGTGAAACTTTTGTGAGTGGCCATATGCCAGGGTCGTGTGTTCTAAGCAGTAGTGTGCTATTCTGGAAGGGTGGGCTGGGTGGGTTCAATACGCAATATTGCGACTCTGCTTGCGCAACTGAGTAACTCAACGTTGGCGTGTAACTCACATACGCAGCTGCAGCAGCTGCTGAGCTGGCTGATACTGGGCATTCGTTTATCACGCCCACTTTGGGAGAATTTCTAGCGATAAGTGCTTCGCTTATCATACTTTATTTTGTATATTTTCTGAGATACAAAATAGTATATAGACAAACTTCCAATAATACTGCTTTGAGGTGCTGAAACGAAAAATGTCAAACATGTCTACCACTAAGATTACGATCATGCTTCCTAATTCAATCTGATAGAGATCACGTTGTTGACAAGAGTAGTTTGAGTCAACGTTCGTTACTTGGAATATAAGAAAGCTTCCAATCCACTCCCCAAGGTTCAAGGTTTACGGGCTATATGCGCCTACTCTAAAGTTTTCAAGAAAAACTTTGTCCAGGCCCTTGAATCTAGCCTGCAAGCTTGCGTACAGCACTGAGTATAATCTGTGGATGAAGTTCTTTGTCAATGGACATATTGCCATGGTGCACGGGCAGGTTACGATGCCATGATGCACGGGCACATAGCAGTATTCAGTGACAAAAGGTATAAAATTGGAAGTGATAGAAATATACATGATCATAAACTGATTTTAAGCAATAGTAGTGGAGTGCCACGAGTCGACTGCAGCTGGTGTGATGCGCTTAATTATCTTGATGGGACGAACATAAAGGTCCGCATTTTTATCTCCCCTCCTGTGCTTCTGCGGACCGCTTGAGCTCCCATCAGTCTCCCTCTCCCCGCCTCCCTTTGAAGACAGGCCTGTAAAGTCATTCTTCGTTGCAGCCCCGCCAAAGTTGTTACTTGGTAAGGACCGCTCACCCCCTCCTCCCCCACTTGGAGTCTGGGGGCAGCAATTTGATGAAGGCTCCCCATCTACTGAGCTGTGCTCACTGCAGCCTTCCTTTGCTTGGAAGAGGACTGCAGGGACCAGAGGAGGAGACTGCGCTCCTGCGCTTTCTGCTGCCTCCTTGCACCCTGTATCTGCTTGTTGCAATCTCTCCAGTCCAGCTGGCGATGCAACGGGTGCGGACCGCTGAGAGCTCATCTGTCCATCTGTTATTGCGACAGGCGTGATGCGCTGGGGTCTGCCAGGTGCACGTCCCACATCCACCACAGGTGTCACACTGGCTGCAACGCTTGGGCCCGCGGTGGGTGCAGGCGTTACCACTTGTAAAGAATCCGAGCTTCCAGCTGGATGCATCTGCAACGCTCCCAGCGTCACCGCCTGCATCTCTGGCAACAGTCTTGCAACATGTGCTGGCAATTCTGCAGCAAAACACACACCATCAGATAAGCAACTTGAAGACACAGAGTGTGAACCCAGTGCACACCAAAAGAATGACCTCAATCTGGATTCAGCCAAGAGGTACACATATCATTCCATCCCGGACACTCCATGTATGTAAGTGAATTTGTGGACGTCCAGAAGCAGAATGATTGATGCAAGCGTGTCACCTTCCAATGGTCGTATCTTCTGCCAGCTGTTAGGCCAAGAGAAGTCAGCGAGAGGGGCGTGGGACAGAGCTGGCGCTGGGAGGCTGACGTGGACAAGGTATGAAAGACGAGGAGAGGGCCACTCCGCATACCTGAGGGCTGCAAAGTGGTCCCCAGCTCGCCAGCTTGGAAGGATGCAAGGGTGCAGTACCCATCTTGAGAGGAAATGGCCAGAGTGTGGCCATCTGGCGACCTGCGGCGACAGGCCGTGACAGGTGTCAGGCTCAAGTAGCAGTCCTGCCTGCAGTGAGGAACTGGCTGCTGGTTGCCATGCAGACGAGACTAGGGGGACTCAAAAGGCACCCAAAAGGCACCCAAGAAGCAGCTAGTCATTGTTCAGCAGTGTCTGGCTCCGCCGTCAGACGCAAGGGTAGTTTACAATTGGGGGAATGACAATAAACAACGAAGATGGCCCCTTTCCTTGCCTCACCCCCCAATCAAGCACTCACTTGACCTCTGCTGTTGACTCTTCTTTCACTTGTGAGCACCCACCTACCACCACCTTATGGATCTAGCAGCTTACTTCTTTAGGTGCACAGAAGGGATGCCTGAATAACTTTCTGGATATTCATTCACGATGACTATTAGTGTGCTCGAACATGCATGGGTGCTTGAGCATGCATGTCCCAAACACAAGTACTCCCTCCAAGCCAAAGAGAAGCTCCAAGAAAGAGAGTAGCGCACAACCCCCCCTCGCTTGGCCATCAAAGAGCAGGCAGGAGCATGAAAGACAATGGGGGGGGGAAAAGGAAAAAAGGGGGAAAAAGGGGTAAAACGGGGGAAAAAGGGGGAAGACAGTGCAGGGAAAAGGTGTGAGCGCATCTGGTTAGCCACCCCAATTTCAAAGTCCCCCCCCCAGTTGGACACCAACACATGGCGTTGCCTCCTCCAAGATTCTCGCATACGAACAGCACAGACACGCACACACGCTCGACACGCTCCCTGGAGCTCAGACCTCAACAGCAGAGATAGAGGGAGAGGAAGAGGGTGCGGCAGAAAACCCATGGGAGAACCCTCTCACGTGGGACTTCGAGTCCTCAGCACAAAGAGCTGACAGCGGAGCAAAGCTTCAAAGGAAGGCAAGGGCACCGGAGAACAACCAAGGGAGGGAGGACTCTTGCTCACCAGGCAAGGTCGGTGATGGGGGCGTAGTGGAGGCCGGCAAGAACGGCCAGAGGCTGCGCCTGGCGCGTGTCGTACACAAACACGGAGCTCACTGTGGCCACCGCAAACACAAGCCTGTAGGGAAGCGCCACAAGGGCCCCGCTGCTCTTGCTCTCTGCACACGTAAACACACACGCACACACACGCACGCACGCACACACAGGCACGCACGCACGCACACACACACACACACACACACACACACACACGTGCTTGCCTCCTCAGCACTGCGTCTGGAAGGTCCCTTCCAGAGAAGTGAAGGATTCATGTACGCATTTACGTTACACACTGCTTGAAGCGAAGAGCCTGCAGCGAACACGCGAGTACATGCACGGGCCTGCATATTTGTCTGTTTTGATACATGCATGCTTCTGCACTCTGCACATGTACCCTAAGAGGTAGTTTAGCTCATGGACAAATCATGCAACTTTTTCTAACTTGAACGCTTGGCAGCCATTCCCATACCAGCAATGGCACTCAGTCTGATTCAAGTTGCACTTGAACCTCGCTTGAGCTCAAAAAGTGCAGCTGTGCCAGAAGTTTCGGGCATGGTGAACCCTCCCTCACCCGGGCCCAGCTTGCCGCCGGCAGCATGCAAGCGCATGCACTCGTACAACAGTCAGTCACGGTTGACAAGCTTTTGCACGACGAGGACCGCAGAGCTGGTAGCACGGACGAATGAAGTAAGGTTGGTTTTGCTGTTCTCTGCTTCAAACTTTGCACCAAACTGCGAACACAACAAAATTTGCAGAGCAGATGTGGGAGTGGCGAGCATGCTTCTGATGGTCACCATTGAGGAGCTTGGAGGGGGCGCCGGGTGGCATGGAGTTGGAGGACGAGAAGAAGGCGGGGCAGAAGCGCACGGCGACAGCTGGCTTCCCCGCCGACGGAATGCTCATCACAGGACTGCTCCCCCCCCCCCCTCGCCCCCCCC
>WELA01011341.1:631574-645475 GCA_009602735.1 Mesotaenium endlicherianum
CTCGCCCCCCCCCACCACACCCCCATCACACTTTCTCCCGCAAAAGTTACAACCCCAGCTGGCTTCAGGCCGCGCTTCAGGCCGAGCGGTGCTGGAGTCCTTGATTTCAAGGCGTCACGATTTGCGTTGCAGCTGGTGTCGACGTTGATGCTCTATGAAGAAGCAAGCGGAGGGAGTGAGGCCCCCCCATGGAGAGCAAGTGTGAGATGCAAGTGGGGTGCAGACGAGCCCAGCAACTGCGCCGAGCCAAGGGCGGCTGGCGTCAGGCGTGGCTGTCGGCGCTCGATCAAGGGCAAGCGAGACCCAGATGAGGTGCAGGCAAGCCCGACAACTGGGCTGGGTCGGGCCAAGGGCCAATGCTTCGTTGCTTCCTCTCCCTCAACTGATGCCCTACCCGACGTAGTGACAGGAGCTAAGGGGCCTCTGCCCAGTAGGGTCTCCATCGGGCGTAACATAGAGGCCCGGGAGAGGCTACCACCACCTCCCGTGCCCAGACTGACTGCCTCTTAGTCATGCTTAGTGCGCTGGAAATGCTTCCTGAAAAGGGGGGAGGCGTGGGCAAGGACCGACGGAGTTGCCTGCCTTTCCTTGCATCAGATTGCTTGCTACCTGTCTGCTTACTACCTCGTTCAATCCGGGATGCCAGTGATGGTGCTGCTTCTGACCTAAACAAAGGTCAGCGCTCGTGTTGTTCCTTGAACCCCCTGGAGTTCTGCCTTACTATTCTGGGCCAAGAGAGCCTCTCCTGGTGTGGAGAGAGATGAAGCTTCACTAAAGATAAGGAGGGAAGTAAAGCTTCGCCAGTCGAGAGCTGCATGAAGCATGGAGTTGCGAGGGATGATGCTCAGCTTGCCCCCCACCGAGTAATATACCCTCATGTAGAGGTATCTGCACTTACCATTCGGGTTACTCAGATTACGCAAGAAGGAGGTTGCCAATGCCACGCAGGCCCGGCACCAAGCCACAAGCACGCACAATCGATGGCCAAGTCCAAAGAAAGCATGCATGAGGATGGGCTCTAGTGTGCTCTCCCAGTCTCCAACGAGAGTAGCTCGGAAAAAGCTCCTCATATACGCATGAAGAGAATGCGCGCGCGCGCGCATGTGTGTGTGTGTGTGTGTGTGTTAGTTTGTGTGAGTGTACGCGTGCGCGCGCGAGTTTGGCTCGCAACAGAAGCACTGACGGGCGTGGGGGCCGGGGGTTGCAGGGGGGGAAGACGCAGGGACGGCAAGTAGGGCTATCAGGCCGCTTCCTCGTTTTTCACCAATGCAAGAGAGACGAGTAGATTTAACACTACTTTGTCCAAAGGCCAGACCAAAGAACAGCACACTATTCCCTATTGGCTGATTACGGTGCCGGTGTCCCGATGCCAAAATCTGATAACAGCGACACGCTGCAGCCCTTTCTTTGCACGCGATTGAGGGCGCCCCTTTCGGCAGTGGAGCAGCCACCGCCTCGACAAGCATCTAGCCCAGCCCGGGAGTCTTACCTTGTGAGGTTCTTCCGAGAGAAGATGAAGGAGACGTTCTGGGCGGCTGCTTCAGCCGTCTTCTTGTAGAGGCCTGCAAGAAGAAGAAGCAGGAAGACATCCAGAAAGGCGTCTCTCCCCGGATGAGCTTCAAGTTTGCACTGGACCCTACTCCAGTCAAGCCAGCCGGTGCAGCAGGGACCCTTTCTGTAATACACATGCATCCTGCCCAAAGCTCCCCTCCTCTCCTCCCTTCCCTCCCCCCCCTGGTGACGAGGTCAAGTCAATGAAAAGGAGAAAGGAGAACGCTGTGGATCTCAGAGCTCGGAGCTCCTGCTTCCCCAGCAAGCCCTCAGCTGGCGCTGGCAGCTGTGCCCTTCCAGGGAGGAAACTCCTGTCTCCTGGGGCTTGTCGGACTCGCCAGCTTCACAAGACAGAATGTGCACAAGCACGAGCAGGGGTGGCAGGCTGGCACGGACGAGCTGGGCAATGCATAGCCAGGCAAGACTCTCTAGAGCCATGGCTTCACTATAAAGCCGTGGCTCAACCACAGAGCCACGAGTCTTATATAAAGCATGGCTCCGATACACAGCCATGGCTATGCTATTAAGTATGGCTCCATAATAGAGGCGTGGCAAAATTACTGAAGGAATGGCTCTGCTGTAAAGCAAGGTACGCAATAGAGCCAAGGCTCTGCCGGCGGAACCACAGTTTTGAGGGAGGAGGCCTGGCTTCCGGGGAGGAGCCATGGCGGAGCCGACGACCCTTGACAGGGGCTAGTTAAGCTAGCACAAGCTCGTACCTGCAGGGACGATGATGAAGGAGCCGTCGGGGGACCACGAGAGGCGGCGGAAGAACGACGGGATGTTCTCGTCGTGAAACATATTGTACTTGATCTTCTGCTGCACTCATTCCCGCCTCACGATCCTCGTCACCCGTCAGACGCGCAACCACGCACCTCCCTCTCGCCTCCCAGCTTTTCCCCAGCGTCCCCACCCAGATCAGACTGATGCTTCTCCTCGCCTTGCCTCACCTCGCCTCCCTCCCCTCCCCTCCCCTCCCTTGCCCACCCCTCTCCCACGTATGTTGCTTACATCACCACCAAGCAAGGCAGGCAGGCAGCCAGCATGGTAGATGCAGCCATTTTTGACTCTGTAAAGGTGGGTGGTGGAAACAGCCAGCCAAGTTGTGCATGCGCATGAACTCTCATCTCCAATGCCTGTTATCATGTTTGCTTGCAGAGAGCGTCCACAGCACTGGTGCACGGTTGCTGCAGCTTTTCTTTTGGTCAGCGATAGAAGACTCACAGGAAGCTCCTTATTGGCAGCAGAAGCATCAGCTGCGCCATGCGCATCTGCTTCTCGCACTGCCGCTGCTCCTGCTGCTGGGTCTCCTCCTGCTCCTGCTGCTGCTGCTGCTGCTGCTGCTGCTGCCTCTCCGGCTGCGCCTCCTGCTCCTGCTGCTCCTGCTGCTCCTCCTGCTCCTGGTGGTGGTGCTCCAGCTGCTGGTGCTAGAGAAGAGGATGATGCGGCAGCATGCCGCTTGCACAGAGTGTGGTGGCAGGAGTAGAGCTCCTTGCTGGTCCGGCCTTTGCCTTTGCAGCTACTGCGCGTGTAGATGCAGCAAGTCCTATCCGCGCTAATGGTGGCTAGGTACTGGCCCAGAGGGTCGCAGGCAACCCCCTGCACGTAGTGCTTGTGCTCTGTCAAGTAAGCCAGCACCGAACCTGCAGGGGAGGAGGAGGGGGAGAGGGTCGGGAGAGGCTTGGAACCGCAATGTGCACGAGCCTTGTATACAGCCAACTGATGCAGTCAACCGAGATGTAATCAACCGGGACTAAGACATGTCACCACCGCCCGAGGGAGGGCACGTAGAAACGAGTGGAAAAGCTCATGCCACAGACCTCCCATATGGAGGGTCTCAGCAGCGGTGCCGACCAGAATCTGAGCCAGTAGCCACTGGCTCCCAGATTGGCTCCCGTGCTGGCCATTCCATAGTTGGCCCTCTTTGCGAGGGTAATGAGCTAGCGTTTGGACTCCTGAAGTGCAGTAATGGTCTACTATGCTTGTGTTGGAGCGCACAAGGAGGCTTGGGGGATTGGAATAAGCTTCACATGACCACTCACTGAATGATAATGCCCTCAGCTGGAGTCCTGGGAAAAACTGCCAGAGGCTCCAGATGACCATCCACAAGATCAGATGCACTTAGCTACAGCCCTGTGGAAAGCTGCTGTAAGCTTTAAGCAGACGATGCCGTCCCCCATGGCTATGATAATGGATGTTGGTTGTTGAGAAACATAGAATTTGTTGTAGGTCGTGCAGCTTCTCACCTTTTGTAATGTCCCACACGATGCAGGTGTTGTCGACTGATCCGGAAACCAGCTGAGTACCATCGGCCGACCACCCCAAGTCCAGCACGTCCTTCTCGTGCCGGCTGAACCCCAATAACAAGATGCATATATGAATATAGAATACAATGATGAGGTCTAGGAAGTTAAAAAAGGTGATGACATGACAAATTTGTGATAACGTATGCTCATCCCCCTTCCCGAAACAAACAAGCAACAATGACGATGTCTACATCTATCACCTGATGCTCTCTCTGCACTACTTCTGACTCGAAAAAGTACAGTACAGTCCAGCATCTAATTCTAATGAAAATTGATTTGGATTGCTGAGAGACATTGCTACTCCAGATCGTAGAACATATAGCGGCTTGTTCATTTCTCGTAGCACTCAAGACAAATTGCCATCTTCTTGTTCTGCAGTAGTATGCGTGGCTTGTGCACACGCCAGTGCACATAACATAATGATGTCCAACTCCCCAGGCTGAAGTGATAAGTGCTCCACAGCACGTGTCTTTGAGAAGTTGGTGAGATGCATGTGATCAGCGAGCATGCTCACCAGCACAGTGAGGAACCCGAGTATGAGAGTGCAGAGAAGCCCTACCCTTGATGTCCCCAATAGTGGCCTCTGACTATAGTACTCACAGACTAAAACTGTCCCCTTATTGCCTGAAGCTCCCTTAGTGAAGACATATGGGGTGAATTGTGGAAGCTTCGAATGTACAGATCAGTCTTACACTTAAAAGCCGATGGAGGGGGTTGTGTTGAGGTAAACATATGAGGGACTGTATGATGAAGATCTTTGGATGTGAATGTCACTGCAACCCCTTCAAAGGATTCGAGACGGGCAAATGTGGTGCTATTGATATGAGATAAGTTGACATGGAAGGTGACTAGGAAAGCTTGAGTTTGCATGTTACCTCAAAGTCCTCACAACTTTCCAGATGGAGGGGGATCCTTCAACATGTATCAGCTTCCAGAGTAGCAACTCTCCGCCTGCACAGCAGAAAGTTGAATGTAAGGGTATGACACGGCATGCCCTCCTCAAACCTCACGAACGCTATGTAAGCTCCTTAGGAAGATACGGTACACACTTGCAGCCTAATTACTCCCAAATCAATATTGGCCCTGCAAATTGGATAGATAACTTAAGAGTTGTGTGGCCGGTTACTCACCATCAGCTCCAGAGGCAATGTACTCTCCTGCACAGATGAAGTATTACTGTCAGCCTCCTCATGTGATCACTATCTACTAATACCACCAAAGAGGAAACTATCCCAACATGCAGTAGTGAATCCTTAGGAAAGAGAGCAGTCATAATCCCACTACATACACCACCCTTACGAGTTCTGATTTTGCAACTTATTTATCAAAGTGCCTGCTATTCGTATTTCCACCCGTAGAATTCAGGGTCAACTTTACGAGCTAATTCATACCTGTTGGAGAAAAGCGGACCACATTCACTGCATAATGGTGATGGCTTAGGCTAGCTTGGAATGTCACGACGGGAGTCCCATCTTCATCGCCAGTCAGTTTCCACAACTGCAGACAGGAAAATATGCCGGTTATGGACATAGTATGAATTGTTCCAATCACATTCATCTGCTTCAAAAAAAAATTGGTTCAGAAGAAATTCCAAGATGTCTACCTTAATGTCTTTATCAGCTCCTCCTGTCGCAAGTAACCCAGCACGATCAAAATCAAGTGACAAGATAGGGTCCTTCCCATGCCAAAGTATCTGCAAAGTCTTTGCCTTCATCTTATGGCGACCTAATCACTCGGTTCACCTACTGGGGACTTGATGCATGAGATTCGGACCATAATTTCTCGCACATTGAAGGCTGATGATTCAACCCTCCAACGTCCCCAAGATGAGAGTAGCGTCTACAGGACGACAATGAACACGAGTGTCACGAGAAAGAGCAGTTCATATTTATTTTGAGGGGGAGCCCTATTTGTGGTGGAGTAGTTCCTAAGCTCTCCCCGACAACGTGTCTGAGGAGCCTTAATACGAGTTAGCTCCAACTAGTATCAAAATCGGCCTCGTAAGTTTTCGTCGAGGGGGGAACGAGTGCACATTGGGATCGGAAATTCGTAAGTCGGGTAGCCTTGAGCGCCAAAATGAGTTTGCTGTTCGGATGCAAGGACCGTCCGATACCATCCTCGAATTGCTCGCCAAGCCCTGCTTCATTTAGGAGTGGAGCTTCTGCAAAAAGTATTTTGCGACTGCTTGCTTTGTAACTAACTGTGCAAAATGCACCTTCATTGACAGCGTACGGTTGGGGTACCTCCCCAGCAGACCCAGCCAAGCGCGTTCGCACTCGAAAGCGCTGCAGCACTCGTGTTTCTAGAAGCATGGCAGTGGGCACTTGAGGTTCATATGTCGTACTCTGTGTGGTTCAGATGTTGTGCACAGTTCATGCTACAATACAGTTCATGGTATGATACGGTTGATTCAGCGCACTAATTTAGCGTAGATCTGTTAGATTTCCTCGTAAGAAGAGAACGCACAGCGTGTTCTACACCGTTCAGATATCGCTCAGCTTTGCTTCTACTTCGTCCTCATGCTGTGGTTTTAAGCAGGAACTTCTGGCGATTAGTCAGCCAACCCGATCTTGAAGACCTTTGTGATCCGAAGCTGTAGCTAGAGGACCTGTCCAAAACGATCAGCTTCTGAGGTGTTTTGTTCGTTCTCAGTTTTACAGATCGTTATCTTCCTTGGGGTTAGAGGGGGGCCTGTCTTGACACCATCAAGTACCAGTGCAAGGAGCTGAAAGTATCTGTTGTAGGAGAGATCTCTGAACGATTGGCTAAGGACAGATGGCAAGGTGGGGGGAAGGGGATCCTCGGTGGGTGGTATCAGAGAGAACAGATGGACAGAATGTCAACGGCTGGCATTGGTGAGAATATGTAGTCAGGCGCCGGCTTCTTTGCTACCGTTTCATTTTCCCGTGGTCTGGCAGATGTATTCTTAGATCCGGTCTCAAGGCTGTTTTACAAGAATAAGGGCTGAATGGTGACAGCTGGCAGCTTCCTATTCGTCATCTAACAGTTGTAATCGGGTCGAAAGGGAAGGAGAGGGGCGGTTGTGATCGTGACTTGGTGAAGGTTTTCTCATTTGTACAGTTTGGTCATGCTACTTTTTAATTCATTTAACGCCAGTTCAAAAGTTCTGCCAACATTCATTTTCATTCACTTTTCATGTCGTATAGAAGCTGGCGCTTTAATCAAGACTCATCCTTTTTAGCGATTTTGGAACAGGACCGAGAAGAGTTACACAGCTTGGGCAAAGGAGCGAATACAAGTTCTTGTCACAGGCATTGCCTCTGAACCTGATCCATCCTTTGGCGTGGCCACTATCACAGGATTGAAAAGAATGGATGGCGAGGTAGGAAAGGATGGCAAACCTTCTCACCCTCCTCCACTTCTGTGACAAAGACCTCCCTTTCCAAGGAAAAGACTCCTCAATCTTTCTTTCACTTACTCGTTCACTGGATCAGACTTCTCTCACACCCAGGGGTGCTAGCACTGGACCTTGTATATCCGGTCTTTTCTCGTGGAAGGGATGGAAGCTTGCACTTTTTGCCCTTCAATGGGTTCACTTATATCCCAGAGCACCACGTGTATGTCTGTGAAGTCATGTGTAGGATGAACTGAAGAAGACTATCGACTAGATTTCCTGGCATAGGCATCAGGATCAGGTTCCATATTCTTTGCCTCCGTTGTTATAGGCTTTTGACTCTCTCACCATAAGTTTTTGACGCCCTCGCCGTAGGCCTTGACTCCCTCACCATGGGCCTTGACTCCCCCGCCATAGGCCTTGACTCCCTCGCTGTTGGCCTTGACACCCTTCCCAACACACAAGACCTTCTGCCCGTCTCGTAGCCTTAGGCAGAGGGAGTGTCATGGTCCCGTTCAGTATGCATATACGCAAACATTTACACTCACGCTCACACTCTCACATATGCATGCATGCATGTATCTGGGGGTTTGAGTGGAGATACATGTGGATGTATATTGGATAACTAGCTCGGCTACTGCGCACGTGTGTGAACTTGTGGGCGGGAGGTACATTACTATAATGGGATGCTTGAAAAGATAGGGCACACAAAGCCTGTGGGCCGGAGCGGTGTCGCTTGCTCATTAGCCTTTGAAGTGCTCGGAAATGCAGAACTGCGAGGCCAGCCGATCAGATTTGGATTGCCTTCTAGCAAGTGGAATGTTTAAGGTCTACTTTTTGAGGAACATTCATCTCAGCCCGGGGCACACACATGCCGGTAGAGTGTGCAAGTTGAGAGTGGCCAACTTCCTCTTGAAGGACTGGGAGGTGATTTCATTCAGCTGCTGAGCTTCCTCAGTATAGTCTCAGTGCACGAGGGCACAGGTGCTGTGCGTTCCTTGTTGTTCCTTATAGTAACACCTTATGCTCAGGAAAGAAGACGCTTGAAGAATCCGGAGCCGAAAAGGTGTTGTTATGTTTGCATTGGTGGAACTTCTCGCGCACGTACGCAGATTTTCACACAGACTCTGTGCGCTTTTCTGCGGAGGAAGGGAGCAAGAGAGGGTGAGGGAAGGAAAGGAGGAGGGGGGGCGGGGAAGTGGAGGGGCAAAAGGTGAAACCGGGAGAGGTAGAGAAAGTCAGAGGGAGGGGGAAGAGAGAGGAGTGCAAGGGAGGAAGAGAAGAGAAAGGGGGGGCAAGAGGGAGAGAGAGAGGGAGAGAGGGTGAGAGTGTGAGGGAAAGCATATAGATTCCTTCCTGACCAAGTCTAGTCTAATAGGTGGTGGGTTTGAGGGGGCAAAACTTTGCAGCAGGTGTTCACACCTGACAATGACAGAAATTGAGCTTGTGAGCCTTGGCAGGAGGAAGGGGAGCGAGGCTAGGGGAAGAGGCCGTTAGTGAAGGAAAAAGAGGCTGTCAGTGACATCGGCATTCTCTTTTTCTCATCCGCTCGTCTGCTCTTGGGCGCGGCGTGTGTGCTTTGTGCATGCAGGTGAGCATAAGCACAAGGAAGGGCAACAAGCGGTTCGTGCAGTACGACCTCTCCGTCACCCTGAGCTGGCAGGGCGAGACCGTGAACCCCGTCTCGTCAGAGGCGGAGACCATAAAGGGGGAGGTCAAGCTCGCCGAGTTTGCCAACGACAACGACGTCGACGACTACATGTTCGAGGTCACTGTTGAGGGGCAGGGGCAGGCGCACGATCGGCTCAAGGTGGCCATGCGCGACACGAGAGGGGAGATTGTCGAGAGGATGCATCAGATCCTGGAGGAGCTCCACCAGAAGTAGTGTGAATCATCGTGAAACTTATGATTGCGAGCCCGTCAGTTGTCAGTGCGAGCCACGTTTCGTGCGAGTCAGTCTGCTCGGGATGCTTTTGTGCTTGAGCCACTTGAGGTAAGCAGCCGAGAAATGGAGCAGGGAATGTTCCCGAAGCTGCCACTGCTGTTGCTATGCAGGCTGGCTTGCTGGCTGCTGTCATCAAGGCCCTCTGGAGCTGTTGTTGTCATTATGGGTGGCATGGGTGGCAGTGGGCATCATGTGAAGCCTCAGGCTCTCGGAGGGTTCACCTAGAGCTTTGTGGTGGCAGCGCTACGATCTTTTATTCGAGTGGGTATTGCCAGGTATAGATAGGGAAAGCAGGTCAAGGAACGATTCTCGGTCGGGTCACTTTGGAAGCCGCTGCAAACGCGCTAGGTTTTGATACGCTGATATTTCTATATATGTTGGGGTGTGGAATGTTGAGGAGTGGAGCAGATGCTATTCATCACTTGGCAGGTGCAAAGTTTTGTCGATGTAATGTGAGAGCAAGTTATATAAACTGTTTGATCCGCCTACTGGCGTTGCTTTAAGCCATGGGCACTGCTTTAGAGGACACTGGCGTATCCTTGCCGGTGTGGTGCTACCAGAATTGTCGGCTTTTATAGATCAATTTCACTCTGTAGCCATTCCCGGCTGTGTAACTTTCTACTGCACCTTGTCTTCTACTATCACTTTGGCTGCTTTACGCTCTAATATTGCTTTCAAAGGGTTCTCAACGAAGAGTAACTTTTCCTTACTATTGAAACCTCGAGCAAATTATACAGAGGCATGCTGGTACGTTGCGACAAGTAAAGAGACGTCAAATAATATCAAGAAACAATAGATTTGGGTAAACTTCATGGAAGTAAGGCTAATGTAACATCAGCTCGTACATCACAATAAGCTCATACAACAGATAATGCAGCCATACATCAGGCTGGTACATGCCATGCATCCTACAACAATGACCGACAGAAAGCATGGCAGACACGATGACAAGCTGTGGTCAGGAACTATGCTTTGATATATGCATAGGAGGGGGAAGCGGGCAGAAAACGGCAATAGTAGTAGGGGACAAACTTCCTGTACAAGCGTGATAGAATACACTAAAATATCGCTGGAGTAACAATACGATATATATGATACGGTCCCTGGTGTGGCCTCCATGAGGCGAAGGCAATGAACATGGTTCGCACCAGTTTTGCACAACGGAGCCCAAACAGGCGAGGCGGCACTCTTCAGTCCACCTTACCCAAAGTTTCCACTGCCGCTACTGCCGCTTCCGCCGCTGCCGAAGGTGCCCCCGTTGGTGCCCCTCTGCCCCGCCTTCAGCAAGCTGTACGTGTGGCCCTCGCGCTCCGCGTCCGCCTCTCCGCCTCCCCTCTTCTTTGTCTTCAGCCCCTCGAATATGCTGTCCAGGCTCGGCGTGCCGGCGCCTCCTCCGGATGAGGCCGGTCTCGACGAAGCCGATCGCCGAGGCTGGTACGGCTGCTGCTGGTACTGATGGTCCCGCGACTGCTGCGACGTAGAAGACGACGACAGCGGCCCCTGCAGCCAGCTGGCAGCCCCGCCGCCGCCTCCGCTGTCCTCGGCCCTCCACGCGCTCCCCCGCACCTTGCTTGTGAAGTCCTTCAGCTTCGACTTCATGGAGTCCCAGCGCGTCTCCAGGAGCCCCTCGTTCTCAGAAGACCGCCTCTGCGTCTCGGGAGCAAAGCCCGCTGGGGGGGGCCCCTGGGGGAACAGCGAGAAGGGGGCGGAGGAGGAGGAGGAGGTGGGTGGAGGGGCCAGCCCGCCGGCTCGTTGGGAGGCTTTTGGGGGCAGCGGGGCAGCAGGGTTGACCCCGTGCTGCTGCAGGCGAGCTCTGGAGGAGAAGTACTCGTTGTCCTGCTGGGTGCCTGTCTGCGCAGCAGGGTCGCGCCCCAGTGAGATCAGATCCCCCGAGTTGTTCCTGACAGGCGGCCGCGCGTGGTCCCCGGCCCCCCCTCCGGCGCGGGCGCCGGCTGGCCGCGCGTCGAGCGGGTCGATCAGGTTCCTCGGCGCGAGCAGCGACGAGCTGGACCGGCCTAGGACCGCCAGGTCAGCAGCTGAGCTGGCCTTGCCGGGGTGGCCGTGGGGCCCCTTGGCAGCCACGTCGCGCTTGAGCGCGTACTTGGCGGCAATGACGTCCTTGGTGGCGCCACCTGGCAGCTCCATGGGGCTCGAACCCTTGAGCGTGGCGTACAGGCTCGCCATCATGTCCCTCGCCTCCCGCGGATTGAGAGGCGGCGATTTCGACGGCGCCTTGCTGGGATCCGCAGCAGGGTGCAGCGGCGAGGCTGTGCCGCTCTGCTCAGTAGTAGAGGAGCAAGGTACAATTTTCACATGCTTGTTTGTTATGCACAACGTTTTCGCTCATGTACGACATAGACTGTTCATCTTGTACGCCCGCCATGCAACGCCGTCGGAAACACATGCGCTGCAGCATTACTGCGTGGCGCGTGGCGTGAACACGTTGCACTGAGGGGGAAAGAGGAAGGAGAGGCGGGCTAGTCCAGAGGCGGCAGCCGCATGCAAGTGAGAGGAGAAAGAGCTTGGGAGCATGTGCCATTGCCAGGTGGCACGCCGTGGAGCAGCCACTGCCACACACAGAAGAACAAGATTGTGCCAGGCATGCACTTGAGCGGCAGTCCACTCAGATAGCCAGGGCAGAGCAGACCGACACGCACTCTCTCACACTCTATCGCCCTCCCTTCATATTTCTTGCCCTCTTACTTTGCGAGCTAAGCCCTCAATCAGAATAGATGCACGCCAGCTGACTTCACCATGCGGAAGAAACGAATCCAATCGTGCAAAAAGAAATTGAACCTGCACAGGAGCAACAGCAGCAGCCAGCCTGACGGCGCATGATAGCAGATCGGTGGTCGGAGCCTATGCCGACAATCGCTTCAGTTGACGTGCCTGCCATCCACTAATGTAGCTACATATACATATATCTCCACATGTGCATAATAAACATGTCTAATTCTATACATACATACATACAGGCATACGTACCCACATTCATACAGACGCGCATAAACGCACACATTTTCATCACACATCATCCTGTCCTGCAAGTTACTGGCTCGCAAAATTTAAGGGGGAGCAGAGGGCGGAATAACCCACGGGGGAGGGGGTGATGACAGGTGTCAGCGGGTTGGAAGCCTCGAGGTCGTCAGAGCCCGCAAAGTGGCGAGCCAGCGGCACCGTGTTCTCGCCTATCGCCATCCCCCTGTCCAGGCTGGCACGCTCTGCTCCCAGTCGTCCTCACACCCACCCGCATCCACGCATACAAAAAGACACACACACACACACACACACACACACACACACACACATGAGTACACATGTCAATAGTGGGATAGACTTGCAATACGGCCTATCTGACACAACAGAGGCACTATCTGGGGCACGCTTGTGAAGGTCCATGTTATACATGTACGTAGATTGCAACGCAATATGCCTGCCATGTCTAAAAGATCTACCAATAAATGTAACCTATATCTATAGGGGAATGCAAGCTCTCTGGGCGTGGCATGTGAGCAGAAGGCCAAACTGAACCCGCACTCCAGCTGTCACGTCTGAGCACAAGGGACATCGCCGAAACACCACCCTTTTCTGCGACAGGCAACTCATATTGGCACCTCTGACATCATCCGCAGTTTGGTCGGCTCATCCCCGCGCGCACAAGAGAGGGATCGAGGAAGAGAGAGGGGAAGATGAGCAGCGGCAGCTGGCGCGGATGATTGGCGGAGGAGACGGCGCGCAAGAGAACAAGGAAGAGGCTGAGGCAGAAGTGAAAATGGAGAACCCTAGAGGACACGAGGGCTAATATGAGCAGGGAGAAGATTTGCAGGATGAAAGATAAGAGGAGAGATAGGAAGGTCAGGGGAGGGGACAAAAAGGGGTAGGGAAAGAGCAAGGCAGGAAGAGGAGGTAAGCAGAAGAAAGAGGAGGGGCGAAGAGGGAGCGAAGTGGGAGGAGAGGAAGGGAAGGAGGAAGGGAGACGAGGGGAGAGAAGGGCAAGGGGAGAGGAAGGGGAGGGAAGGGAGAGGAGAGAGAAGAAGGGAAGGCGTGGCGGAAGAGACCTCGCCGCAGAAGGATGATGCCGGTGGATGACATTCCGCCGCCCTCGCCGCCCAGCTCGTCCTGGTCGTCGTCGCTCTCGAAGCGGAAGCCGCGCCAGCTGCCGAAGACGTCGAAGACGCGGTTGTGCACGTTGCTGAGGATGAGGATGCAGTAGAGCACCATGACGAGCGGGTAGATGCGCTCGAAGTTGCGCGGCAGCAGCAGCGCCCCCATCCTCTGCACACGCCACCACACGCGACCCCGTCCCCCGCCGCCACACGCCACACACACGCACACACACACACACACACACACACACACACACACGCGCGCGCGCGCAAATGTTACATGAGCTACGAGCATACGCACAGAAAAGAGCACGGAAAGAAGCACAGGCTCACAGACAGGCACGAGGGTCGTACGAGGTAGAAGCACGAGAGATGTGAGATAGCACGAGCAAGGGTACTGCACAGACGGCACGGGCGTCTCATGTCGGGCTTCACAAATTGGGAGCAAAGGGGCACGAGCAACAGACAGGGACGTCAATAGCTGACGAGCCAATGCAGGTACATGCAATGCCCGCCCACTGACAGAGCCCACCAGGACTTGAGAGGATCGGAGGGGGGGCAGCAGTGGGAAGGAGCACAAGGGGACTGCAGAGGCGGGAAGAACAAAGGGAGCGGGGACAAGTGAAGGGGGGGTGGGT
>WELA01011368.1:13877-45389 GCA_009602735.1 Mesotaenium endlicherianum
CCCCCCCCTCCCCCCTCGCCGGGTAACTTCCTCCCTCCCTCCTTCTCTCTGTTTTGTTATCGGCTGCAACAGTTGCAACGACACAACACGCAGCTTTCAAGTTTCGGGAAGATAGTAGAGTGGGTGTCCCAACTTCTTGATGTCACACGCCAGAAACCGCGTCTGGAAACACATCCCCAGGAGCTGGTCGGTGGTGCTGATGCAACCTCCGCTCACGGGTACTGCTTGCTCGAGTTCAAGGTGTTCCATTTTTGCAATAAAGGCTCGGGCTAGTGAGCGCTGCAGCGGCCCACAGACACTCCTGGTGTTGCCCCCACGCGGCATCGCTCTTTGCAAATCAATGGGCGGGAGACGGGGAGCCCATCGCTGCGCACTTTCTAGCTGCCGACTGAGCCCGCAGCTGGATGTGAAGCGGTCACGGGAACTGTGAACAGACTGTCCAAAGCGTTGCCTCGACATGCACCCGCACATGCTCTGATAGCTTGGACAGTGGCCGTGTGCTGTACGGCACGCTTGCACAGCTGCCTGCCCGCCTGCTCAGGGTCCACCTCTGGGGACGCGCTGCCAGGGCCTGCGGTGTGATGCTTGCTGTTTGTTTCGGGGAGTGAAAGGGGAACAGAGGGGGCAGATTGCCAGCGGGGCGGCAGCATGTTGGCCGAGAAAAGGGGGGCGCACGGNGGGGGACGGGAGAGAGGGGGGGTTAACGCACCAATGTGGAGGTGAGGTCATCGTAGTCGTCTGTTGCCACATCCAGGGTGGGGTCCACGCGCTGAATCTGCTCTCTTGAGTCTCCATGGCAATCATGGCAAGCAGAGGGTCATGTCAGCAGGGGGCCATGTCAACAGAAGCCACACAAGCAGACGCCCCAGTTCAGAGACAAGTGAACAACGATTAGAGCTCCAAGGATAGGCGCTCATATACACACACACACACACATACACATGCCCAAACACATCTCCCTCTATACCTCTCCCTCCTCCCTCCTTCCTTCCCCCTTAACCCCCATACAGACACGCACACCCACAGCACCTATACACGCCCAGATGAAGGTACAGATGCACGCATCAGGCGGGTCGCGCACAAAGAGGCGGAGGGAAGCGCACCCGGCGGCGGGTGTTCTCCTCCAGGCCGGCGTCGTGGGCCATGAAGAGCGCCAGGTCCTCGTCCACCTCCGCCTCCTCGCGCGCCTCGCGCTCGCTCTTGGTGTGCATCAGGTACTCCGCGCGGCAGTACTTGGTCCAGAACTCCTTCTCGCTCATCTGCGCCCCCGGGGCACGCACGCGCGCACGCGCTCAAGCAGACGCACACACACAGGCACATACGCGTGCGCGCATATACACGCGCGCACGCCCCACGCACACGGACGCGGGCAAACAGTCAGCACTCGCATCAGAATGTGTGCACATGCACGCACGTACCACGCACACACACAGGGAGACAAACAGGCACGCGCGCAAATGCAAGCGCACACGCAGACACAGAGGCAGGCACACACGCAACTGCGACAGGGGCGCGAGTGTGCACACGCACGGCCGTGCCGTCGCAAAGTACATGTGACACGCAGACTGGCACCCTTCAAATGTGCAACACCAAACATGTGGGGTGTTGGGAAGACTGGAGGAGGAGAGGAGGCCGCGGGAGGACATCCCAAAGGGAAGAAATCAACTGACGTGAACACACTACACCGGCACTCTGGGGCTCAGCACAAACTGCCGAGCCCTCAATCTTATCCAGATTCCTGGAAAGCTGGCCGAGAGCGCCAACGACGGGCAGCGATGCAATCTATCTGGTGCATCAAAGGGCAGAATGGGCACACCCATGGGGACCCGCCCGTGACTGATGGAACACCTGGCAGGCACACGTGGATCCTTTGCTACACACCCGCATGCCCAGCTACAAGTGCGGGCCGGCAGGCGCGGAAGAGGCGCGTATGTTGGGGACGCAGGTGCGCACGCGTGAGCTCGTGGAAGCAGCAGGAGAGCAGCACACCTTGGCGGGCACGCAGTCGAGGAAGGCCTTCTGCACGGCCGGCTTCTCCGCAAAGATCTGCGCCGCCCATCAGCAGAAGAGAGAGAGACAGAGAGAGGGAGGAGAGGGGGCCGACGCACGCCAATGAGGCGAGGTCAGAGCGGCTGGAGAGGAGCCAGGGCGATTGCCCCCACCCCCCCCCCGGGCCTCCCGAACAACTGGCCCAGTGGGGGGCAAGTCAATGCTGCAGCCTCTCGCGCCTGCCTGCTGTCTGCAACAAGCACCAACCAGCGAGGCAAGGATGCAGCAAAGGGGAGCGAGGGATCGGCAAAGAGAGGAATCGCTCACTTGGTGAATGATGGCCGGCGTGAGGTTGAAGGTCACTTTGTTGCTCTGCATTCCCCGGCACCACAGCCCCCCCGCAGAGCGTGCTATTATCAGGCGGTCCGTAGCCCCCCGCAGCACGGTCAGCGCAGAGAGAGAGAGATCGAGGGACAGGATCCACCCACGTGGCGCCGACCATGCGGACACGCTGAGTTGGACAAGAGCACCATCGGCTGGCTAGCATGGGACCACGGCGGTGCAGACAGGACAACCTTCCGGCTGGCAAATATACTCACCTCTTGGAAAAAGAAACCCTACATAGCAAGACCCTAAGGAAGATTCTCTCAGCCCAGAACCCTATGGCTGTGACGCCGAGCCTTAGATGGGGCCATCGAGAGGGCCGTCAAATTGAAGTAAGGACGGGCCATGCAGGACAGGGCAGGGCAGGGGTGGGCAAGGGTAGAGAGAGAGATGCGCATCGTTGAGGAGGCCAATCATCTCACTAGCATTCTTGTGCGAGGCGAGGGGCAGGAGAGCGAAGGGACCACAGTGGAGCTCAAACAGCGTACGGAAGAGGAAACTGAAAGTGGCAAGGGAGAGAAGGGAACGGGCTGTGGAGGAAGGGGGGGAGGCCACGCACGCGGCCATCGGCGACGCCCCTGACGTCCGCCAGCATGGCGCTGGCGATGCCCGTGCGCTGCTGCTGCTTCCTCTTCTTGTCGCTGCCTTTGCCCTCCAGCAGGTGCTGCCAATGCTCGACACAGTCAGGACACCCCCCCCCCCCCCCCCCCCCCCCCCCCCCCCCCCCCCCCCCCCCCCCCCCCCCCCCCCCCCCCCCCCCCCCCCCCCCCCCCCCCCCCCCCCNCCCACACGGCAGCAGGCGCTTGAGCAGCAGGAGCAAGCAAGGCAGCGAAATGACCCAGCGGGTGAGTCTAGCCCCCGCCTCCCTGCCCCTCTCCCAACCCCACAACAAGCCATAGCAGCAGCAGCAGCGGCAGGAGCAGGACAGTGGCAGAAATTGGGGGGACCAAGGGGAGGGGAGGGGGGGTTACCTTCCTGGCGGCCCAGAACTCGGCCTCGGTGATGGCGCCGCCCATCACCAGGTCCTGGAACAGCTTCCGCAGCTTCCTGCCGCCCGCACACGCCCGCCCAGCAACCAGGCGCGTGTGTGAGCAGGAGGGGAGCAAAGACCGGCGGCAGAGGCCCACAGGCGCTACGAGAACTCCAAACTCCTCGTGTCAGCGTGCTGCTTTCCTAGAGCGTGCCCTGGCTGACAGTCTTGGAGAAGTTTAAGCGGGATGAATAGTGCTTCATCATGAAAGCAGGCAGGCAGGCAGGCAGGACGGCACCCAAGCTGGCAGGTTGACGACATAGTAACGTTGCAGCCAAACCAACGCGTGACATCACTCCCTTTGACTTTCAGCGCACGCATCTCTTTGTGTGCATGTCTCCCTGCGGATGCATGTATCATTTTCGGACCGCGTGAATGGGCGCACATGCACGTGCTGGGGTAGCGGCGGGATGTGAGCGCACTCTCTTGTGGCCTCAAGAGTGAGGAGAATGCCATGCCATGCCATGCCACGCCGCTGACCATGTGTGCGCGTGCGCGAGTCCGCATGCGCATGTGTTCCTATGTGTATCTTGGCCCGTACACGCCTATGTGTGCATGTGTGTGTTTGTGTGTGTGTGTGAGTGTGTGCGCGCTCTAATGAGTGAGTGTTCCCGCCCTTACGGATCCGCCTGGAGGATCTGCTGTCGCCTCAGGGCTTCTTTGGAGTCCAGCTTGTCGCTGCCAGGTGGCAAGCCGGGCGTTGCAGCAGCTGTCGGCACGCCAGGTGGCACAGTGGGCTTCTGGCTGGCCTGCTGGTACTTTGCCTGGAAGCTGCCTGCAACCCCATCATGGAAGTCATGGCCCAAACTCGCGCCTGCTGAAGCCTGAAGCTTTGGCCGCAAGCGCGCAGCACCGCCAGGGGCAACACTTGCTCGCCCTAAGGCGTAAGGCGTGCACGAAGGGCCGCCTGCGCCTGCTCTTGCCCTCACTGCTGCTGACGGCATGCACAACATGCTGGCACACTTCCGTAGCCATCACGCGCTCTCTTCTAGGGCCGGCCCTTGCTTGCCATGACGCCATGTAGATGCTTCTGACGTCTCAGTGATAGGGACGGGCTTGGGGTTCTCTTCTGTCCGCTCCACTTGCGGCCGGCACGCGCACATCCGTTGGACACGTGCATACTTTGATGAAGTATCTCCATACGCAGACACACATGCACGTGGGTATGTCTCTCTCCCTCTCTCTCTTGTGTGTGTGTGTGTGTGTGTGTGTGTGTGTGTGTGTGTGTGTGTGTGTGCGCGCGCGCGCGCGCGTGCGCGGGTGCAGTCACACAAACAAAGGACATATGCATGTACATACATCTGCAAAGACTCATTATTAGATGTGAAGACATGCATGTGCGTAGTAAGGTAGGGATAAAAGAAACGCAATGCCGGCATGCGAGGATCGGGCACATACTGTAAACGTCGCGGCACTTGTCACGATCTGGGAACGTGTGGAACATGAAGACATACCCTCCCTCAGCCTGTGTCAGACATGCATCTTCATCGCAACATGTCAGCTGCTCCTCTTTCCCCGCGGCTGCCAGGTGGCACTGCCACCTGCCTGACTTCTTCTTGAGACCGTCCTCCCCACAGTCTTTGAAACTTGGGAACTGGTGCCTGGTGGCGCACCCGTGGTTAACGCAGGCAGGGCACCCAGGCGACTCAACCTCATAGCAGAGGCTGCCAGCTGGCTCAGTATGCATGAAGTAAAGTTACGAGGGTACAAAAAAACCATACAGCCTTCCAGGTGAACGTAGTCACACACGGAGGGGGCACTCTGGCACGGGTGACGAGCAGAAACTAAGCATGGCCAGTTCTCCAGAAACGACCCGGACCCGGATTCTGAGCCCCAAACTTCCCCTGGGGCTACGTCTGCGCACGGAGCGGTGTCCGGGTGTTGAGATGAGGGACTCAGCTCACACTCAGAGGGAGACTCATGTTCACTCAAGCTACATTTATTGAGTTTATGAAAAGCAACACGCACTCCACTTCCAAACGCAACACGCGCGCCACTTGCGTGCACGGGTGTAAGCCGTTACTTCACTTACGAACGCATACATATATGATTGCGTACAGACACATGCATGCGTACTAACAGCCATGCAGCCATATCCCCTGCTGGCAGCTGAATCCAGCCACTAAAGCCCAGGTGCAGGCAGGCGCCAGGTGGCGCAGCCCCGAATGAGGTGGAAGGAGGAGAGAGGCGCGATAGGCTGGTGAATGTCAGCGTTTTTGTTCATTCAGCGCAGCAGACTTCTGTGGTGTGCCAGCTCCATTTTTGACGGCTCTGACACTGTGCAGCCAGGGAACGAGGTGCGCGGTGCTGGCGCGGGGTGCAGGGGGGAGGGAACTGACCGCGGGGTCAGGGCTGGTGCCGAACTTGAGAAGCGCATTGGCCGAATTGGGAGTCTGCTTGCTCCACCTGTGTGCTGTGTCAGCCCGTCACCGTCAACCCAGTCCAGAAGTGTTCAGGGTCAGGGTTTGCAGCGGCGTTAGCGTCCCAGTCCCAGCCCCTGTCGGGGTCATGAGGAGAGGCCATTCACAAGAGGGATGGGGGGTGGGGNGATTGACCTCAGGAGCTAGCGTAGCATCTCCAACGGGTGCTGGCAGAACGGCTGAGGGATCAGGGGGCTGGACATATCACGCTGATGCATGCAATCTCCTCAGGTGGCTGATGCGTTTTGGCTGGTGCCTCCCAGAACTTTCAGCAGTAACTATTGTTCTCTTTGAACTTGTCCAGGGAAGAAGTGAGCAGCACAGTACCAAGCCGCCATGAACCTCTTTACCAGAAGTGTGCCATCATACGTCAAGGGAAGGTACAAGTGTACATCGGCATTCAATACGATTCTTCTTGAGAGGTCTTATCTGGTGCAAGCTGAAAAGCTGGTCGCAACAAGAGTCATGTCAGAGAAATTTAAATTTTCCGAGTGCTCAAAGTTCGCGGAGTAATGTACATGCTCCCAAATTGCACATGATATTACTCTGGCTGATGCGTGTACTTCGAACATGCATAGACTGTCTGCAGTCTTTGTACATATTTGCTTACATTTGATGTTATTGAGGTCAACTTCAAGTTTGACAGCCGCACGAGGGTCATTGGGCGTCCATGTAAAGCGTTTTTCTGTCTGCAGGTCATACCACCCATCAATTTGAAGATGCGCGCTTTTACAAACGCCCAAGGCCGGCACGTGATAGTTGAGACTGGTCAACAAAGCACAAGATAGAGCAGGCCTCAAGACAACTGCACTAGGAATTGCAAATTTAACCGGTAATGCACAGCGGTTTCATTCATAAGAAAAGTCGCACCATCATGAGCACACCATCGATACCAGGGCCCTTGCCTCCTGGCTTCAGCTTGGCTTTTACGGTGACAAGAACGGGGTCCATCTCTCCAATGTATATGTTGAAAAAACGGCTCAGAATCAGAGAGAAATCGCAACAATCACCGCAATAATTGCTAACAGTCCATCGTCCATGCAGCTCTATAGCTACAGATTATCAGGATTGAACATGCACACATTCACGTACATTCGCATCGTTGATGCTGTACTCAGTGCTTCAAGTAAGGGAGCGCGAGTCGACATGGTTTCGGTCAGTTTCGGTCGAGGTGGGGTCGAGGTATTCATCTTAAGCAACCAAGTCAATGGCTTTCAACTGCTTTCAATGCCGGCGTGCCTATGGGCATCGATCCCAGGTCTCAGGTGCACAGCCCACAAACCATCAACCGGTAGGCAGTACACGCTTGAACTCTTCAACCTCTTTACCGGAATCGCTGGTAAACCTTTGAGAGACATTTTGGAGGCAGCCTTTACTCGAAAGCCAAAATAAATACTTCCCAACATGTAAATTTTTTGAATCAGTATTACTTGACAACACTTGGGGGCTTTCTGCTCTTAGTACAAGGATTTCTGAGAGGTGTAAAGCATCTTGTCAAATGGCAACTTAATTACGCTCCACAATAATGAAATACAGGAATTAAGAGCACCAGTTTAAGTTCACTTCTTTGTTAGGTAGAGCCCTCGTTGTTCTTGACCTCCTTAAAGCTTCCTATAATTGCCTTTTAGCCTTCTCTTCCTACCCTATGCTACGTTGCCGCTCGTACACAAGCTTTACAACACCCCTACATATTGCTTTAAACACTCCAATTCCATGTTAAATTCGAGAGGAGGTAGGCTGCTTGATCTAAAGTGCCTGCCCAACCCTAATTCTGAAACCGGTCCACACAATTGCGAGCATCTCTCCCTTGTAGGATGAGTAGTTGATCTTGACACATTGTAGGAGCATCAAGCGTAAATGATGAAATACTCCTCTCGAGTATTTCAAGAATTTTAAACTCTTTTTCTGGAGCAATGGGTGATCCACGTGACCTTTTTTGCGGTTTTTGAACCCATCAACTGTCAACGTAGGGTTTGGCACCACGTTGTTCGAGGTATACTTAATGAGAGTACTCCATTTCACTATTTGAGCTTCCTTTGCTCCCACATTTGTTGGTAGGGGACGTTATAAGATCCAAGTACATGCTGACCGTGTGGATTGGAGCTCAAAGGTAGTTGTTTACTCAGACGTAGCACGTTCTTTTGTCCCTTCAAGATTACTTTGGGTTGTGGCACATTTCTCAAAGTCTTCAACAGCCTAAGGCTCTTGCTTTTGATTGATTGCTTCAAGATTGGGTTATACTCTTAACAATTTGGTATCTTGACACAGTACATATCATGCTTTCTTGTTCTTTCATGCAAAAATCAATTTATGAACTAAAACAAGAAATACATGATTTTGGTACGAGTTATCATGAAAAATTTTGCGCATGTCATAACTCATTGGGTCGGGACAGCGGCCCAGCCGAGACACACGTGCGTCGACCATCGACCTAGGGGGGCCGACTTTGACCTTCCGTCACGCATTCATATGTCAACCTTTGCTAGCATTCCAAATTGCTTTAGTGTAGAGCGTCGCGTCACGTTCCGAACGATACCGGTTGCGCGCCATTTGGTCATGTGTCGAGCGAGATATTTGCGATCTAGTTCGCGCCACCTATCGGTCCCTAGCAGATTTCCACCAAAGGTCACTTTGTGACTCAATGTGCCCAAAGGTCGCATTGTTGGCTCTTCGCGACTCCAAGGACCCCTAGCCATTAGCGTACAAATCCGCGAGCTTGATAAAGTACACTTAGCATGAATTAGCATAGTATATGAGCACCATTAGAGCTATAACTTGGTGACTGCATCACTCTTTCTTAGAGGAAGCTTCCTCACCTTTTAGATCTACTTTTGAGGCATTATCTAGGTAGCACTGGTCGAGGCAAGCTCCGCCAATGAGAGTCATGCATCCTCCTCCTTGCACCATATTTGATTGGTGTGTGTTGTGCTTAGCCAATAGGAGAGCTAGTACTTGCCTTGCTTCCACTTTTGTGGACCTAGGAGAGCCTCCTAGAGTGACTGTGTGCGTTGAACCCGCCACCTTTAACGCCGGTTTTGCAGGGAGTATATAGCAGTAGATGCCCTTAGAAGGACATCTATTTAAAAGTCAATTATGCCAGCTGTAAGCCACAAAGTTATCAGCAGAGCTTACACTTTTGCCTCTTGTGTTTTCAAGACCACTGAGTCTCTCTCTTGTGAAGAGCAAGCCATCCTGGCTTCCAGTCACTAGAAGAACTACACAAGTGGTGAGCAAAGTCACAGCTTAAACCCTGCCATAGGACTTCTCTTGAAAATCATGATGTGCTTCCAGTGATCTTTTGGGCCAAACTTCAATAGTTGTTTTCCTATTAGATTACAATCTTGAGGTGCTCACTCTGGAGAGTACACACTCCCTTACTTCTAAAAAGATCTCTCTTTGCCTGCAAGCAATTAGAGTCTTCAGCGTATGCCTATTCGTAGTGGGCTATCTTATCAGCCTTACTACGAAGGGGTTAGTGGCGAGGACTCAGACTCAGATCTCAGTATTATCACTGACCCTCCCCGAGGAGAAGCACCCAAAGCCCCCTCAGCCTACGACCGTACACGAGCCACCACTTCAGTGGACTCACAACCATCCCTCGTACTCCATGGCAGGTGACCAGGATACGAAGGTAGACAGGGCTTCCTTCTTCCGCTTCAGCGGCAGGCCAAGCACCTGTGATCTGGACGACACTATCTCCGAGTTAAAGGCTGACTTCAAGAACGCTAAGCTCAAGACGCCCGCGCTCACTAATCGCCAGGTGTTTGGCACGCTCATGCGTTACCTTCTCTGCGAGGCTCGCGACACCTACTGAGAGAAGGCAGCCGAGATCCTCATCGCGCAAGGAGCTGGTTGGGGACGTTCAGGCCCCACTAGCTTACCTAGTTCAGGCCTTTTGGGACGTCCTCAGACACGAGTTCCAGGCCGCCACTGAGAAGAAGGTGTACGAGCTGCACCACTTCTTCCGCCGCAAGATCAAGACGATCCGCATGATGTACCGATGTCAGACCCACCTACGCAGAGACGTGGGCATGATTACTGACCAAGAGGCAACGGAGATCTTCTTGCGTACCGTGGAGCCGCGTCTAAGGGAGAGAGTTATTGTCCCCCTCATTGACCGCAAGGGTTCCGAATGCTCACTGGAGGACGCTTACCTCTCAGTTGGGAGCAGAGCCTGGCAGTCGCACGGAGGAACATCAGCGACCGTGTGGGCCTCGCATCCACGGGCGTACGACAAGAGGCCGCGGTGCTGCCATCTTCCACGATGCGACCAGCCCTTGCACGCCAGCCCCAGCAGCAGCAGCATCCGCAGCGCTTGCAGCTGCCCCAGCAGACTCAGCAGCGCGGAGCTCCGCGCTGCCGTATCTCTATGGCCGCCAGGACGAGCAACCCCTGCTGGTCTTGCGGGAAGATGGGCCACTCTCGCCGTGATTGCACGCTCGCAAGGAACGGCAAGCCCGGCAAATGCGCCTACTGTGGCAAAGCCAGCCACCTGCAGATTGTCTGCCTGCAGAAAAAGCGCGACCTCAAGAACGAGCGCGCTCGTGACGGATCTTTCGCCACGGCAGGTCAGCGGGGCACGCGTAACCTGCGCACCAACGGACGGCCCGCGATGACGGCGGCCATGGCCACGACCAGCGCCGTGATGACACCCGGCGAGGACCATTGAAGCTACAACGCCCTCAGCAACGCGCTGTTAGCGGCCTAGGCCGAGATTGCCCGCCTACACGCTTGCGACGCCAGCACCGGCTACGACGCATGTGGGGCGCTATACGCCCCTGCCAGCAGCAAGTTCCTTGCTCAGGCTGCTGCCAGTGGCAAACAGGGACAACCCAATCAGCTGATAGCTGGCAGACGCCCACCTGGCGCAACCCGGCCAGCCCATGCCACAGTCCGCCCCTTCAACGAGCCGGCCCCAGCGCCAGCTTTGCCAGCACCGACGCTTGCGATAACCCTCGCTTGCACGGCCTTGCTGACGACAACAGTGCCGACCATGGCCTGCCTGGCAACAGCTGGCGTCCCCCTGCAACTCGCGAGCCCGCCAGACGGCTGCGCAGGCCGCGACATGCTTCGGCACTCGCATCGCGCATGCGTGCGCAAATCGGCGCACGAGGGAGCAGCGGGAGCACAGTTGCCTGCTGCTGGCTGCTTGCAGCAAGATCCAGCAGTTGGCGCCACGTGGCGCGCGTACGGCATCCGAGGCGCCACACTCCAGCACCGGTATTGTTGTCAGTGGCCAGGCGGCAGGGACGGCAACGCGAACTCCGTTTTGGCGACCTGGCCTCCTTGCCTCTGGCACGCCAGCCTGCGCAGCACCACCTGGCAGCTGCTCCCAGGTGCCGCCACTTGGCGCGCGCATGTGGTCTGGACCAGCAGGGCCGGCATCACCTATCAGGGGGGGGCATCCCCGACCTCGTCGTACGATCTGATCATTGAGAAGCTGCCGGACGGCTCGCGCACGACGCCTGCTCAGCCAGGGCTTAAACCCTGGCACCGCACAAAACCCCGGCATCCGTGCAAGCTGCGATGCCAAGGCTGCGCAGGGTCCTCTCGCTCGGAAGCGAGACGCCCGAGCATTGCACGAAGCCCAAGCAGGCGAGAGCGCCAACAGCTCGGCCGCCCGCCTAGTCCGCCTCAGGTTCGACCCTAGAGCGCCACCTGGCGGCCCAGCAGAGGTCCCTCTGGACCCTGTCGTCGTACCGACGCCTTCGCCAATTCCCACTGAGGCGTCCATCCTTGCCAAAGCGCCAGCGCCACCACCAAAGCATGCATTAACAGCTCCGCTTGCAGCAGCGCCAAGTGCGCCAGGGACGACAGCCGCGCCGTTCAAAGCCCCAGTTTGCTGCGCACGGACACGGCCACTTGGCAGTGACACGGCAGGGCACGAGGCGACGCGCAAGCGCACACTCGTGGCGGCTTCAAGGCGAGCAGCGGGCGCACCCCTGACCAGGGACGGCGTACGGAGGAAGCCCCGCGTCTGCCCCGCTCCTTTCGCGTTTGGACCCGCCAGCAGCGCCAGTCGCGCCGGTACCGCACGCACTCGCCTCTCCAGAGATGACGGTGCAGCTCAGCGCCGAGGTGCTATTGCTGGCACTGCACCGCATGCCGGCGGTGTCCTTCGCTGAGCTTGGGGTGATAGTGGAGACAGCCCGGCAGGCCGCCCAGCTGATGCTCCGTTCCCGCGTCCCTGGTGCCCGCTCAGGCACAGGTAGGCCGACAACAAGAGCTTCCACTGCAATACTCTCAGCTCTCGCTCGTCCCCCGCACGAGCGCAGGTTGATCAACAGCCCTAACGTTGCGTTTCTGGACAACGCGCAAGGGATCGTGCTGGTCAACAAGCAGGCCCCTCAGCGCACTATGTTCGACACCCAACGCACAGCCAGTTCTGATCAGTTACAGCTATCTCCGGCAGCTGGGTCTCTCCTTAGCAAATATGGGGGTTTCGCCCATGCGGATCAACACTGCGGTTGGTACTTCCGAGTCCGTAACGGGGCGCACTCAGCTGGCGCTCGTCTTCACCTTTCGGCCCAGGACCGAGGATGAGACGACGATCCATTGTCACGCGCTTGAGATGCGCTCTGACACCTTTGACGTCCTCTTGGGGCAGGACGTGCTCTTCCCCATTGGAGCCACGGTGGATAACTGGACGGAGCGGGCACACTATCGGCCCGACTGGCGCACAGGACGCACGCGTACGGTCTCATTACCGCTGGACATCCTAAACCGGCGACCCACGTCCGCAGTTCTCTATGGCTTCATGGCGCTCCTTGACGACAACGACCGGCCCGGTGGTGTCACCCAGATGTGCAAGGGCGGCCCAGAAGAGGACAACGTTTCTGTTGGGGCCGACCTGCTCCAGCCCCTGGACGAGGAGCCGGAGCTACCAAGCGCGGACCTTCACCTTACCCCACAGCAGCAGGCGGAGCTGCTGACAGCGCAGGCCGGCGAGTCCGTGCGCATTTACGCAACGCAGCATGCCGCAATGCGCTAGATCAGAGCCACAGCAACAACCACCGCCAACGTTGCTGCCACAACAGTGGCCACAGCCGCTAGAGCCCACGAGCTCCTCGCCGCTGCTGCATGCACAAGCCTACCGCCCGCCCAACGCAGCCTCCGCGCGAGAGGGCTCGCTTGCCTGACGCCCGGTCCGACGTCCGCCCGCGATAGGAGGTGCCAGTTGGAGTGGCCATGCATTCTTAGATGGCGCCCCAGCCACCTTTGCCGTCGATGCATACGGATGACTCTGACCGCCGCATGACCGCTTTGGAGGAGGAGGCCATGAGGGTGGCCTACGACCCGCTGACAGACGACAAGTCGTATGAGCGCGCGCCAGAGGAGTCCTACGAGGAGCCAAATGAGTTGCAGGCGCGGCCCGTCACTCCTGCCGCTCGCATCCGCCGTAGGCCCACAAGACCCCCAGGCTACAGCACACTGACAAGGCCCCCAGGCTTTGACAGGCCTGCTGGTCCTCCGGGGTTTGGCCGCCCTTCCTCGGTCGACCCGACAGGGTTCAGCCGGCCTGCGTCCGCCGTGTCCGACAAAGCCTATCGCTATGCGGCAGGCCCACGATGCCGACCCGAGCATGACTGCTTGACCAACGCCAGCTGCCGCCACCTCTCGCACAAACTGTACAACAGAGGCGTCCGAGATAACAAATCTGGCTCCCGCGCCTTCCCCGCTGCTACCTCCGCCACCTCTGACACCCGCGCTAGTGCCGCTCGCGCGGTCGTCAGCGCACCCGGCACAGTGATGACCGCCTACCCGTTGTGCACTTAGTCATACGTCCAGAGTCGGGATGAGGCCTGCGCGGCAGACTGCAAGCTGTCACCCCGTTGCAGCTCCGGCGCAGCCTGCGCAGCAAGCGCAATCTCACGCCCCCGCCCACGACACCCGCGATCGCGCCGCCACTCCGTCCTGCCGCGACAGCCGCAACCGGGCAGCCACTCCGCCGTACCTCAAGTTGACGACCGAGAGGACGGTTTGTAGTCCACCACGTACGCCACCCACGCGCTGTACGATCAACGCCCGCCGGCTCCTCGCAGCCACTTTGTCGGTGACAGGCCTGGCGGCTCACCTCCCTCCAAGGTGGCCGGCACCAGCAGCCGCGCGTGCAAATCCAGGCCCGGCCGCCGCTCTGCAACAGTTGACGACTTGGCGCGCCGCTACCGGCGTCCTGACGATCAGCAGACGCTCTACCCTCAGCTTTGTGCCCGGGTGCAGCTGGCGCCTTGCCAGTCAGTGCGCGTCCGGCACTTCGCCCATTGCACGGAGCCATCCGGCAGCGCCAACCCGGTGCACCTCCCGTTTCACCGACGCCAGCAGGCCTACTACGACCCGCACCCGTATCTGCCTCAGCGCCCAATTATGGACCAGCTTGCGTATGCCGCCTCTCATGCGCAGGCGCGCAAGGCCAGGCGCATGTGGCAGCTCACCTGCGTGTGCATGACCAAGTCCCGCTCGACACCTGTTCCCTCGCACATCTTGCAGGACGTTCAAGACAGGTGGCAATAATACCAGGCCCACGCGCGCGTCGCCCCCAGCCGCTGGCTGGGCGTCGTCCGCATCTTACGTGCAATTACGCCGATTGCGCAGTCGTTGCACTCCGCATGGCCCCACACCAATACAACATAGCCCGTACGTACCTGCCAACCGCGGAGCCAGGCCATCCTGCCATGGGCGTGCGTCCCCTGCCAACGTCGATCTACACGGACCAGGTGGATGAGCGGCCTGGCGGCATTGTCCTGGAAGAGCTGTTCGCCGGCATCGCCACTGGGTTACTAGCTACACTACAGGCTGGTATTCCAGTCCAATGCTACGTCTACGTTAACTCTGACCCTGAGGCGCAGCAGGTTGCCCGACGCCAGATAGCGCTCTGTCACGGGCGCTTTCCCAACCTATTTCCCGCTTGTTCCTTCAGTCACACGCAGATTGACTGGCCCTTGGACATCCGCAACATCACTGACGAGCACGTGACTCGCCTCGGCCCCGTGGAATTCGTCATCGCTGGCTAGGAGTGCCAGGGGTTCTCCATCACAGGTCGCGGCGGTGCCCTCAGCGACCCTCGCACGGCGCTCTTCTAGCACCTCCTTTGCGTCCTCAACCTGGTTGAGGCGCGCCAGCCACCTCCCTCCCTTGCGTGGGTTTTGGAGAAGGTGGCGGTGCGCGACGACGAGCGAGCCAATGTTTGCGCCGACTTTGCGCTCTGCAGCAGTTACCTTAGGCGCGAAGCTGTCATCGACGCCGCCCAGATTGCATCCTTTGCCCAACTCGTGCGCGCCTACTTTACCAACCTGGCCCTGCCAAGCACGCTAGTGGCCCTAGCAGCCGTGCACCCACGTCACACCCGCAACGTCGACTCCATTCTTGACGTCGCGCGGCTGGCCTAGCGCGTTACAGCTCTGCCTCATCCGTTGCAGGCCGAGTGTGAGGTGCTCGGCGATGTCACGCGCGCCCTGCCAACTTTCGTTAGCCGCTACGACAGCACAGCCTATATCGGAACGGCCCGCGGAATGATCATCGACCTTTCCTCTGGCCAGTACGAGCGGCCGCGCGCCGTGGCGATGGAGCGCGCCATGGGCTTCCCGCCGCATTTGACCCAAGTGGATGGCATCACCAAACTCAACCGCGTGCGGCACTTGAGGCAGGCCGTTGATGCCAACGTCTTGACCTGGATTCTTTTGCAGAAGCAGGCCTTAACTCCCCTCTATATGGAGGCACGTCATCTCAAGCTTCCCCGCTGCCTCAACGAGCTCGCCAATAGCTCCTCTAAGGACGGCCGCACTCAACCTTCACCAGGCACTCGCTAGTGCTCCCAGCGAGAAGGGCCCGCCCCGCAGGCCCCTCTTTGACGCCCGTACCAGCCACCGGCGTTCAACTCCGACTCTGGCCCGCTGGGGCGGGGACAGCGCAGGGAGGAGGCACAGCGGGCCAGGGAGCCGCATTGCTCCTCCTTTCTTTTTCCTCCTGCACGCTAGCAGGCAGCTCCTATAGGTCAACTAGCAACCGCAGAACAGGTGCCAGCAGGAGCAGGTGCAGGCCAGCCGCTCTCTGCCAACAGACAGGCAACGCCAGCAAGAGGGCAGAGTTCTGCAGCAGCAGCACAAGTGTAGTGAAACAGATAGATGAAGTACTTAGTGAAATATAATACTTTATCTATTCAAGACAAGGATCTTTGAACACAAGTGGTAGCTTGTTGAAAGAGAGATGGCTTCTTGAAAGTTAATATATTTCTTGATTTTGGCAAGTACAAGAGTGATTCTGGAATGTCTTTCTATGTTCTAGCTCTTGTTTATATACTTGCTAACTAAGTAATTTCTAGGAAGGTGTATGTTGATGTGTTGGCACTCAACACATCCCAAAACTTGCCACCTCTTTCTAGAATAATGTACACATGTCCTTTTGACCTAAAAATGGCACATTTGACTTTTGCCACGTGGAGTTCTTCTAGGTCTTTCCTCTAACTTCGAAAATGCCGTAGAAGGTTCAAAGGACATGAACCAAGTCACTAGAGTACCAATTCACACTTGAATCCACACAATACTACTCCAAATATATTTGAAAACATTAAAATATATGCAAACTAATATATAATAACTCAAATCACTACATCACCCCCCCGCCAAAAAAAGCGACGTCTCGGCGCGTCAAGTCAAGTCTTACACATGTGGAGCAGACTAGTCAACATCTTCAAGGCAGATGCCACACGTGTGAAGAGGATTAGTCCAAGGCGCCAAGTCAGGTGCTAGACATGTAAGGTAGACTAGGCAAGGTCGTGGGTGGTGTGACCTTATTGGCTAGCCTACTCCTTGATGATAAAATAAATTGTACAAGTTGGCCCAGAATCTGCCACAAACTCAAAAATTCATAGCGGCCACAGAACTGCTCCAAATCTAAAAAAATTGTGTGCCAGACGGACCGCGTCAGAGACCTCTACCGGGTCACCAAATTTGAGAGCATTCTAATTTTTGGAGTGTTGTTGAGAGCTGAGAGAGTAGGCACTCCTCCAACTCTGTGCACAAACTTCTGAGAATCATAAGTCCTTCTATACTTCTCCACATTCTGCAAACTAAGTCTCAAGCTGGGCGCTGTGAGATATTGTACCAGAGTCTTGAGTTTCAGAGCATTCCAAGTTCAAGGGAAGGCACAATGTCAGAAGGCATATTCTGTCCTAACAATGCCAGCAGCCTGACCCCCTTCTACTTAGAGCATCATATCTCTCTCACCAGTGCTCCAAATTGAGCAAACTTGGACTCTAAATGACCGGCTACTCATGGAATACAGCCAGGTAAATTTTCAGAATTTTTTATGAAGAGACCTACCGCCTGTAGCAGTTTTAGTTTTCTGTCCAGAAACTGCAAGAAGAGAAGAGTGTCTAATGTCAATTTTTCCTCTTTGTGGTTCTTGCAGGCTGCCTCCAAGGGGTCTTCTGCTGCTTCTTGATGGTGGCAGGCTGCCTCCCTGAAGTCTTGGGGCTTCTAGTAGAGAGACTTGGGGCTGGTCCAAAAAGGGGGTTGGCGGCATGGAAGCGCTTCAACTTTCTCTGAACTTTGTCAAGGTAGTGCGCCGCCACCCAACTATTCTCCGAATCTGGATATCCTTTCCACTTGATCAAGTATTGCTGCTGTCTCCTGAAATTTCTCATAGCCACTATGTCTTCCACTTTGTACTCCAAATGATCATCCACTATTGTTGGGGCTGGTGGGGTTGTCACATGTCCTGGGAACTTGTTGTCGGGTTGCACATAGGGCTTGAAGACGGAAGCGTGGAATACGGGGTCGATGTGCATAGTCTGGGGAAGTTCTAGCTTGAAAGCAACGGGGTTGACTTGCTGGATAATCTTGAAGGGTCCCAAATACTTGGGAGAGAACTTGCTGCCGGCAGGACTGTTGTTCAGGGAAATATTCTTGGATGATAGTAACACGTTGTCACCCGCTCTGTACGTAATTTCTCTTCTGGACCTGTTCGCCACTCTTGCTTGAGCATCTTGCGCGTGTTGTAGAGCTTTCTTCGCTGCTGTAAGGGCTGCTTCTAATGTCTCCATAAAATCTGTGGCTGCAGGTACTTCATCATGGCCAGCCGTGAAGCTCAGTGGCGTGGTCGGATGGAAGCCATAGTTGAGGAAGAATGGGGACTCTTGGGTAGAGGCCTGCGTAGTGTTGTTGTAGGCAAACTCGAGGGGGGTCAAGTACATGTCCCAGTCTTGCTCGAGGGTAGACNTTGTGGCTGCAGGTACTTCATCATGGCCAGCCGTGAAGCTCAGCGTCGTGGTTGGATGGAAGCCATAGTTGAGGAAGAATGGGGACTCTTGGGTAGAGGCTTGCGTAGTGTTGTTGTAGGCAAACTCGAGGGGGGTCAAGTACATGTCCCAGTCTTGCTCGAGGGTAGACACGTAGGCCTTTAGAGAGGTCTTTAGGGTACGATTCATACGCTCGGTTTGCCCATCTGATTGTGGGTGGTAGGCAGTAGACATATCCAGCGATGTACCCAAGTTCTTGAAGAGATTTTTCCAGAAATGGGTTGTGAATCTTGGATCTCTATCCGACACAATTCTTGATGGTAATCCATGGAGTCGGAAGATGTTGTCAAAGATGAGTCTTGCAAGTTGTGGTGCTGTAGCCTTAGTCGTCGTGGGAATAAAATGAGCCATCTTCGTAAGTCTGTCCACCACCATGAGTATTGCATTATGGCCTCGAGGTGTCACGGGCAGGTCCACGATAAGGTCCATTGAGATGTCCGTCCATTGTCTTTCGGGGATTGGTAGTGGTTGGAGGAGTCCTCCCGCCTTTTGCGATGATGGCTTGATTCTTTGGCATGTGTCACAGCTCTTGCAGTTCTCCTTGACTTGCTTAGACATGCCTGGCCAACAATAAGTCCTAGCTAGAACGCCCGTGGTCCTTAGGATTCCAAAGTGTCCTCCAAGAGGGTTGTCGTGTGCTTCTCGTAGAAGCAAGAGCCGGAGGTCTAAGTCATTAGGAACACATCTCTGGCCCGTATCTTGCCTCACCCAATTATTGCCTTCTTGCTTCTTGTATGGGTCCAAGGCTGCTTCTCCGTTCTTGTAGTAAGGGTCTCTTTCATAGGCGGCTGAAAATCGAGCTTCCAGATCTGTCTTCATGGATACCATCACTGCATTTAATTGCAGTCTGGAGAGGGGGTCAGCCGGGTTTGTCTTGCCGGGCTGGTACTGAATCGTGATGTTGTATTGTTGCAAGTATCCGCTCCATCTTGCTTGTCTCCTTGAGAGATACGGCTGCGTCTGGAGGTGCTTTAACGCCTCGTGCTCCGTGGTGACCAGTACCTTGCGTCCTTCAACGTAGCAGCGCCACACCTTCAAGGCATGTACAATTGCCAATGCCTCTCGCTCCGTGGTTGTATAATTTTGCTCGGCCGAATTTAGCTTCCTTGACTCGTAGGCGATGGGCTGCAGTCCCTTGCCTTGGTCTTGAAGCAGGATTGCTCCTATTGCATAGGAAGATGCATCGGTGATGACGTGGAAGGGCCAATCTGGGTTTGGACTTGGGAGTGTGAGCACCGGGGATGTAGTCAATCTTCGCTTTAACTCTTGAAATGCCTCTTCCTCTTTCTCGGTCCATGTATATAGCCTGTCCTTCTTGAGTAGATCTGTCAGGGGGGCTGCTATGTGCGAGAAGCCTTGGATGAATTTTCTGTACCAATTGGCAAATCCCAAGAATGACTGGAGTTCTTTCTTGGTCGTGGGGGTTGGCCATTCCTCCACCACCGTGGTCTTCTTGGGGTCTATCTTGATGCCATCAGCAGTCACGTGGAGACCTAGGAACTCCACTTCTTGTTTGGCAAACTCGCACTTTGACTCCTTCGCAAATAGCTTGTTTTGCTTCAATACTTCAAGGACTTCCTTCAAGTGTCTCGCATGCTTTTCAAGGGTCCTGCTGTGGATAAGGATGTCATCGACGAATACCACCACAAATTTGTCCAACATGGGCTGAAATATGGTGTTCATTATAGTCATGAAAGTTGCTGGCGCGTTGGTGAGTCCAAATGGCAAGACGATGAACTCGAAATGTCTATATCTTGTCCTGAATGCCGTCTTCTCTATGTCCGTTTTTGCGATGCGAATCTGGTGGTAGCCGCTCCGTAAGTCAAACTTTGTGAAGTACTTGGCTCCAACCAGCCGGTCCATGAACTCATCCATGCGCGGCAGCGGGTATCGATTCTTGATGGTGATCTTGTTGAGGGCGCGATAGTCCACACACATCCTCAAGGTACCATCTTTCTTCTTGACAAATAGCACCGGGGCTCCAAATGGCGACTTGCTAGGTCGAATGAAGCCATGCTCCAGTAGCTCCTTGATTTGCTTCTTGACTTCGTCTAGCTCCGTGTATGACATTTTGAACGTAGGCCGAGAGATGGGCTTGCTTCCGGGCTCCAACTCTATCTTGTGGTCTACGAATCTTTTGGGGGGTAGGCCCTTGGGCAATTCCGGGGAGAACACTTCTTTGTAGTCCTCTAAGACTTCTTGTATCTCCTTGGGAACGGGGCTGCCTTCTTGACTCTCGATGTCTTTCTTGATGTCTTTTGGCGTGATCAAGGCCAAAAGAAGCTCGTGTCCCTTCCTCACAAGTCTCTTGAGTTGGAGGGCGGACAATAGTATCTCGTGTGCCGGCTTCTGGATGTCTTGGGTCTGGATATTCTGGATTGCGCGCAAAATACAGATTCTTGAAGTGATGTCATTCTTGATCTTGATAGTACCGGTCCTCCAATCAACTTGGGGGTTGTGCTTGGTCAACCAAGGCGTCCCTAGGATGACGTCGTACTTGCCCAATTGCATGGGGGAGAACACTACTCTATCCTTGAAGGACTTGATAGAGAGTGCCAAGGGGTACGTCTTCTTGGAAGGGGTAGTATAGGAGAATCCATCGGGCATCATAATCTCCTCGTCGTGGTCAAGAGTTCGCATAGTAATACCGTGCTTGGTGGCAAAATCTGCAGCAATGAAGTTGCCTTGAGCTCCGCTATCCACCAAGATGTGGACCTTCTCTCCTCCAAGGTAACCTCTCAAACTCATTGGGGCTGGAACGTCGTCTTCAACGGGGGTCTCCACCTCACTTGGCGTGTTGCCTTCTCGTGAAGTGGGTCTTGGGGTGGTAGGCTCCTGGCCTACCGGCGCTGTCCGTTTTTTGACAACTTTTTGGGGCATGAAAGTGCACGATGGCCCTTTTCCTTGCAATAAAAGCATAGTCCAGCCGTCATGAGAGCTTCTTTTTCAGCCGGGGAGAGTCTTGCTTTCACTCCTTGCTGGTTTCTTGCATCATAAGTGTCATTGGAGGGTCTTCCACTCTTCCGGGCAGCCGCGGGGTCCCTTTTAATAACTCCGATTTCCATGGGTGTGGGTCCAGATTCGGATGTGGAAGGGGCTGCGTACACCCGCGTCGTCGGTACCCGTGAAGATGAAGGCACGGAGTGCTTGAAATCCAAGGTATCCACCTTTTGGGCCACTTCAATGATCTTTGAGAAGTCCGTCAAGTCGCGTAACTCCACTTCCTTTGCCACCTTGGGTTTGAGGCCAAAGATGTAGCGGTCAATCTTCTCCTCGAGAGACATGTTGGGGATCTCAAGAGTGAGGGCGTGAAATCTGGATGTATACTCTTGAACGGACGTCGTTTGCTTGAGATGGTGGAGCTTTCCTCGGGCAATCTTCTCCGCATTGATGGGCATGAATTGCTTCTTGAGGGCCTCACGAAAATCTGCCCATCTTGCATATGATGGTGGGGGCTCTTGGCCGAGCATGGGGTGCGCCATAGCTTGATATATAGCCGCTTGATAGTTACGCCACCATGATGTTGCTGCTCCTCTAAGTAAGGTAACGGCAAAGGGAACGTAGTCCTCCTCGGGTACTTCAAGGAATGCGAGGTACGTCTCCACTTGGTAGAGCCATAAATTCAGGTTGGCACCTTTCCCGGGGTTGAAAGTGTCGGGTTTGCCGGGCTTGATGAGTTTCCTTGCTCTCGTTGGCTCTTGTGGAGGCGCTTGAGCCGGGGCTGGATTTTGAGCATTGCTCGCAATAGGGGCAACCATGGCAGCCATAGCTTCTCTTGACGCTTGCACGGTTGCTTCATAGGTGGCCAGGCCCACTTGGTTGTGGACGGTCATTAGGAAGGCTGCCCACTCATTTGCGGGAACTCCTTGTGGTGGGGTTAACTTTGCTATAGCGGCTGCCACGGAATTTGACGGTGCCTTTCCTTGTGGTGCTTCTTGTTGTTGCATATTTCCTTGAGTAGGCTCTCCCATCGACGCTGGAGGAGGGTGTGCTCCTCCTTGTGGTGCTTCTTGTTGTTGCAGATTTTCTTGAGTGGGCTCTCCCATCGGCGCTGGAGGAGGGTGTCTTGGAGAGGAAGGGCTTCCTTCGAAAGCTTGCTGTTGGTCTTGAGGATCGGCCATCTTCTTGTGCTACCAAAGTGCCTAGCTCCGATACCACTGTAGTGAAACAGATAGATAAAGTACTTAGTAAAACAGAATACTTTATCTATTCAAGACAAGGATCTTTGAACACAAGTGGTAGCTTCTTGAAAGAGAGATGGCTTCTTGAAAGTTAATATATTTCTGGATTTTGGCAAGTACAAGAGTGATTCTGGAATGTCTTTCTATGTTCTAGCTCTTGTTTATATACTTGCTACATAAGTAATTTCTAGGAAGGTGTATGTTGATGTGTTGGCACCCAACACATCCCAGAACTTGCCACCTCTTTCTAGAATAATGTACACATGTCCTTTTGACCTAAAAATGGCACATTTGATTTTTGCCACGCGGAGTTCTTCTAGGTCTTTCCTCTAACTTTGAAAAGGCCTTGGAAGGTTCAAAGGACATGAACCAAGTCACTAGAGTACCTATTCACACTTGAATCCACACAATACTACTCCAAATATATTTGAAAACATTAAAATATATGCAAACTAATATATAATAATTTAAATCACTACAACAGGAGGCGACAGGTGCAGCACAGGCATCACCCCCAGCAGTCCCTACATGGAAGTTGGGGGGGACCCTTACCACGGAGCAGGCAGCGCAACTGACGGAGACGCTCGATGCCCGACGCAGTACCTGCTTTGCCAGCGGCAAGCATGACTTGGGGCGCTACACTGGCGACCTCATGAGGCTCCACCTCACGTCCGACGTGTTCATCTTTCAGAAGCGATACCGCTACAGTCACTTCGAGGACAGCTTGATCAGCATGCACATAGGCAAGCTGGAGGACAACCAGCTGATCAGGAGTCCTCCTCTACCTACGCGGCCCCCACGGTCATGCCGGCAAAGGAGGATGCCTTAGGCAACTGGTCTGAGAAGAGGATGTGCAGTGACTATCATAAATTGAACGAGGTCACTGAGCAGGACAGGTATCCTGTGCCTACCCTTAACGAGATCTTTGATGACTTTGGCTTGTGCACATGGTTCTCGATGCTGGACTTGGGGCAGGGCTTTAACCAGGTACCAGTGACAGAGGAGGACCACCACAAGACGGCGTTCCTGGGGGCACAGCGTCTCTATGAGTGGAGGGTGATGCCCTTCGGGCTGAAGAACGCTCCAGCTACCTTCCAACGGGTCGTGAATAAGGAGTTGGCAAGGCTATCCTTTGCCCGGTGCTACATTGATGACGTGCTCGTCTTCAGTGAGACGTTCAAGGAGCACGTGGCGCACATCACCGCCGTCCTGGACCGCTTGGAGGCTGTTGGGCTCAAGTGCCATCCAAGGAAGTGCACCTTTGGGATCCGAGAGGTGGAGTACCTCGGGCATCTTCTCTCCTCCAGTGGCTTGGCACCGCAGCTGGCCAAGATCTCGGCCATCACAGGCATCCGGCCGCCTACCGACATGTCGCAGCTAAGGGCCTTCCTTGGAATTGCCAACTACTACCGCCGCTTTGTGCCTGGCTTCAGCGAGCTCGCTAAGCCACTTAACGATTTGCTGCAAAAGGGGGAGGCCTACATATGGGAGGCAGAGCAGCAGGCGGCATTTGATAAGCTCAAGGAGCTGGTGCAAGGAGCTGCTGTTGAGCGCTCCAGTCTTGCGGCGGCCTGACCACACTAAGCCCTTCAACCTCCACACCGACTGGTTGCAAGCAGGGCTGGGAGCAGTGCTGGTGCACGAGCACAGCGGCTGCGAGCACGTGGTGGCATACGCCCGTCGCAGCAACAATCGCGCCGAGGCCAACTATGGCTCATATGAGGGGGAGTGTCAAGCAGCGGTCTGGGCTGTCCTGCACTTCAAGCACTACCTCTACGGCACCCACTTCCGTCTTGTCACCGACCATCAGTCGCTCAAGTGGCTTATGTCGTCGGAGCGCCTTACAGGCAAGTACGCGCGGTGGGCACTCATTCTGCAGTAGTAACCACCGCCCAGGCTCGACCAACATGGACGCTGACGGTCTCAGCCGCAACCTGCTGCCTTCCTCCAGGGACTTGACCATGGCCTGGCACAATGAGGACGAGCCAGTGGCCTGGCATGCGGCAGCCTTCTTAGACTTCACAATGGACGACGATGCACGGCCCGCGGGGCTCAGCAATCGCGACCTGGTGGTGGTCAACACACGGCGTCTGGCGTGGGCAGCAGCAGCAGAGCAGGACTGCTGGCAATGCGGGCCCGAGGATGTGTGGGACAATGCCGCGTTGTTGCAGTACGTTGCCGCTATGGAGCTAGCGCCAGGCATGGACGCAAGGGAGCGCGACCGCGGCCTCAAGCGCAGCCGGGATTTTGTCTTCATGGAAGGTCGGCTTACGCGTGTGGTGGCCGACGGTTCCGTCCTGGTGGTCCCTGAGCCTGCTGTACGCAGCCAACTGGTGCGCGCCGTTCATGAGGCCCTTGGACACTTTGGTGTCAAGCACACTCTCAGCCTATTGCAGGCCGAGTACTGGTGGCACGGCATGGCTAAGGTTGTGTCTGACGTCGTCAGCAGCTGCACTCTCTGCAATCGTGTGCGCTCGAGCTTCACAGTGCCCACTGTTGCCCTCATCCCCCTGCCCATTCAGGGGTTGTTCTACAGGTGGTCATTGGACTTGGCGGGGGAGTTACCCAAGTCCCGCCGGGGCAAACTCTACGTCTTGATGATTGAGCACTTGTCTAAATAGATCAGCTCGTGCCTTTACCCAGCAAGGCCAATGAGGGGATTGCTCAGGCATTCCTTGATCAAGTCCTTAGCCGTTTTGGCGGCTGCGCGGAGGTGCTGACCGACCAGGGCAAGGAGTTCCAGGGCAATTTTCAGAAGCTGTTGGAGCGTTCCATGATCGACCACCGCACCACCTCCCGGGTTCACCCCCAGGCTGACGGCCCGGCATAGCGCATGGTGTAGACCGTCAAGCTAGGGCTACGCAAGTACTGCCTGACCTACAACAGCACCCACTGGGACAACGCACTCTCGTGGCTGCCTATGGGTTAAAGGTTCAGTTGTCAGGCCTCATTGGCCTTGCATTCTCCCTACTTTCTCCTATATGGACGCCAGCCGATCCTGCCAGCCGCAGCCAGGACCGTGGCTGAGAGTGTTTTGGACTTGGATAGTCTCGACACATGGAGTGCTCTTATCGGCCAGCATGCACAGTTGTTCTAACGCCTGGTGCCCATGGCCATGGACAACCTCAGTATCGCCCAGCATTGCGACACGCTGAGGGATGCCATGACTCGTGGAGGAGTCTATCGTCCTCGAGTGTTGCAAATTTCTGCAGGAGCCTTCGTGTACCTGCGACGCCAGGCGAAGAACACCCTCAACACCAGCAGCTCGCCGGTCTTTCTGCGCGTCAAGCGTGCCTTGGAGTTTGGATAACTGGAGCTGGAAGGTGCAGATGGCCGTCTTCACAAGGACCACACAAAGAACTGTGGTCCATGCCACCTTCCTTACCTTGATGTGCAGGTTCGTCCCCGCGACGCGCGGCCGCCCAAGGACTGGGCGTGCCAGGTCTGCCACAGCCCTGGCAAGGAGGCCAAGATGCTACTTTGCGACAGCTGCAACCTTGGCTTCCACATCGGCTGCCTGGACCCCCCACTGGAGCGCGTCCCCGCTGGAGATTGGTTCTGTAGTGACTGCTCAGAGTTGGCTAGCGGTAGCATTATCAGCTCATCAGCTGGAGGCTGAGAGCTGGGGGGGGAATTAAAACATTTGACAGCTTACCTTCTTTTGGCCCTAAAGCCTTATGCATTTTCACTTTCATCATAGCAAGTCTTACTTGCCCACTTGTACGTTGCTTACATAGACCAAACGCGTCCAACCCCATAATGCACGACAGCTGTCATGACTCATCAGGTCGGGATCGTCGCCCCTGCCAAGACACACGTGCGTCAACCATCGACCTAGGAAGGGCGACTTTGACCTTGCTTCACGCATTCATATGTTAACCTTTGCTAGCATTCCAAGTTGCTAAAGTGTAGAGCGTCGCGTCACCTTGCGAACGGCACCGGTTTCGCGCCATTTGGTCATGTGTCGAGCGAGATATTCGCGATCTAGTCCGCGCCACCTACCGGTTCCTAGCGGATTTCCACCAAAGGCCACTATGTGACTCAATGTGCCCGAAAGTCACATTGTTAGCTCTTCGCGACTCCAAGGACCCCTAGCCATTAGCGTACAAATCCGCGAGCTTGATAAAGTACACTTAGCATGAACTAGCATAGTATATGAGCACCACTAGAGCTATAACTTGTTGACTGCATCACTCCTTCCTAGAGGAAGCTTCCTCACGTTCCAGATCTACTTTTGAGGCATTATCTAGGTAGCATTGGTCAAGGTAAGCTCCGCCAATGAGAGTCATGCATCCTCCTCCTTGCACCATATTTGATTGGTGTGTGTTGTGCTTAGCTAATAGGAGAGCTAGTTATTGCCTTGCCTCCACTTTCGTGGACCTAGGAAAGCCTCCTAGAGTGACTGTGTGCGTTGAATCCGCCGCCTTCAGCGCTGGTTTTGCAGGGAGTATATAGCAGTAGATGCCTTAGAAGGACATCTTTTTGGAAGTCAATTATGCCAGCTGTAAGCCACAGAGTTATCACAACAAAGCTTACACTTTTACCTCTTGTGTTTTCAGGACCACTGAGTCTCTCTCTTGTGGAGAGCAAGCCCTCCTGGGCCTTCGCTTTCAGTCACTAGAAGAACTTCACAAGTGGTGAGCAAAGTCACAGCTCAAACCCTGCCATAGGACTACTCTTGAAGATCATGATGTGCTTCCAGTGATCTTTTGGGCCAGACTTCATTAGTTGTTTTCCTACCTAAACCCTATACCCAGATTACAATCTTGAGGTGCTCACAATCTGGAGAGTACACACTCCCTTAATTAAAACAATTGACAGCGAACGTTCTCTTGGCCCTAAAGCCTTATGCATTTTCACATTCATCATAGCAAGTCTTACTTGCCCACTTGTGTATTGCTTACATAGACCAGACGCGTCCGACCCCATAATGCACGACACGCACACAACCTCTTCATTTGTTTCTAATACCAACACCTATTAGTAAGGCACCAAGTACATAGTTGAGGCCGATACTCAACATGTGAATTACTGATCAGAATTGCAAAATTGCATGATTTTTTTGAGCATTTTCTACTACACATACTGAGGACTTAAGTGACACCTTATGTACACAAAGCTAGTCAACACCAGGAAAGCAGCAACTACATACCATCACATTTTGCACGAGCTACCTAGTTGATTGTGCAATTCCGAGGGGTCCACAAAAAAATCATATTGTGCATCTTAAGCTCTGCCCTCGTCTCCACCGACACCGACATGAGGGCAGAATGATCCGCCATAATCTTTCTCAGCACCCCCAACTTCTTGTCGAGTCCAACGCAGCAGTTGGCGTGCATGGTCACAAGCTCCTCTAAGTCAGAGCCCGATTCGCAAAAACCCCCAAACTTTGTGGTCCTCAGATACTTGACCGTCAGCCCTATCGAGTTGGCAGTGAAGGGGTCCACCTCTGGCCTCAGTTGTTTGTACACATCTTGCTCATTTTTTCCCGGAAACCTGCCACGCATGAAATTAAAGAGTACAAATAATATCACGACGATGTGTATCATCCACTGAGACGTGCACAGGGGGTCTGCTGGGCCGTGGGGTGCATTTTCCGGATTTCAAATTCATCATCTGGAAAGGGCAAACAGATGACATCTTGCAAGGCTACACAACGTGCTTGCATTTCTCTCCTTGTTGTGCGAGTTGTTCCCCCCTCCCAACTCCCCCCACCATTTTTCCTCCCCCATATGTGCACTGCCGCTTCCTGATAAGCTATTATTTGTAAGTACGACAAGGAAAGCCGTCATGAGTCGTGAAGTGGAAGGCTCAAAGAAGGCCAAGGGCCCAGCACCTTTAAATGGAAAAGATCCTTAAAAATCCACACGCATCCCTTTTATTTGAGAAGAAAGATTGGTGAAGAGGGTGCGTCATTCAGACTGGGCTGCAAACAAGATTCATATACTTGGCCCACCCTAACGTGAGTCTCGGCCTACAAACTCTATAGTGACAGCAAGCATGATAAGCCCACAACCTCACAGGTGTAACCTCATGCTCAGATGTACCAGTTTGCTACATCAGGCACACCCTTACCTAATTCACTACCTTTGTAGCTGCTCAATTTTAACCACACCTTGCCCCTGGCTCCCACCATAGCTCTAAAGCCCGAACCCCAATGTTAAAGCTCTGACCCGAATGTTTTGAAGACGGGATACCCCCCCACATTTCTCACCCATTTCAAACCAAAGCTCAGCTCAGCCAGTGCTGCAGCCCCGTGCCCCCCGGAGGAGTTACCTGGCCCTGAGTTGCACACCCACGCTACGCGCGCAGAGGAGGAGGGAACACAAACGCTGGCCGCTCTCACTAACCTTCCCGCCTTCTCGCCCTCCCTTCCTCCCTCCCTCCCTCTCTCTCTCACCTTGCGGAGTGGTTGGCGAGCCAGTAGTCAAAGAAGGCGTGCGTCCGGTTCGTGCTGCGGGCGTAGAAAAAGCCCGCGTTTGGCCACAGGGTCGTATGGTCCCATTGAAAGATGTCGCATGCAAACTGCATATCCTCCCCGCTGGCCGCCAGGTGAGGGAAGGGGTCCTGCTCGCCCGCCGCGGCCCGATTGGGTGTGCATACACGCAACAAGTACGCACAAACGCGACCTCACAAGGCGGACAGATTGCAACGTGTCACGAGGCCTGCTCACGCTTTCCTGCGGAGTGATGGCCGCGAACGTAATCCGAAGATCCTGTGGAGCGGCAGCCCTGCTGCAGAACTGGCTCCAGTCACCACTGATGATGCCAGAGGCTCATAGTACCCACCACCCGGGGGCGTGACTGGGCCTCAAAGTGCGCGCGAGTGCGCATGTGAGCCAAGCCACACGAGAGTGGACTTTGTTGGCAGAAGGATCAGCCAACTCCTTCAGGGGGGCATTCAAGCACAAGAAGAAGGCAAAGGAGGGTGAAAAAAAAACTTTAAATAACAGGCAAAGGAGGGGCCAAGGGCATGTGCGCCCGCACGTGCGGGGTCTTGTGCATCTGTGCACGTGTGGGGGCGCCACCTGGAACCAAAGGATGTCGTTGTCAGTGAAGAGGAGGTTGTAGCCGAGACGGCTGATGTGGCGCAGCAGCTCCACCCGCCTCCAGAGCTGCATGAACGAGCGCACGCCAGCCACATGACAAGCGGCATCACATCAGAATGCACAAGGGCAAGCGTGGGCAAGAGTGCAAGCACGCTTGCATCTCTGTGTACTCACAACTCGGCCCCTGCTAACATCAGGTCACATTCATCACGAGTCATCACTACAGCCTGAGTAAGCAATGGGATGTACAACACTGCACGCCGCGCACTTCAGAAGGACTCCCTCACGCCTCCACGAGCCTCTCTCACTCTGAGGTTCCGGGTTTGGACTGCGACTCTCCTCTGAGATACAGCCGAGTGTGTGAGCCAGCCAGCTCCAGCTGTATGCGCGCGCACACGAGTCACGACCGTGAGGGACGATGCAAGCACGGCAGCGGGGAATGTGCGTTCAAACGCGTCAACGACTGCTCTGACCTCATAGGAATGGGCAGTCATTGAGTGCTCTCCCGTGCTTCTGCTAGCAGGGGTGTAGAGAGTGCAGGGCATCACCATGTGGAGATAGGCAGGCGACATGAACGTCAGCTCGCCCCTCCCGTAGTCGTCCTTCTCTCCCGCATCCTCCTGCACAGGTTGCGCCATAGCTGGAGCAATATGAACAAGACACAACAGCAGCAGCAGCAGTAGCAGTAGAAGAAGCAAAAGCAGCGATAGAAGCAGCAGCGGCATCCACAGTAGCTGGCAGAGGGGGAGGGGGGTGCGGGAAGAACCTTACACTGGGAAAGCACATGGAATATACAAAGGAGCTGCGAGATTGAGCACATGGAGGTGTCTTATATCAGCACTCCACATGTTCACACTTGGGACAGGAATTGACGGGCAGGTTGGTAGGCAGCAACTCGTAAGAAGCTCGCGCGGCGGATGAGACACACACACAGAAGTGGTGAGGTGACACAGCAACATCGACAGCACTCACGGGCAAGGCCCCCAAGTAGGTCCCTGCTTCCACCGCAGGCATGTGTGGACTCTCTCTCTATCTCACTCACTTGGACAATTCAAGGTTGCACAGGCACATGCACGCACGCAAGCAGACAGGCAGAAGTCAGAATCAAGCATCGGGCAGGCGTAGTGAGCCTTGGCGAACTATGAAGCAGGCGACAGCTATCATGCGCCTGGGTTCAGACTGGCCGGCTGGAGTGGTGATAAGACTGCCTGCGCGAGCGTTGCACGCGGGGCCACTCGCCGTCCCACTTCTGCGATACCTTGGTGGCCGCATACTTGTGGCGTAGAGACACATCCTTGAGTCCCAGGAGGGCCATCAGGACAAAGACTCGATTTGGACTCAAGCCCAAGCACCAGGGGCCCTCCCTTCCTACCTGGCAGTTCCTGACATGACTGGAAAGTGCCAGGCAAGCCGGCACATGCTCAATGTTTCGACCAATATCCCCCCCCTTGTGCATCTTTGGCCTTGCACTCGGGCGCGCGACTACACGCAGGCCGAGGCATACTGTAACGTGCATGCACACACACACTCGTGCGCGCGAGCACACACACACACACACAAACACACACACACAACGCGTGTCCGTGCACACACGGATGTATGCACGCACGCACGCACGCAGGCATGCTCACGCACACGCACACATTCGAGCATGCTACAAGCCCCCCGTACCCACCTCCCCTCTTCCCCTGCACATACACACCAACACTAACATGCACATGAGGCACAAGCACATGCGCACTTGGGCTAAGCAGGCCCACACACACCCATGGGCTGGCAAGTTGCCACACTAAATTTTATCTACGTCTGTACATACACTGCATATAAACATATGTACATCTCAATAATGTTCACAATTATGCAAGTAGGCCAAAATCTACACTGGTTTACAGAAAGGCCTGTGCTACATTCTGATGACATGAAACACAGAAGCATAAATGGGGAACGTTCACTTTCGTTTGCGCAACATATTCATTTTGTAATTAGTAACTTTGTGATTACATGGCGTTCGGTTTCTGGCATGTCATGTGTGAGGGTAACAGCTTATGCCCGCATTCACCCATTCCAAAACACGCTCACCCGCCGACAGACACACACTTATTCGCCCATTCACTTCCCCCCCCCTTCCCTCCCCTTACTTCCCCCCATTCCCTCCCCCTTACCCC
>WELA01011368.1:52769-145269 GCA_009602735.1 Mesotaenium endlicherianum
TTAAGTGATGTAGTGTTGTGCGAGGCCCTCTTTCCTTCAGCTCAAGGTGCTTTATGTGGGCCAGGCTGTCCCCTCTGTCACTATGCTGACACTTAGGATTCACGTAACTGTCCCTTTATCGCTCTCGCTCATTATCTGTCATATATTTTCCCCTCCAACTTTAAATGGAGACAGGACCGCCTGTCACCTTCCCGTGACAATTGAAATGACAGTTATGAAGGGACTCCAGCGGCCCAAAGGTGGAACCGTTTCAACGCCCCTTTGGCATTGGTCAAGTGGTCCTGAAGTTCCCAAGTGTCCCCAGAGGCATCGTAACTCTTCCATCAAATGAGGTATTTCATGACATATTTAGACGATTGACGGACCGAGCGAGCGTCTAAAATCTCATTGACCTCATATTCCTCAGGATCGCCGTCCCGGACAGCGGGGATCGGGCCCAGTTGGACAGGTAACCGACCTCTAAACAGTGTATCACCTTTGATGTATGGTTCCAGGAAGGAGACATTAAAGACTGGGTGACCCTTGTATTCAGCTGACATGTTCAGTTTGTAAGCATTCTGACCGATACGACGTACCACCGAATATGGACCGACCCAGACAGGGCCAAGCTTTTTCTTGACCACACCAGGGAGGTACAGGTGCTGAGAATGCAGTTTGACTAAATCGCCCTCAGAAAATGTCAGCTCCCGACGGTGTTCATTAGCGTATGTTTGTTGGTTTTCTTGGGCTTTGTGCAGGTTTTGTTGGACTTCTGACAGGGTGTCAGCAAACTCCTGAGTTAACTGGAGGGAGACCGGGTTGTCAATCCCTTCAGGGTGAGTTAAAGATTCCCCTAGCACATCTAGAGGAGACTTAGGGACTCTACCCAGGCTGAGTTCAAAAGGAGTTTTGCCCGTTGACGCGTGCACCGCACTGTTGACCGCAAACTGAATTTGAGGCAACAGGTCATCCCAATTATCTTGTTTTTGGTTAATATATGCTCTCAGCACCTCCTGCAGAACTCGGTTAGTTCTTTCAGTCTGCCCATCAGTCTGAGGGTGGTTTGCTGTGCTGAGCAGCTATTTGACTCCCATTAACCCCATTTAAGCTCTCCAGAACTTAGAGGTGAATTTTGAGTCTCTGTCTGAGATGATATTAGAAGGGAGCCCATGTTGGCATACTACATGGTTGTAAAACTGTCTCGCTGTTTCGAGTGCAGTCACTTTGACAGTTGTGGGGATAAAAATGACCATTTTTGTCAGTTTATCCACAACTACCAGTATTGAATCATGCCCATTGGCAGTTCTTGGTAGTGAGACCACCCAGTCCATGGATATAGTTTCCCAGCGTCCAGCTGGGATGGGCAGCGGTTGCAAGAGACCTCCGGGCGGTGTGTGCCGAGACTTATTTCTCTGACACTGGTCATAGGACATATTTCAAGACCTCCCGGGGTAACCCCTCCCAATGGTAATGTTTTGCCAGTTTGCCAACAGTTTTGGCCTGCCCCAAATGTCCACCCAGGAGGCTGTCATGCGCTTGGCTCGATAAGAGAGACCTTATTTCCAAGTTATTAGGAATGACCAGCTTCAGCCTGCCTGAAGTGGTTTCAGTCACCCAGACCCCTCCCTTGAGCTTATACCCGAGTGCAGTAGCACGACACACACCAGTAGTGGGGCTGGGCTCAAATGTTGGGTCAGAAAGGTAGGCTTTCCTAAGTTGTTCAAGGAAGGACTTTTTCACCTTTAGTGAAGTGAGTGCACACAGGACTTTATCTACAGTATGCTGACTAAAGTTCCTTTCTTGCAAGTCAGGTCTTCTAGAGAGTGCATCAGCAGGATTCAACTTCCCTGGTTTGTAGTCGATTTGGACATGGAACTGCTCCAGCATCTGGCTCCAGCGGTTCTCCCTCCTCGACAGCTTGGACTTCTTCTGAAAGTGGGTCAGAGCTAGATGATCTGTAATCACCTTAAAAGCTTTACCATGTAAGTATGCTCTCCACTGTTTGAGTACATGAATGATAGCTAGCAGCTCTTTATCATGCACTGAGTAATTAATCTCCGCTGGATTAGGTTTCATAGACTCATACAACACAGGATGCCACTCCTGCCGTACCTTACCATCCTTTGTGGTTTGGTCAGCAGGCTGCAACAAAATAGCACCCATGGCAAAATCAGAGGCATCAGTAACCACCTGCACCGGTTTGCTGGGGTCATACACGGCTAGCACTGGGGCAGAACAAAGGGCATCTTTAAGGGTCTGGAAGGCAGCCTGCTGCTCTTCCCCCCACACATACCCGATGTCTTTCTTAGTAAGGTCAGTCAGTTTACTGGCCTTTGTGGAATAATTCTCAATAAATCTCCTATAGTAGTTAGCCAACCCGAGGAAGGATCTAACTTCAGAGACAAACTGTGGTACTGGCCAGTCCCTTATGGTCTGGACTTTCTTATGATCCACACTGAAGCCCTCTTTACTGACAACGTGGCCTAAAATTTCAATACTTTCCTGAAAGATATCACACTTGCTCATTTTAGCATATAAGTGATTTTTCCGCAGAGTGTCCAGGACTGGTTTTTAAGTGTTCAGTGTGTTGAGCTTCATCTTTGGAGAAAATTTAAAATATCATCCAGGAAAACTTGCACAAACTTATTCAGATAAGGTCTGAAAATGTTATTCATAGCACCCATGTAGGTAGCAGGAGCATTAGTCAGTCCAAATGGCATCACGTTGAACTCATAGTGTCCATAACGTGTGCGGAAGGCAGTCTTGTGTTCATCCCCCTCAGCAATTCTGATTTGATGATAACCACTCTTGAGATCTATCTTACTGAACACCTTAGCACCAGACAGGGTTCAAGCAAGTCCTCGATTCTGGGTAAAGCATACTTGTTCTTTACTGTAATTCTGTTCAGGGCTCTGTAATCCACACACATCCGCATACTGCCATCCATTTTCTTAACAAATAGGATGGGTGCCCCGTACAGTGATTTACTGGGAGAAATATAACCATTTTCCTCCAGCTCTGCAATCTGTGTTTTCAACTCCTCCCTCTCCAAATAAGACAAGGCATACGTGCGTTGCCAGGGTGGCTGGCTACCGAGTAATAAATCAAGCCTATGATCTACTTCTCGCTTAGGGGGTAGTCCTGGAGGCATATTAAACACATCCGCGTACTGAGCAACAATGTTTGCAGCAGTAGGGTGCTCCGAAGGGCTTACCTTTTTCTCCGCCACTTCTTCAGGTTGAGGAGGTACCTCTCGTAGCAGAAGACGGAACATTTTGTCTTCCTTCTGGTTCCAGCTTTTGACGAACTCCATTGCATTCAGCAACTTGCATCCTTCTGGAAGCCTCTTCTTTTCCTTCATTTGCCATCCACACAGGACAAGAGGAAGAGCACTGGTGGGTGCCAAGTCAGTCTGCCCATCACTGGCTCCTCTCACTTTAACTGTACCTCTGCTCCAACACACTTCAGCTTGATGTCTATTAAGCCAGGACCTGCCTAGCACGAGATCATAAAAGCCAGTGTTGAGTACCTCAAATGTAAGCGTTTCAGTTAGAACTGCAATGCCAGAACCTAACTGGACCTCAATAGGCTTGGTTATAACTCCTCCCGGGATACTTGAGGCATCTCCAAGGAATATTTTTCCATTCCCTTGGGTGACAGTAGGCAGCCTTAGCCGCTTAACTAAGTCCTTTTGGATGAAAGTATGTGACGCCCCGACGTCAACAAATGCCCTCACCTTCCTACCTGCAATCATGCAATGCAGTAGGATAGGGGGGACTGTCTTTTCCTGACTTTCGCATTATTCTCCTGACGTAGCAAAGAAATGTTGGACATCAGGTGGAACAAGAGCATCCAGAGTGTGCACTCTCTGGACGTCTATATTACTGATGGTCTCCTTTATCTGTTTGTCAGGCATGCATAGTGAATCCAGTTCAGCAGGACCCATAATACCTGCTACGAGGGCAGCTAGTGACGACTCACTATCTCTAGCATCCTCACAGTCAGTAGACTGGATTACTGACTGTTGCTGTCTTTTAAAGGCTGGTCTTTTCTCTCGACCTTAGGCAGGTGCTTGACCGGACACTGTTCTCTGTAGTGGCCTTTCTGCTGACAATGGTAGCAAGTAGATTTTGCTGAGGCTGGTCTCGGCTTAGTCCTACCACCACCCCTTCCATAGCCACCTCGAGAGGGACCACCTCTACCTCTAGACTGAATAGCATTGTACTCATACTCATATTCATCACCCTGATTATCCTCAGCCTGGTCTCCTTCAACTGCATTGTAGGAACCGTGGGGCTTTTTGACAATCTTAGACACCAAAGCGTTACTCTGGCGCTTGTGATTGAACTGCTGCTGATCCCAGGCGTCAGCATCCTGGATCAAGTCAGCCAGTTTCTCATACTTCTTATCAGCAAAATGACCAGAGACCTCGGATTTCAAGCCATACTCGAAGTATGCTATCCTATACCATTCTGGCAAATCTGGCTGCTTCATCATGTTCTCTTGGAACTTTTGAGCAAACTCAGCAACTGAAGTGGTCTGCTTCAGTGTCAGGGAGATCATCGCATAGAAAGGTTTCTTCTGCTGGTTGATGACATCAAACTTCTCATGCAACTTCTCGACAAACTCTACCCACGTAGGGACACCGAGTTGCCGAGCCTTACGCTCTCCCTTCCAACAAAGCCACCAGTCTGCGGCACTGCCTTTCAGTAGTGCACCGGTGTGCCTGACCTTCTCGTAATCTTGCAGTTGTGGGTAGTTCTCCAGTCACTGCTCAACATCCGCGAGAAACTTGATCAGGTAATATTTTCTGTTTCCCTCAGGATCATATTCCTGGGGAGGTTTCGGCTTGGGCTTACTAGGCCCTCGGCCACCACCACTAGTGGTTTTAGACCCCAGTTGGTCTCTGTCTCGCAGTAGGGACATTATGATTCGTTTGTCCTCCTGCTGGGACTGATACATGGTCTCCATTTGCGACTGCATCTGAACGAACAATGCTCCCAAGTCTACACTCTGGGGTGGTAGATTAGCAAATGCAGCAGCAGCATTGGCATCTACTCGCTGAGTAGTGTCCTCAACAATCCCTCTCGCCCCTGCAGCAGCAATTCCTGCCGCATTCAGCCGGTCACGTATTTGACCCAGGGGTACATTGAGTTGTACAGCAGGAGGTGGGTTCAAAACATTGGCCCTTGATGCCATAAGTTCTTCAACAGTGCGCTCGTCAGCTGGCTGTCCTTCCCTCCTTTGTATATCTTCAGCGGCCTTTGCTACTTGTTCAGCTTCTAATCTGGCTCTCTCCTCCTCAGCTTGCTGTGCTGCGACTGCGGCAATAGCAGCTGCCTCATCTGCAGCCTCTCTAGCTGGAGTATCTGCTACTGCTTCAGAATAGGTACGGGTTCCCGCTACATGGCTTTCCGCCTGGTTTTTGACATTCTCGTTATCCTGGTTCTCCATGTCTCGGGAGTTGCTAGTTTGAGACCTTGTCCTTACCACACAAAGAAGACTGTGATAAGTGCTCCGATACCACTGAAATGAATCAACTTACCAAATAAGCGATTAACAAGTAATCTTTATGGTATTTTCTGTTAACTGGTTATACGGCAAAGGACAACACACTAGCAGGGAATAATACTCGTAAGTCAAATGCGAGTGAACTAGCATCAATAATGCAAATCAGTAAACTCATACATAAGCAAGGTTAGAAGACAGTGCGTATCAATGGCTTCTCGCCTTGGATTCAGATATCTCTCAGTAAGCTGTAAAAGAGAGTTGGCCTCGTTTCCGAATGCCAAACTCGAGAGCAATGCCTAGCATATGTACATGGAATGAGTTTACTGTTTAACGATCAGTGCGATGGCACCGCCTACCCGGGAGTTAACCACGTTGGTAGGACCTCGGCTAACCAAATCCACCGCCATCTCCCATCATCCCGAATAGCCATCTATCATAGGGATGTCATCTGGCCATTCATCTAGCATATCGTACTTAGGTGTATGTCAAGGCAGTTTGCTGCTACCGTGTACGGAAGTCAGCTGGCTGTCAAAGAATGGGTCAGCAAGCTGACTTATATGGACTTCAGCCTGCTGCTTCCGGCTGAGTCATTAAACTGATAATTATGTAAAGTCCAGCAGACTGACTATTAACTATAGTTCAGCAGGCTGAACTTAATTATCTTTAAATGAATATTATATCTACTAATATACTGATTTATTACAATGACGAGCGTGCAAGAGCTTTTTAATGTGAGTGTGTATCAGTGCGCTTAAGTGCGTATTTATGTGAGGGGGAGGACAAAATGTTCAAGATTCATTGACCGTACGCAAGATGAATTTATAGAAGCCACAATGCAACAACAAACTTATGAATGTAAATCATAATTGTATACATGCGAATATATATACAATATATATAAAAATATATATATCTAGAGAGAAAGAGAGAGAGAGAGTGAGAGAGAGAGAGTGAGAGAGAGAGAGAGAGCGAGAATTCTACAACATAAATAACGACATTAATTTTGTATGTTTTGAAGAAATTTTTTTAACCAAGCAAAGTAGTATCTTCAAACTACCATTTTTTTTAAAAGAATATAAACATCAATACAAAATCACTTTGAACCCAATATGTTTAAGCTACACAAGATTAATTGTGATTGAAAAATTCATTTGTAGTTCAACAAAAATTTGTTTAGTGTGCGTGATAAAATGATAGATTCATTTGTGAAAAATGATTTTTGAGTTGATGATATACATAACGCGATTGTACTACAATAAGTTAGTAGTATTCACCATAATTGACAAATCATTGATAGCTGTCGCGCTGCTACCACTTGACGGTGCCGCACGCGCAGCGCAAGCCACGGCCGCCCAGGTACGAGAAGTCAGCATTGACTAACCGACCAAAGGATCGAGTGATCACAGTCAACGGTCATTTAAAAGTTGTTATCACTATCAAAGTGGTCGCGACACGTCAAACCCACACCCAGGGATGGATGGGGATTTGGACGGAGTAGTTAGCCGAAAGGCTAAGGGTATGGAATTAGCAAGTGCCGGAAAGGTGCTGATCAATTGGCTATCTAAGCCAAGTACAGCAGGGATGTTGCAGAGGCGTTATATGCCATCTCAACCAAGACCCTCAGGTGATTAAGTCACGGCTTGAGCGTGCGTCCTAAACGCTGCCAGCCAGCCACGTAGGTATGATTGCCAGCTAAAATGCTAAGCAGTCACGCGCAACAATCCCAAGGTATGCATGCATGCAGAATGACAACTCCTAAGCGGCGTGAGAACTGCCAATGACGGCATGCAAGCTAAGCGCTGTGACTAAGCACTGGCATTCTCGAGAGAGGATAATGTGTGGTGCCTGTGAAAGGCACAAGTCCTGAAGCTGCTTTATTTTGGCTCGCATCGTTGTCAAAGGAAGTTGAAGAAGCGGAGGGAGCACAAAGAAGAAGGACTTCCCAAGGCCATAGAAGAACCGAGACGCCACGCTCCTGCCGACGCCGGAAGATTTCTTCCTAAGTGTATCATAGAAAGATTAGACCTCAGGATTTCCCAAGAGAGGATCTCGCTGGTGGAAAGTAGAGTGCTGTAGAATAGAATCTGTTAAGAGATTAGCACAGATTCGGTTCAAACACCACAAGCGTGCGAGAGACAATTAAAATGGTGAGTGCTGTGTTAGTTTCTAAGTTGTTAGAAGTCTCAGTTGTCGAATTGCTGATAGCAAGAGTAGCCTTAACAAGTAAAGCTCTCAGTGAAGAACTGAGTGAGCCCAGCCGAGCAGTGAAGAGCTGGTAAGGCACGGTGCTGAGTGAAGAGCTTAGGCCAGGCCAGCATAGATGTGCAGTTTCAGAGTTTTGTAAGCTGTGACTTGTGAAAGTTAAGCGAAAGCCTTGGAGGGCAATTTTCTCTCAATCTGGCATTGCCTGTTAAGCTGCTTAGACGTGATTTCCGCAAACTACAAAGTTCTTCATTCTGTACATCCTCAACTTGGGCGAAAGCCTGTGTGGAAGTAAGACGCTTCTGTCCTACTTCTGAGAACTTCGTTGATTGGTTCAGGTGAGCAAGTATTCCCAAGTCAGTTGGGGAATGAGGCCTGTGAAGGCTGCCGGTGTTCAACCTGGAAGGGGACCCGGAGAAATTCAATTGTATATGCGGTTGAGGAGTGGAAGACTCTACCACTCTGTAGAGCCTGCAGGAGGTTCTGATTCTAGCCAGAGTCCACGAGAAAGTGAGATGTCTGAGCATACTGATAACAGGTGGAGTGAGCAACCGTCGAGAGACGAGTCTCGCTATAACTCCGCAAGCGGTAAGAACCCACATAACACACGCGCCTTTGCACCTGATTTGGGCAGAGAGCAAGACGTGTGGGGAAGAGTCAGTGAGTCTTGTTCACCTTTCAAAATGGCTGGTGATGATCGGGATGAAAATCCTAAGTTCAAGCTGTCTGCAAAGTGCTTTAGCGGACGAACCAGCGGAAACGGTCTCACTTTCGAAGAGTTTGATGAGATCTAAAGGGCAGAATTCTTTGAGAAGATTCGGAAGGATTCTTCTTATACGCAATCTGTCGCATTTATAGGTTTGGTTCAGTATTTGGACAAGGATGCCCTGCTGCTATATCGCCAATTCCGGAAGGATGAGGATCTCACCCAAGAATGGGCCTTTGCAGAACAGAAAAGGGCAAGGGATTTGAAAATCCAGAAAGACGCTGCAAAGCCCGAATGTCTGCTTTATTTTTTGGAAGAACAGTGACAACTGCACCTGTTGAGAGCATAGACTTAGCTGCACTAAAACAAGAAATAATAGAGGCCATGAGGCAACTCACTGAGGGTCAGCGAAGGGCTGCTACTTAGAGCGATGATGCCGGCTCTGTCGCAGAGTTGCGAGAAGTGTGTGCAGAACCGTCTGGAAAGATTGCTAATGCTCAGGAACGAGTAACACGCAGAGCTGTACCTCTCCATGGTCAGCAAGGCGATAGCGCCACGACAGAGGTAAGCCATGTGCAAGCCTTGGCTAGCTGTCATAAGGATGTGGAGGCTGGGGATGACCAGCTAGACCCCAAGCATTGCCTGCGTCGTTTCTTTTAGTTGCTTGAAGCACGATTCCCAGAGGATCGCACTATTAAGGTGCACCGTTATGTGCATTTTGTCCGTCAGAAGAACAAGACAGTCATGGAGGTTAAATCTAGATTGGTAGACCTCGCCAAAAAGGCAAAAATATATGAGCCCAGAATAGTGGTTGACAAGTTTCTGTTGTGCTTGGGCAAGGAAACGGATCGTGAAGTCAGGCCCCATCTGTTCGCAAAACACGGGATTGATTGGGACATCGACGAGGCGGCTAATGTCAAAGAAGCTAAAGTGTGGTACAAAGAGGCTTCCAGGACGCTTATGGCTCCTGAGAGGAGGGAGGAATCCTCTCCACCTAAGGCCAACAGCTCTAATTTTCAGTTTAAGAAAAAGAGCGGGCCTTTCAATAAGTTTGCTAAGCATGCCAACACTGCTGAAACAAGAGAGAGCTGTTGGAATTGCGGAAAATCGGGACCTCAAAAGAGGGATTGTCCGTACCCAGATGCTAAGCAACTATCTGCTAGCAAGACACAGATATGTGCACATTGCAGCAAGAAGGGACACTCAGAAGATGAGTGCTGGTCTAAGAACCCAAATTTGAAACCGTCTTGGGCAAATGCTGCCACAAAAGAGGCAGACAAGAAAAAAAAGAATGAAAAGGGTGACTCAGGTAACCGCAAGGGTAACCAGAAGCATGAAGCTATGAGTGCAGAAATCGCTGAGTTGAAAGCTCAGTTTGCGAAATTAAACACGCCCTATGTCTTCTATGATGCAGATATTGCAAAAAAGATCGTCTGCAAAGGCGAGAAGCTGATGCCTGAAAAGGCTGTGGACGCAACGGCTGCCGAGCAAGCAGATCACAACCGTCAGGTGCCAAAGAATGCTGGGAAGCTTCCTCAAACTTTCCGGATCACTCTGGATGAAAGTGAGATCTCGCAGCTACGACAAGCCAGGCCTGGGATGCGTAAGACATTTAGTTTTTTGCTGGAGAAGCTGAACGCCCTGGTGGAACACCGGATCTAGCATAATCCTTTGCTTTCTCTTGCTGATTTGCATATCACTTACCCATTCACGGTTGAAGAAGCCGGACATCAATTGGACATAGCTGAGGAAGGTGCGAATAGCGCCTCATTGCCCACCAATTTTAGCACCGTGAGAGTGCAAAATAGGGATGGTGCATTAATCTTCAGCAACTGGGCAGCTCCCAACATTCTGTTGGATACAGGCGCACAGCCAGTCATTTTGGGAAAGCGAGTTGTGAAAGCTCTAGGATTGACGGCAAGGGACCTGAAGGAGAGACCTTTCCAATTGAGAACTGCCTCAGGACAAGTCTCAAAGTGGTGTGGGATTACCCGCAAGCCTGTAAAACTCACAGTAAATCCAGGGAAACCTGAAGAGGCGTCACTACTCATGGAGTGCACAGTGACGGAGGCAGAGAACTATGATGTTCTCTTGGGAATAGAAGCATCGATTCCCTTGGGTATGGTCATTGATCTGCGGAAGCAAAGGGTGACTTACCAGTCAACAGATTGGCAGCCCGCATGAAGATGGTTTGCACAGGAGAAGCAAACTACGGATTGCTAGAGTGTTGCATTAACGACAGGTACCCAGAAGCCGCCCGCCGACAACATCATGAAGCAAGAAGAGGAAGGCTACACAAACATCAACATGCCAACACCCTTGGTATGGCAACTCCAGATGATGAAGCAGTTGGAAACCGTGAGTAATAGGGACCGCGGCCCGCAAGAGTTGCTGTCAGTACCTTACCCAGTTACCTCCATTGCAAATCTGATGCCTGGAGTTGAGCCGCTGCCGCAAGGCATTGTTAGGACAAAAGATCCTTTTTGCAAAAGGGGAGTAGTGGTGTTGGAATTATTCGCCGGACTTGGTTCTGGGACCATAGCATTGATCCAGCGAGGAATACAGGTGGCCAAAGTCTTGTATGTGGACAATGACGACCACGCTTTTCTAGCGTTCCAAGAAGTCATAAGTCAGATTTGGCAAATGCATCATTATAAAGAGTTGGCATCCGCATATAGCAATGTCGAGCGCATCGTCGGAGGCAACATTATTGATGTGAAGCTTGAACACCTGTATGGCTACAGAATTGACTGGATCTTTGTTGGATTTCCTTGTCAATCGTTATCTCAAGCTGGAAATCGGAGGGGATTCATTGATCCACGAGCACAACACTGGGGATGGATGGTGAAAATCATCAGTATGCTGCGGGAACGACAGCACTACTACCCACAGTGTTTGAGATTGAGAATGTACATCCAGGAATGGATTACAAGCAGATGAAGCGGGGAGAACCATGGCTGATTTTCGACTCCACTTTGGGTCATCATGTGCTAAATCAACGACGCCAAGTACGGAGGATTATCCCATAGGGCCAGGATATTTTGGACCAACGGCATGTCTATCGAGGTCCTGAGGGAGATGGAGGACATTACACGACGATCACCAACAGCATTGACAGTGGAGAAGGCGCTGGCGGTGCATACCAGACCAGTGGCCAGGAGGGATTCCTACCCACAGTGTGTCATCAATGAACCAAGTCAGCCAAGGTTGGTACTGCCAACCTTCACAGCATATCCAAGGTCCCGAGCCTTCATAGAAGGTGGACCAAGAATGGTCAAAGGCATTCATGAAAGAAATGCCGTTTGGAGAGAGCCTACTGCGGTAGAGAAGGGCAAATGCCTTGGAATACCCGACAACATAGCTCGGCATATAGCCGGTGCCATAGGGTCAGATGAAGCTGCAAAGATTTTCGGCAACATGATTGGGCAGCACTCTATGACTTGGTTGGTGGAAACAATTATGACATGGCAGCAGCTGACTTTCACTGACAAGCCTATGCCGAGGACAAGACCAGTGACATTTGGGGCCAATGTGGTGCTAACATCTGATCAGAGAGCTATCAGGACAGTACACCAGCAACAAGAAGAATACGGTGTGCAAAGAGACGCAGCGGAAGCTGCCAGAGACAGAGCACTCGGGGAAGCTAGGGTGGCTGAATTTAGGAGATGCCAGGATCTGCTGGACCGGATTGATAACCGGACCAATGAATAACAAATATCTCTGGAAAGAGAAGATACACCCATGGGGGACTAGGCGCCTGAGCAGGCAACGCCACTGCCAACCGCAGAAGACGATAGGCAGGACACCCCATCATCTGCGAGAAACGCCACTCACAACCAGATATTTGGGAGCTCACCACCCGGAGCCACGACATCAAGGCGTGAGGAGATCCCAAAAGATGCCAGATCAGGGTATGATACCAACCGCAGCCCAAGAGCAGCTGGGCGCGGAGACTACTGGCAGGAAAGCTCAAGTAGCTGGGAAGCTAATCAATAGTGTCTGTTATCTTCACCAGAGCAAGCACCGTTACAAGACATGTCAGAAGAGTCTGAGAAGAAGACTCCTGAGCTAAAGCCTGAAGAAATTGGATATTATCTAAACCAAGCATTAGAGCAAGAACGCCAGTGCAATATTGGTGAATGGGCTGAAGAGAGTAGCCAGACTTCAGGAGATTCTGGAGGGTCTGCAAAGACCATATGCCTCGAAGTGATATTCAAAGAACGCCAGGCGGAGTTGGACAAGAAATCGTCTACAGCACCTGCTTTGGTGAGCCCAGAGCCGCAGGCTAAGGGGCAACAGCAGGGTTCAGCTAGTCAAACAGCTGAATCCATTCCAAGGCAGATCACCGAGCAGCTGCTGGAAGCAGACGCTCGACGGCACAAGGAAAAGGAAGTGGCTAAGGCAGCAAGCACGCTGCAATCAGCCATTGTCAACTTGGCGAACCTCAACACAGATAATGATGAAGAGTCGCCACCACCTGGAGTGGAGACGTCAGCTGAAGATGACGCAAAAATGCCAGACCTTCCAGGGTTTGACCTGCCGTCAGTCACCAATGAAGAGGAGATTCAGGACCAAATTTAGCTGTTTCCTACTCCAGAGCTGGATCTGTTGGAGCTACAAGAGCTCAGGACGGATGACTGGGTGATCGACCACTTGATAATGGAGGGGCCCAGCCCATCAGATCTATACAACAATTTGAGGTCACCTACGTCCAGCACTCCAAACGCCAGTTTGCCAGTACCAGAGGCTATCTCCCATCAGCTACAACAGCCGCAGGAAGTGGCTGCTTATACCGCTAAGGTGGAACCAACACAAGGTAATCCTCGCGGTCGCGCAAGCAGACCAAGAAAGGTGGCCCGGGAAGGGAATGCACCTTTCAGGCGGATGCTGTTGCGTTATCTTAAGTATAGGGGAACAGCCCAGAGAGAAACGGTTCCAAAAGGAACCATGGCTCCACCTCCGCAACCTATCCTAAAGATTTTGCAGAGAGAAGGAGAGGATGGCCTGATTCGCAAAGCCACGGCACTAGAAATTCACATTCCCATGGTGCGTCCGTCATCCACTGGAACGTGGGAAAGGGACAGTTCAGCCCCTAGAACATCAGCAGTTTTTGAAAGGGAACTGGTTGAGCTGAGAAGCACCATAAGCCGCTTGACAGCAGAAAATGCTGTATACGCACAACTAGCTGCAGCTCAAAGACAGCAGACTTTGACACAAGCATGGACGGTTACGCCACCAGCCAGGGAGGAGTTTGGCACAACCGTTGCGCGCATTACTACTATTGAGCGCGAATGGGGTTGGACAATTGACCCCGGAGCAGATCCAGCAGGGTGGCCGTTGCCAAACCCGCCCCCGCCACGTGAAGAGGGAGGAACAGGGACCAGCTGGACTGCTGCAAATGAAGAAAGGTTCTTGAGGCAGCCCATCCGGAGGCGTCTGTCATACCCCACTCAACACAAGAGTCGACAATCCATTGGAAAAGGTAAAAAGCCTAGGACGCAGGCCGCCGAACCTAAAGCAGCGGAGGAGCAAGCTACGAAGCCTGCCACTCCACCTCCTAACAATCCGGCAGAAAAGCCTGAAGGTCTGGATGAGGGCGAAAAGCCCCCACCTGAGCCCAAAGAGTAGCAACTACTGGATGCCTGTGTTGGGGAAAAGCAGCTGGAAACTGAGGTTTTCACCATAGGAAAAATGGTCTCAGCCCAACAGAGAGCACAAGTAGAAAGGCTGCTGAAGAAGCACCGCGAGGTGTTTGCTTCTTCCAAGGAGGAGATTGGTAGAACCACTGCCAGTGTGTGTGAGATCACCATAACTACTGATAACCTAGTCAGACTTGGGCCGCATAAGCTCAGTCAGATCTAATTGGACTGTGTGGACAAGACTTGCCAGGAGCTGCACAAGCTCGGCATGATTGAGAAATCAACCCCAGTACATGGAGCTCCCACGGTAGTAGTTGCCAAGAAGGGCAAGGCTGGCAATTATACAGCCACTCGTATGTGTGGAGCCTGCAGACGACTAAATCTTCACACGGAGCCAGACAGCTATGTGATGCCTACACCAGAGCGGATCTTTGCGATTGCTACCACCGAGAAGGTGTTCAGCATTATCGATCTATGTCAAGGCTTCAATCAGATCCCTGTGAAAACAGAAGATCAAGGTAAGATCGCTTTCTGGGCCCAAAGGGAACTTTGGCAATGGACGGTAATGCCATTTGGGCTGAAAAATACCCCAGCTATCATTCAGAGGACTATGGACAAAGTATTGGAGGGGATGGATGTTGCAAAACCATACATTGATGACGTGGTGGTGTTCAGCAAGTCCTTAGAAGAGCACCTCGTACACTTGGAACAAGTGTTCCAGCGCCTTGAGAATAAGTTCCAGATGACGCTGCACCCTGGAAAGTGCAGATTCTTTGAGGCACATGTGTCTTACTTAGGATATGAGATTGGGAACAATGCTATGTTCCCTCAGACTATAAAGACTGGAGCCATTTACAAGATACCTGCATCGGCGAATGTGTCTAAGGTGAAAGCCCTGTTAGGACTAAGCGGATACTATCGTGAATTTGTGAAGGACTATAGCAAAATTGCTAAACTCTTGACAGAACTCCTGAAAAAGGACGTACCTTTTGTGTGGACGGAAGCCCAGGAGAAGGCCATGAACGAGCTAAAGGAGCGGCTGGTCACAACCCCAGTTTTGCAAACGCCCGACTACTCCAAGCTGTTCAGTCTACACACTGACTGGTGTCGTGTGGGAATCGGCGCAGTACTCACTCAGGCCGCAAGTCCTAGAGAGGAGTAAGTCATTGCCTATGCCTCGCACTCTTAAAAAAAAAGCGGAGAGCAACTACTTGTCCTACGAAGGAGAGCTACTGGCAGTGGTTTGGGCTGTCACACATTTCAGAGAGTATCTATAGGGAAGACCCTTCACGCTGATCACAGATCACTCGCCATTACTTTGGCTGATGAAGAATAGAGACCTCACTGGTAAATTGGCTCACTGGGCTCTTAAGCTCCAGGAGTACCAGATGACAGTGATACATCGAGCAGGTATACTCAGCAACGACGCGGATGGACTTAGTAGGAACCCCAATTTATCCGCAGACGACAGAAGGAGAGCTCGAGAAGACAAAGATCCGACCAGCCCAGCAAAATTGGCAGCCTGTCTGGCCGAAATGGCTGGAATGGTAGCGTCAGGACAAACTGAGCCTCTACCCCTGTTCAGTCCAGATATAAGATCAAGCCACTATGCATTGGCTAAAGACGAGAGTCCACATGGAAGGATTATCGATGAAAGAAAAGGACCAGGCAAGCCATCGAGCTAAAAGGTTTTGCTGGAAACGAAATAACCTCTTCAAGATTGAAGAAATCGGTCAGGAGAATATGGTGCCAGAACCCACTAAAAGGCGAGCTCTGAGCACATGATGCCTGCTGCCCTAAACAATCTGAAAATCGCACAGAAAAGAGACACATAGCGTTATGCCAGGACGCGAGATGGGAGCTACCGCCTGCAAATGACGCAGATCCAGGAAGGAGACTTTGTCTATCGCAAGCGCCAGACCAAGACCACCATTGACACCAGTTCAGGTGCAGTAATCTTACGCGTGAAACATGCATTCGACAATGGTGTGTTGGAACTGGAAGGTTCTGATGGTAAAACCATAAGAAATCACGTGCAGAACTGCTTGCTGTGCCACTTGCCAAATATCGATCCTACGGTTAAGGCTGTGCCCGAGGAATTGGTGCCAGCCACGCCTTGTGCCAGCTGCAAAGTGCTGGATGATCAAGAAGCAATGGTAACCTGCGATAAGTGTAGTGCCCGTTGGCACACCATCTGCATTGGAGAAGAAGAGATTATGGCAGGACGGTGGGAATGTCCTGACTTCCTTCCCAAAAATCCCAGCCACAGGGTCAGGAAATAGAAGCTTTCAACGGAAAGGCAGGGACGCCTCAGCTGAAAGGGAGGGGTGTAAGGGAAACTGAAGATAAGCTATCTTTTCGAAAAATTTTGCCAAGTGTTGCATGAGGAACTGGTTGAACATGGGAAGCACTGAGTGTGAGATGCCTCACCGCATGATGCAAGTGCAGGAAGACCAGGAATGGGTAAAACCCCAACCAATCTGTCACCGACACACGTGCAAGGGACGATCAACTCGATCGATTCCCCACGTGCGGCGACGCACCGACACGTCAACCAGGTCGAAGGCACACGTGCTGAGAAGCCACGCACGTGCCAGGGGTCTGACACTGTTAGGCACGACATAGACACTGTTTATACGTTTGAATTGAAGATAAGACCATGTATAAAATTGTGTAAACATTTTCTTTGAAATATTAGTGTGTGTAATTTATGAAATAGAACAATAACACGACTTTTGTTCATGAATAAAATAGAAAATGAAATATTTCATATATAAAACCACTCTAATTGATGAAATTCATAAATATTATACACATCTTATTGAGGTGACATCGTGCCTTGCTTAAGCATTTCCCACGCACCACGCACGCATGCTTCTCTCCCTCGAGGGTTCCAATGCAGCGTCACACCCCTTACAGAGCATCTGCATGCAGTCTCGAGTTTGCCACTTGAGTAGCTTAACCTTTTGGTTAGCATGCATGCCTGGTCAACGTCACAGCCCATGTCCCTTGGGTGGTTGCTTACGTCGTGGCAACCTCGGCCCAAGTCCAGCGACAAAGATTGCCGTCCAGTCAGCCCTTTTGACACGGCAACTTCTGCATGTTTGCAACATGGTCAGCTTCGCAGCTAACTTGGCATTGACTCCCGGCTTCTTCAGCCTAGTCAGCTTCTCGGCTGATCTATTAATTCTTGCAAGCTTAGCTTAGTCAGCTTTTCGACTGACTCGACTGCGAAACCCCCACTCTCTTTTGAGCATCGGCTTTGACCTGCCTTCTGGTCAAGCTCGCACGTGACTTGAACAAGTGCTGACTTGTCAGTGGTCAACAGATAGGACTGAAGTCAGCGTTGACTTCCGTACCTCGGCGGCCGTGACTTGCGCTGCGCGTGCGGCACCGTCAGACGAGTGGCGGTTGTGACAGCTGTCGTGCCTAGCAATGTCGATCTCCTGGCACGTGTGTGGCCTTCGAGCACGTGTGCCGTTGACCTGGTCGATGTGTCAGTGGTTTTCCTCACGTGTGGCCTTATCTTATACGACTGGTCGGTACATCTCTGCATGTGGGAATTTACCTGGTCGATCGCCCTTTGCACGTGTGTCGGCGCAGGCCTGCTTGAGGTTGACTCAGGTTTTGTCTTCCTGCACTTGAGCATATGCAGAGGGAGGTGGCCATAAGGTGTTTTTCCTTTGCCCTCAATCCTCTCATAGATCCCTTCCAAGACTTAGCATATTATGCAAACAATTTTCCATCCCTTAATTCCTCTGACATCCCTTTCTTTCAGCTGAGGCGTCCCTCCCTTAACGCTGAAAGTACTTTATTTTTGACTTGGGGGTTTAGGAAGGCAGTCGGGACATTCCCATCGTCCTGTCATAACCTCTTCATTCTCAAGGCAAAAAATGTGCAACGAGATCCACACTTATCGTAGGTTACCATTGCCTCTTGATCATCCAGCACTTTGCAACTGGCACACGGAGTGGCTGGCACTAATTCCTCAGGCACAATCCCGACTGTGAGATCAATGTTGGGTGGGATAGCGAACAATAATGCACATGATCCCTCATGGTCTTGCCGTCAGAGCCTTCCATCTCTAACACACCATTGCCAAATGCATGTTTCACACGCAAGATCACTCAACTTGAATTGGTGTCGATAAGATCTTGATCTGCCGCTTCCTGTAGACAAATTCTGCTTTGTGGATTTGCGTCATTGCAAGCGGTATCCTCCATCTCGTGTCTTAGCGTACCGCTGTGTATCTCTTTTTTGCGCAATTTTCAAATTGTTCAGCGCAGCAGTCATCATGCGCTTAAATAACACCTTGCAACGCATCATGACCTTTAGCAACATGTCAGGGCTGTCCTGGTCTTTCACCTGGTCAATCTCCTGCTTGATGCTGCTAGGCACCATTGGACTCCTTCCAAACAGGATCAAATAAGGCAAATGGCCCGCCAGCGCAGCTTGTTGCTGAATCTTTACCCCATTACTAGCCACGGTAGGGCCAGATCCCAATTGCGCTTGTTATGTTCCAGACAGTACTTGCGCAGCGCGGAGTTAACAATTTGCACCATTTGTTCTGCTAAACTATCACCTTGTGGATGATTCCTTGAGGTAGTGCGGTGATCAATGAAGCATTTGTCCAAAAGTTTTCAAATGACCCTTGGAACGCAGACCCCTGAACAAGTCCCAACTCCATAGGTACTGAACCTTGAACACTCGTGCTTGACGCTTGAGATCCAAAGTGTCGATATCCTCCAAAGTTGTGACTGCCCCACTGTCTCTGACTACACTCCACAGCATCGATCCTTGTTGCCAATGCCATCATTTTTCCTAGATTGGTAGGGTCCTTGAGCGCCAGTTCCAAAGTTGGCTTGAGTCCCCTCTTGAACTTGTCCATCATCTCTGACTCGTGCATGGATGGACATTGAAGCACCAGCTCGTTGAAGCGCAAAACATGCTCCTGAACGCTTGCTCGTTGACGAAGGTGCACTAATAGATCTCGAGCGGTAGCCTCGGGTGCGATAGGTTGAAATTGCCTCGTCAAGCCATCAAAGAACTGACCAATAGTAGCAGGAACTCCAGACAGCTGCTCCTCTCGCTCATACCAAGCTCCAGCACTCTTCTTCAGCAAAGTAATGACGAAGGCGACTTGCTTGTCGGGCGTGAGCGCAAAATACTCCAGAAGCTTCTTCACTCCAAAAATCCATTGATGAACAGGCGGCGATCCACGCTCTCCAATGTACAATTCACGCTTAGGCGCACGCACTCCCGATGCGGATGGAATAATTGGTTGCACCACTAGATTAAAATGGATTGGTGGTACAACAGGTGCAGGTGCCGAACTTGTCGAAGCGGAATTCCCAACAAAAACTCGCACCATTCTCTCCACCTCCTGGCGCATATTTTGTTGAAAGTGTGTGTAGACTTCTCCTCCAATTGCGTTTGCCATCTCTCTCAACACCGCCTGCATCTCTTGTTGCTCCCTTGACAAAGGTGGTCCCGTCTGCTCCACGCGCTCAACATGCTCCTTATGTTCGCCTCCTCCAGTTGCCGACTGCAACTCCATAACATAATATGCAAACTAGCCCAGCTCCGATACCAGATGAAAGGGGCGGAGTGCCCTAGTGGAAGCGTAGTGACTCACGAGGAAAGAACTAGTTGCAATCATACTAAAGAGTGCAGCGGCATATCACTAAGAAAGCTTAGGAACATTCCTCAACATTTTGAGAAGCAAGAAACTGCTAAATGGAATAGGATGAAAGGTCTCGTCATTACAAACCCGTACAAATTTATAGAAGTGAAAGCTGATTAAAAAACGAAGAAGTTATACTTAATTTTCTGCCTAAGTGCTTCTCTCTAGGAGGAAGCTACGGAATGTCCTAAGTGTTTGTCAATTCGTCCCTTCTTGAATATTCGAGAGTATGCCAGATCAGTCTCATATGACGTGTCGAGTCGAATTGACGTCCACATACATGCATCGACATTACTAAAATATTATCTCTTAGTCGCGCCAGGCTAAATCGAAATAGTCGGCACTCCGCGTCCACCAAACTTACTTGAAGGATTGAGTTCACTCTAACGAGCCAGATCGCTCGACGCTGTCGGTCAACCCGACAGTCACGTTCACTGCGAATCAAGGACATTCGTCAATCGACCTCAAAATTAATTAAACTTCAGAAATCCGTAACTCTCTCAATACTTAACCAAAATTTGGTGAACTTTGTATCAAAATGACCACAAAAATGCATTCTACACTACTATGCAATCAGAGTTTACTTTAATAAAACTCAAAAATGCACTTCATAAACCTATGACCTTACATCATTCCCCTCCTCAAGATGCGACGTCCTCGACGCATTCTACAGATAACGCTTCAACTTACTCTTACAATGAGTGAAGTTGGCCTCTGGCTCCCAAGTGTTGTCGTCCGCATGGTAGCCTTTTCACTTGACCAGATACTTTTGAACAAGTCGTTGATCTCGCATGACTCGTCGATCGCCGACAATCGCCTCCACTTCATACTCCAATACATCATCGATCTCGACCGGTGGTGGCGGTGTAGGTAGTCGTCCTGGATGTCCTTCATTCGGGTCAACATATGGCCGCAAACAACAAACATGGAACACATTATGGATACGCCAGCCTGAAGGAAGTTCCAACTTGTAGGTCACAGGGTTCACCTGCTTGAGCACCACAGAAGGACCTGTAAACCGTGCCCGTAGTTTCCTCTTGCCCGTGAAAGGTAGATTCTCTGTTGACAAGTGTACTTTGTCGCCCACATGTATTGTCACTTCCCTCCGGTTTCCATTAGCATGCTTGACCTGTTCCTCCTGTGCCCTCTGAATGCACGTCTTTGCCATGTCCCAAGTCTTCGCCATCTGCTCCATAAACGCTTGTATAATAGGAACCTGAGTCTCTTTGGCCGTCTCCAACAAGATGTTCCCTGGATGATATACTTCTCTCCCATAAACCATGGTAAATAGTGACTGTTTGGTCGATCCCTGCATGCTGTTATTGTAGGCAAACTCCAGCCTAATCGCTTCTTGTCCCACTCTGAAGGGTCCTCCATAGTGAAACTCCTTAGCACCTCTTGCAGAGTTCTGTTGAGCCTCTCACTCTGTCTGTCTGCCTAAGAATGATAGGAATTGCTCATACTTAGCTTGGTCCCCATCAAAGTAAACAATGACCGCCAAAATTTGTTAGTAAACCTTAGATCCCGATCTGAAACAATCATCTTCGGCAACCCATGTAGCCTGAAAATATGATCAAAGAATAGCCGTGCCACATCTGCTGCCGTACAAGTCTCCTTCATGGGAATGACGTGAGCCATCTTGCTGAGTTGATCAGACACAACCCATACTGCATCGTGCCCTTGACCACTGACTGGTAAAGATGTGATGAAGTCCATAGCAATCTGCTCCGAAGGGTACTCTAGAATAGGCAGGGGCTGTAGTGTACCTCCCTTCTTTTGATTTGGTGTCTTGTTTCTCTTGCACGCATCGCAATTCCTGATCCACTCCTCGATGTCCTTGTCCAAATTTCTCCAATAGTACTCCCGCTTCAGCACGCTTGCCGTCTTCTCGCTTCCAAAGTGTCCAGCATATAAGCCATCATGATGCTCCGCAAGTAAGAAGTCACGAAGCTCCTTAACGTGAGGTATTACCACTCTCTTGGAATCACCATAATACTATATGCCGTCCTCCTTTTGCACCCTTGAGTTCGACTCAGCTGCTCCACCATCAGCAAACTCTGGGTCCTCCTCATAACCTTTCTTGAGCTTCTCCTTGAAGTCCATACTCTCCTTGATGATTGAGACAACTGCAAGGTCGCACCTCCTGGATAAAGCGTCTGCAGGGTTGATCTTCCCAGGTAAGTACTCAATCTTGTGGTCGAACTGTTGCAGAAACTCCATCCACCTTGCCTGTCTTGGTGTCAACGTTGGCTGCGTCATAAATTTCTCCAAGCTCTTGTGGACGGTCTTTATGAACACCTTCCGACCGTCCACATAACATCGTCAAATCCTCAAAGCCTGGATAATAGCCAACATCTCCCGCTTGTGTGCTGCATAGTTTCGCTCAGCAGGACTCAACTTCCTGCTCTCATATGCCACAGGTTACAATCCTTTGCCCTGGTCCTGGAGAAGAATAGCCCCCACTGCAAAGTTTAATGCGTCCGTGATGGTCGTAAAAGGAAGCTCTGGACTTGCAATTGCCAACACAGGTGCCTGTGTCAGCAGCTCCTTAATCTTCTCAATAGCTTGCTGCTCCTTGTCACCCCATAGCCACTTCTCCTGCTTCTTTAACATGTCCGTGAGCGGTGCACACACCTTGGCAAATCCTTCAATGAAACGTCGATAATAATTTTCCATGCCGAGGAAACTCCCGAGTTGATGAACATCGGCAGGTACCCGCCAATCTTTGACTGCTTGCACCTTCTTCTGCTCCATCTTCACTCCTTCAGCTCCCACTATGTGCCCAAGAAACTCAACCTTCATGAGACAGAAGTTGCACTTGCTCATCTTCCCATATAACTTCCGATCTCTCAAGACCTCCAACACCTTCCTCAGATGCTCCACATGCTCTTCCAAGGTCTTTTAATAGATCAGGATGTCGTCCTAAAATCCCACCACAAATTGGTCCAAAAAGGGTCTGAAGATACTATTCATGAGTTCCATGAATGTAGAAGGTGCATTAGTCAGCCCAAAAGGCATGACTGTAAACTTGAATAAGCCATAGCGAGTCCTGATAGCAATCTTTTGAACGTTTTCTTCCACAATCCGTACCTGGTGATAGCCACTCCTCAAATCAATCTTCGATAAATACTTCGCCCCGACAAGCTTGTCAATCAACTCATTCACTCGTGGAAGTGGGTACCTGTTCTTGATGGTGATCTTGTTCAACGCCCGGTAATCGACACATATCCTCATAGTCCCATCCTTCTTCTTCATAAATAAGACTGGTGCAGATGGAGACTCACTGGGTCGGATGAATCCCTTCTCCTATAACTCTGTCAGCTGCTTCTTCAACTCATCCAACCCTGCAAACGATTGTTGATAGGCGGGTCTCACTTGGGACTTGCTCCCTGGTTCCAACTCGATTTGGTGCTCCATAGCTCTTTGTGGAGGTAATCCTGCAGGTAGTTCCTCAGGAAATACGCACTTGAACTCCTCCAACAGCGCCTTAATTTGGGCAGGCATCTCAGCAGGCTTCTTCTCTTGAGCAGTTGGGCTTTGCTCCTTCTGAGCAAGGGGATCAGACACCACTACTTGCTCATTTGACGATGTACATTCGCGCAGACTGTTAGGATTCACGCTTGCTTCATCTGATGACTTGGCCGTGGCCACCGAAATAAGGTACATCTCCTTCACCTGATTCGCCCTGCATAACTTCTTAACTTGCAATCTCGACAGAAGACAGTTACTTGTGGTTGTATCTACCTCCACCTGTTTTGTCGTCTCCATTCGACCATCACATCCTTGGACCTTCACTTGTCCTGTACTCCAGTGCACTTGAGGGTTGGCTTTCCTTAGCCATGGTTGGCCCAATATCACCTCATGGTGACCTAACATTGCCTGCTCCATAACTTCCTTACTCTGGTGCCCCGCTACTTCCACGAGAATAGCTTCCGTAGGTGCACCACACTTGACTCTTTGCCCATTCGCCAAAATTGCCTCTTTAGGCTCATAGTGCTTCTGCACAGGGATTTGCCACTCTTTCACCAGCTTCTTGTGCACAAAACTTGCTCTTGCGCCACTGTCGACCAAACACTTTGCCTTGTTGCCGTCGACCACTCCTTCCACGATAATAGGTTTGTCAACATCTTGTCTTTCGCTTCTTGGCAAGCTCCTTGTGAGTTCCCATCTTCACGCCAGTAGACACCCCAGAACGACTTACTGGCGTCCTCCTTTTTCCTGCTGTTGAGGTTGCTTTGCCTTCACATGACAGTCTCGAGCCAGATGCCAAAGCTTGCCACAACTATAGCAAGGCCCTCTCGGCTTGAAAGTTTGCTGCCTGCGCTGGTTGTGAACAAGTCCCAACTCCATAGGTACCGGACCTTGACCACTCGTACTTGGCGCTTGAGATCCAAAGTGTCGATGTCCTCCAAAGTTGTGGCTGCCCCACTGTCTCTGACTACACTCCACAGCGTCGACCCTTGTTGCCAATGCTATCATTTCTCCTAGAGTGGTAGGGTCCTTGAGCGCTACTTCCTTGGCCACAGTTGGCTTGAGTCCCCTCTTGAACTTGTCCATCATCTCCGACTCGTGCATGAATGGACATTGAAGCACCAGCTCGTTGAAGCGCGAAACATGCTCCTGAACGCTTGCTCGTTGTCAAAGGTGCATAAATAGACCTCGAGCGGTAGCCTCAGGTGCGATAGGTTGAAATTGCCTCGTCAAGCCATCAAAGAGCTGATCAACAGTAGCAGGAACTCAATACAGCTGCTCCTCTTGCTCATACCAAGCTCCAGCACTCTTCTTCAGCAAATAATGACGAAGACGACTTGCCTGTCGGGCGTGAGCGCAGAACACTCCACAAACTTCTTCACTCCAAAAATCCATTGATGAACAGGCGGCGATCCACGCTCTCCAGTGTATACTTCAGGCTTAGGCGCACGCACTCCTGATGCGGGTGGAATAACTGGTTGCACCACTAGATTAACATGGATTGGTGGTACAACAGGTGCAGGTGCCGAACTTGTCAAAGCGGCATTCCCAACAACAACTCCCACCATTCTCTCCACCTCCTGGCGCATATTTTGTTGAAAGTGTGTGTAGACTTCTCCTCCAATTACGTTCGTCATCTGTCTCAACATCGCCTGCATCTCTTGTTGCTCCCTTGACAAATATGGAGCCGTCTGCTCCACGCGCTCAACATGCTCACCATGTTCCTCTCCTTCAGTTGTCGACTGCGACTCCATAATATAATATGCAAACTAGCCCAGCTTTGATATCAGGTGAAAGGGGCAGAGTGTCCTGGTGGAAGCGTAGTGACTCACGAGGAAAGACGTTGCAATCATACTAAAGAGTGCAGCGGCATATCAATAAGAAAGCTTAGGAACATTACTCAACATTTTGAGTGGCAAGAAAGTGCTCACATATGATGTAGGATGAAAGGCCTTGTTGTTACAAACTCGTAGAAATTTACAGAAGTGAAAGCTGATAGGAAATGAAGAAGTTATGCCTATTTATAGTTTTCTGCCTAATTGCTCCTCTCTAGGAGGAAGCTACGGGATTTACTAAGTGTTTGTCAATTCGTCCCTTCCTGAGTTTTCGAGCGTATGCCAGATCAGTCTCATCTGACGTGTCGGGTTGAATTGACGTCCACATACATGCATCGACATTCCTAGAATATTCTATATTAGGCGCGCTAGACTAAACCGAAACTTCTAGGTAAATCGACCTAGTCGGCACTCCGCGTCAGCCGAACTTACGTGAAGGTTCCAATTCACTCTAACGGGCCAGATTGCTCAACGCTGTTGGTCACTCCGACAGTCACGTTCATCGCGAATTAAGGACAGTCGTCAACCGACCTCAAAACTAATTTAACACATGCAGCCCAAATGCCCATTTTTTGGACACTTAGGTACGTTTTAGCGCCATTTGCAGCGATTTTGTCCAAACAGTCTGAAATTTGAGATTCTGATAAACAACCCATATATGTAAACCTCTTGAAAGTTTCAGACATAGTTGACATATTCTCCATAAGTTATTGCACTTTTAGTGAAAGTGAAGAATTTGTCGGCAAAAGTGGAAATTCTCACTATGTCTCATTCTTGCTGCTTCATACAAGTGACCATCAGTTGTCCAAAAATTTCCCAATTGGCTCCATTTTTTAAGAGGCTACTAAGAACCCTCATAGGTAGCCAAAAAATAAAAAATAGCTGGAGTCTTTTTCCTGTTGGCTGCTACCTCGCGCGCTCTTTTCATAAGCTCTTTTGATGACAAGTGCTTGCCTTCTCTTACCAAAGCTTGCATTGCTTGAGCATGCTCCTTCTCTTATTGTGTAATCAACCTGTCTTTTTCTTCTCTCTGTTGAAGCACTTGCCTCACTTCATCTGCAACTTTAGCTCTTGCCTCTTTCATGACTTGTACAGCAGCTTGTTTAGCTAGCTTCGAGGTAGTAGGAGGTTGAGGTGCAAAAGTAGCATCAGAATCTGCTTTTCTTTCTGCAGGTGTGCGCAGATCCTGTGACCTTTGCATTCTCAACTCACGAGTTGCTAAATCAGCAGCTTCTTGCAACTCACAAGCTCTCTTATATTTCTTTCTCTCCCTCTTAATCCTCTTTTGTTCCTTCTGTAGCAGGTTAGCTCTTGCAAATTCTGCTGCTTCTATCATGGCATCCTTAATTTCAAGCCCATGTGCTTGCATCCTAAGAGGGTAATCAGCAAGCCCATATTGTATATGAGTGCCAGTGTCAATATGATGATGTGCCTTCCAAACAAGTCTATCATAACACTGTTCAGGGGCCATCACAACATGCATCCCCTTGTTTAAAATTGAAAATGAAAAATATAAAGTGAGAGTTTTCTCTTCAGACTTGTTCATCCTCCATTCCATGAAAAAAGGGGGGACAATAGCTACCACCTCTCCTGATTTTGGAAGCAATTTGGCAGCCCCATAGCCCAAATCAGAATTGACAGATTGGAAGCAAAGAAGAGCATCCAAATCCTCTACACTTCAACACACTCTTTGAATATTACGAGACACCATAGGCTCGGTTTTAGTAATATAGTGGGAAACTTCTTTGCCTACTTCTTTGCCTTCTGTGCAAAGAGAGTCTCAAACAAGTTTTAGGCACATTCACAACACTAATGCGGACACTTGCTTGAGGAGTAGAGTCTATCCTCTTATAGACACGTCTTCTTAAATTTACAAGCCAGACCATAGGGTCCACTTCTACAGCCCGCACGAAAGACTTGTTGCACTTTTGACAGTAGGAAAGTCCCACACCCTTGCTGCACCACAGTTGCTGCAGTAGTTGGGAAATGATGCCATGTTGTGGAGGGCGATCTTTCAAGCCTGTATCTGACAGTCCTAGCACCACCCCAAAAGAAAAGAAGTTAAGAGGTGAACAATGAGTAATGTAGTACTAATACTGAACTACTACTGCTCAGGCAAGTGTAAGAACTTGTTGTGAAAACAAATAACGAATATCCTTAAATCTGCCCCCAATCTGCCCCCAACCTGCCCCCATGGCAAAAGTGAAGTAAAAATGATTTTTCTTCTTTTCTTATGCTGCTTATGTTGACACTTGCACATCCCTGCGTTTCCCAGGCCGCTCGTATCCCTCCTCATAAAACCACCTCTAAATATGTCTATACGAAGTTGTCCCAAATTCACGGGGTGGAAACGTCCCAAACCCATTTGCAGTTCTTTTAAAGTAGATAACAAATATTATGCTTAATAATACTGAAAGTTAATGGGGCGGGAGTGCAGCAAAAAGAGCCATAGTTTTACCTTTTATAAGCTCTACTCTCGTGAATTTGCCACTTTCATTTGGTCGTAAATGCCTCCACACTTTGTCTCAAGTACTTTCCTTTGTTGTGAGGTGTTTGCCCTTAAGTGCTTAACAACTTTTAATTAGGACTTGTAAGTGCTAAGAGCGTGTACAGAGAATTATGAAGAAGATAAGTGAGCTACTGCAACGCGTTCTTAACTTTGTCAAAAGATTTGCGAGTGAGACCAATCGCTATCGAATTGGTACCTCCAGCGCCAAAATGAAGTGTCGCGCGATTCGGCCCGCGGGTGGTGCATGTGAACTTTAGAAATCCGTAACTCTCTCAATACTTAACCAAATTCAATGAACTATATATCACAAAGATCAAAAAATGCATTCTACACTACTATGCAATCAAATTATACTTTTATGGAACTCAAAAATGCACTTTATAAACCTATGACCTTACAGCTTGTCTTATGTGGAGAGCGAAGAGTTAAGAACACAGATTGCAGAGCTCGAGGAAAATGATTGTATTTTCCCCAGTAAATTACTTTATGGCGCTATTTGTTAGGAAGATGGATGGCAGCATGCAAATGTGTGTGGATTACAGAGCTCTTAACAGAATTACAATAAAGAACAAGTATGCTTTACCCAAAATCAAGGACTTGCTTGATACCCTGTCTGGTGCTAAAGTATTCAGCAAGATAGATCTCAAGAGTGGTTATCATCAAATCAGAATTGCTGAGGGGGAACACAAGATTGCTTTTTGCACACGTTATGGACACTATGAATTTAATGTGATGCCATTTGAATTGACTAATGCTCCTGCAACCTTCATGGGTGCTACGAATGATATTTTCAGGCCTTACTTGGATAAATTTGTGCAAGTCTTCTTAGATGATATTTTAATTTTATTCAAAAATGAAGCTGAGCATGCTGAGCACTTAAAGACAGTCATGGGCACTTTAAGAACGAATCAGTTATACGATAAAATGAGCAAGTGTGATATTTATAAAGATAGTATTGAATTCTTGGGCCACGTTGTCAATAAGAAAGGCATTAGTGTGGATCCTAAGAAAGTCCGGATCATAAGGGACTGGCCAGTGCCACAGTCTGTCTCAGAAGTTAGATCCTTCCTCGGGTTGGTTAACTACCAAAGGAGATTCATTGAGAATTATTTTACAAAGGCCAGCAGATTGATTGGCCTTACTAAGAAGGACAGAGGGTATGTGTGGGGGGAAGAGCAGCAAGCTACCTTCCAGACCCTTAAAGATGCTCTCTGTTCTGCCCCAGTCTTAGCTGTGTATGACCCCAGCAACCTTGTGCAGGTGGTTACTGATGCTTCTGTCTTTGCCATGGATGCTATTTTGTTGCAGCCTGCTGACAAAACCACAAAGGATGGTAAGGTAAAGCAAGAGTGGCACCCTGTACTTTATGAGTCCATAAAATTCAATCCACTTGTAATTGACTATTCTGTGCATGATAAAGATTTGCTTGCTATCATTCTTGTTCTCAAAACAGTGAAGAGCATACTTACATGGTAAAGCTTTTAAGGTGATTACAGATCATCTAGCTCTGACTCACTTTCAGAAGAAGTCCAAGCTGTCAAGGAGGGAGAACCTGTAACGAATCAATTCATTATTTATTTAATTAATTGCATATGTAAGTACAACCCTAAATACGTATTCTGTCAATATACTCACATATGCGAGTTCACTCAAATGAATGTATGTTGATATGATGCGAGTTTATTTACTTTGTCAAAAAGGTCAGCAGGATGACTTTTGTATCATAGTGTACTCTGCTCACTTTGTTGAAAAGTTCAGCAGGGTGACTTTTGTATCATAGTAAAGTTGGCTGAGATTTATATACCTCTTATATACAGGACATAATATCAGTAGGTTGATATATAGTAAGGTCGTATAATATTAGTAAGTATATTTGGACTCAGTATGCTGAGGATAGATATATTCATTTAGATAGTTATTTATGGACTGTTACATATGACCGTAGTATATTGATAGTTGGGAGGTTGACTGAGATTTGGTAAATCGATGTCCTACCAGTGTGGTTAAAATCTGGGTAGGCGGAGCCGTCGTTTGTTAACTGAACAGTCAGGACTTCAGTCACTTGACCAATTAATATGTTCGTTATACCTAGATCCGTGGGTCCCAACTTAACGGGTTTTCCACGAATCGGCGCACCTTGCGCCGTGGTCAACCAGGTGGTCACTAGGTACATAGCAGGCTCGGATCTCGTGGTCCCCCATTCTGGACAGTAGGCTTTACAGTCGGATTTCTACTTGCAAGTCATGTGTGCACTTTTGGGTTCGTTCTAATGACCAGCCTTCACGGAAGTTGACATGGCTGCTTTGTCTGAGCTTCAAATGGAGCAAACTAGGAATTTTTGATAAGATCTCGTCAAGATGCGTTCGTTGCCGTTGAGTTTGCTCAATTTGGAGTAGTATTGACAGGGTTATGCCCTCTGACATTTTGGGGTCACTTAGCAGACATATTCCATGGTTTTGCACGTAAGTCAGTGGGATGTGTTTTAGCTACTTTATGGTCATCTGAATACGAGCGCCTTCAATCCCCTGATGTTATGTATGTGCTTATACATGCTTGTATGTCTGGTAGGCAAGAGGCTCTAAAGGAGAAGCTCTAGTCCTTAAGCTCGCCTCTTTCTTGTGCCTTGTATTCGTGTGCAACTATGGCACACTACGGTAAGTGACTCAAGGGAGATAGATGGGTAAACGAAATTCACTACCAGGCCAAAGATCGCTCCCTGATTTCACACGCTTCCACCTATCTCTGGTCTTATATATTTAAATGAGAAACATTCATCTTGAATATGCAAGATTCATTTCATAGGGAGAATTTGAGGCCAGGGAGGCCTGGCGACTGAATCTGTATCCCATAGCCAGCCACGAGAGTGCGTCGTCCCAATGGGTGCTATCGTGTGTCAGGGAGTACTTGCGCAGCCCTAGCTTGACGATCTAAACCATGCGCTCTGCAAGGCCGTCAGCCTGGGGGTGATTGTGGGAGGTAGTGAGGTGGTCGATAATGGAGCGCTCCAGCAGCTTCTGGAAGCTGCCCTGGAACTCCTTTCCCTGGTCGGTTAGCACCTCAGCTTAGCTGCCAACCTGATCAAGGAACGCCTGAGCGATCCCCTCAGTGGCCTTGCTGGGCAAGGGCACGAGCTCGATCTACTTGGACAAGTGCTTGATCATCACCACGAGGTAGAGGTTGCCTCGGCGGGACTTGGGTAACTCCCCAGCCAAGTCCAACGACCACCGGTAGAACAGCCCCTGAATGGGCAGAGGGCTGAGGGCAACTTTGCGCACTGTGAAGCTTGAGCGTACACGATCAGAGAGAGTGCAGCTGCTGACGACGTCGGCCACGACCTCAGCCATGCCATGCCACCAGTACTCTGCTTGCAGCAGGCTGAGAGTGCGCTTGCCTCCGAAGTGTCCAAGGGCCTCATGAACAGTGCGCACCAGCTGGCTACGTATAGCAGGCTCAGGGACCGCTAGGACGGAGCCATCGTTCATCACCCGCCTCAGTCGACCCTCCATGAAGACAAAATCCCGGCAACGCTTGAGGACGCGGTTGCGCTCCCTCGCGTCCATGCCTGGCGCCAGCTCTTTAGCAACGACGTATTGCAGCAACGTGCCATTGTCCTACACGTCCTCGGGCCCGCGCTGCCAGCTGTCTTGCTCTGTTGCGCCAAACGCCGCGTGTTGACCACCACCAGGTTGCGGTAGGTGAGCCCCGTGGGCCCCGCATCATTGTCCATCGTGAAGGCCAAGAAGGCAGTCGCATGCCAGGCCACTTGGCTTGTCCTCATTGTGCCGGGCCACGATCAAATCCCTGGAGGACGGCAGCGGGTTGCGGCTGAGGCCGTCGGCGTCCATGTTGGTCGAGCCTGGGCAGTGGTGCACGTCAAACGTGTACTTTTGCAGAGTGAGTGCCCATCGTGCGTACTTGCCTGTAAGGCGCTCCGACGTCATGAGCCACTTGAGCGGCTGATGGCTGGTGACGAGGCGGAAGTGGGTGCCGTAGAGGTAATGCTTGAAGTGCACAATCGCCCAGACCGCTGCCAGGCATTCCTCCTCGTGAGAGCCACAGTTGGCCTTGCCGCGGTTGTTGCTGCGACTGGCGTACGCCACCACGTGCTCGCAACCGTCGTGCTCCTGAACCAGCACTGCTCCCAACCTTGCCTGCAACCAGTTGGTGTGAAGGATGAAGGGCTTAGTGTGGTCAGGCCGTCGCAGCATTGGGGCGCTCACTAGCAGCTCCTTGAGCTTATCGAATGCCGCCTGCTGCTCTGCTCCCCACAGATAGGCCATCTCTTTCCGCAGCAAATCGTTGAGTGGCTTAGCGAGCTCGCTAAAGCCAGGCACAAAGCGGCCGTAGTAGTTGGCGATCCCAAAGAAGGCCCTCAGCTGCGAGATGTCGGTAGGCGGCGGGATGCCTGTGATGGCCGAGATTTTGGCCAGTTGCGGTGCCAAGCCACTGGAGGAGAGGAGATGCCCAAGGGAGTCCACCTCTCGGGTCCCAAAGGTGCACTTCCTTGATGGCACTTGAGCCCAACGGCCTCCAAGCGGTCCAGGACGGCGGTGATGTGCGCCACGTGCTCCTCAAACGTCTCACTGAAGACGAGCACGTCATCAATGTCGCACCGGGCAAAAGATAGCCCTGCCAGCTCCTTATCCATGATCCGTTGGAAGGTAGCTGGAGCGTTCTTCAACCCGAAGGGCGTCACCCTCCACTCATAGAGGCGTTGTGCCCCACAGAACGGTGTCTTATGCTGGTCCTCCGCCGCAATAGGTATTCGGTTGAAGCCCTGCCTCAAGTCCAGCACCGAGAACCATGTGCATGTGCCAATGTCATCAAAGATCTTGTCAGGGGTAGGCATAGGATATCTATCCTGCTGAGTGACCTCGTTCAGCTTATGATAGTCAGCGCACATCCTCTTCTCATACCAATTGCCGAAGGCATCCTTCTTCGCCAGCATGACCGTGGGGGCCGCATAGGTAGTGGAGGACTCCCAAAAAAGCTGGTTGTCCTCCGGCTTGCCTGTTTTCATGCTGATTAAGCCGTCCTCAAAGTGACTGTAGCGGTATCGCTTCTGGAAGATGGGTACGTCTGACGTGAGGCGGAGCCTCATGGGGTCGCCAGTGTAGCGCCCCAAGTCATGCATGCCACTGGCAAAGCAGACACTGCGCCGAGCATTGAGCATCTTTGTCAGCTGCGCTGCCTCCTCCGCGGTAAGGGTCCCCCCCAGCATCCATGTAGGGGCTGCTGGAGGCGGTGCCTGCCCTGCACCTGTTGCCTCGTGGGCTATTGCGGCGCTCTGCCCTCCTGCTGGCGTTGCCTGTCTGCTGGTAGAGAGCGGCTGGCCTGCCTCTGCTCCTGCTGGTTCCTGCTGGCACCTGCTGGCTTTTGCTGGCTCCTGTTAGCACCTGCCCTGCGGCTGCTAGCTGTCCCGTCGGAGCCGCCTGCCGGTGTGCCGGAGGAAAAAGAAAGGGGGAGCGATGCGGCCCCCTGGCCCGCTGTGTCCCCCCCCTGGGCTGTCCCCCCCCCAGCGGGCCAGAGTTGGCGTCGGATGCAGGTGGCGGCTAGTACGGGCGGCAAGGAGGAGCTTGCAGGGCAGGCCCTGCCCTCTGGGAGCGCCAGCGGGTACTGGGTGGAGGGCGAGCGCTGTCGTCCTCGCAAGAGCTATCATCGGGCGCGTCCATGCAACAAGGGAGCTCGTGATGGCGGGCCTCTCGATAAAGGGGAGTCAAGGCCTGCGTCTGCAAAAAAATCCAAGATGTTGGCATCAATGGCCTGCTCCAAGAGCCAAACGCGGTTGTCCTCGGTGATGCCATCCACCACGGTCAAATAGGCAGGAAAGCCCATGGAGCGCTCCATCTCCACGGCGCGCAGTCGCTCATACAAGCAGGAGGAAAAGTTGATGAGCATGCCGCGGGCTGCGCTGATGTAGGCGGCGCTGTCGTAGCGGCTGACAAAAGTAGGCAGAGCGCGCGTGACATCACCGAGTACTTCACACTGGGCCTGCGACGGATGGGGCAGGGCTGTAACGCGCTGGGCCAGCCGTGCGACGTCGAGGATGGAGTCGACGTTGCGCGTGTGGCGGGGGTGCGCGGCTACCAAGACCTCCAACGTGCCTGGCAGGGCCAGGTTGGTGAAGTAGGCGCGCACACGGTGGGCGAAGGACCCAATGTGCGCGGCATTGATGACGGCCTCACGTCCAAGGTAGCTGTTGCAGAGCTCAAAGTCGGCGCAAACATTGGCTTGCTCGTCGCCGCGCACCGCTACATTCTTTAAGACCCACGCAAGGGAGTGAGGTGGCTGGCGCGTCTCAACCAGGGTTGAGGACGCGCAGGAGGTGCCAGAAGAGCGCCGTGCGAGGGTCGCTGAGGGCACCGTCGCGGCCTGCGATGGAGAACCTCTTGCATTCCTAGCCAGCGATGACGAGGTCCACTAGGCCGAGGCGCGTCACGTGCTCGTCGGTGATGTCGCGGATGTCCATGGGCCAATCAATTTGCGCGTGGCGGAAGGCGAGTGCGGGAAAGATGTCGGGGAAGCGCTCGTGACAGAGCGCCATTTGACGTCGGGCAACCTGCTGTGCCTCCGGGTGAGGGTCGACGTAGACGTAGCGTCAAACGGGAATGCCAGCCTGCAGTGTTGCCAGCAATCCAGTAGCGATGCCGGCAAACATCTCCACCAGAACGATGCCGCCAGGTCGCTCATCCAGCTGGTCCGTGTAGATCGACGTTGAAAGGGGCCGAAGGCCCATGGCAGGATGGCCAGGCTCCGCGGTGGGCGGGTACGTAAAGGCGTCGCTGTACTGGTGTGGGGCCATGCGGAGTGCCACAACGACACAGTCGGCGTAGTCACGCGTAAGATGTGGAAGAGGCCCAGCCAGCGGCTGGGGCTGGGCGACGCGCGCGTGGGCCTGGTACTGACGCCACCTGTCCTAAGCGTCCTGCAGGATGTGCGAGGGAACATGTGTCGAGCGTGACTGGGCCGTGCGCACGCAGGTGAGCTGCCACAAGCGCCTGGCCTCACAATCTTGTGGTGAGAAGCGGTGTACGCCAGCTGGTCCACACGGGGGGTTGAGGCAAGTATGGATGCAAGTTGTAGTACGCCTGCTGGCGTCGGTAGAACGGGAGGTCCGCCGGGTTGGCGCCGCCGGCTAGCTCTGTGCGATAGGCAAATTGTTGGACGCGCAGAGGATGGCGGGGCGCCAGCTGCACCCGGGCACGTAGCTGAGGGTGGAGCGGCTGCTAATTGTCTGGACGGTGGTGGCGGCGCCCCAAAACAGCAACGGCTGCAGAGCGGGAACTGGGTTTGGAGTCGCATGCACGGGTGCTGGTGCGGGCCACTTTGGAGGCAGTTGGACCGCCAGGCCCATCACCTGCAAAGTGGCTACGAGGAGCTGGCGGGCGCTGGTCGTACAGCGCGTGGGAGGCAAACGTGGTGAACTACGAACCGTCCTCCCTGTCGTCTGCCTCGTGGTAGGGCGGGGTGGCTGCTCGATTGCGGCTGCTGCAATAGGGCGGCGTGAGGGACCGACCACGTCGAGGTGGAGGCGTGAGGCTGCGCTCGCTACGCAGGCTGCGCCTAAGCTGTGACGGGGTGACAGCGCGTCGCCTGCCACGCAGCCCGCGACCCGGCTCTAGGTGTAGGACCAAGCATACGGGGACGGCTGTCATTGCAGTGCCTGCGGCGCTGGCCACTGCGCGCGCTGCCTGAGCACCAGTGCCAGAGGTGGCGGAGGTGGCTGCGGAGAACGCGTGGGCTTGGGACCGATTATCGCTAGTGCCTCTGCCGTATAGTTGATGCAAGAGGTTGCGACAAGTAGCGTCTGTGGAGCAATCATGCTCGGGCCGACATCGGGGCCCTCCGGCACTGCGGTAGGCTGCGCCGGACCTGGCGGACGCTGGGCGGCTGAACCCAGGCGGTCCGGTTGAGGGAGTGCGGCCAAACCCTGGAGGTCCAACAGGCCTGTCGAAGCCTGGTGGCCTTCTCAGAGTGCTGAACCCTGGGGGTCCCGTGAGCCTACGGCGAATGCGAGAAACGAGAGTGACGGGCCGCGCCTGCGACTCAGTCGGCTCGTAGGACTCCTGTGGCGCGCGCTCGTACGACTCGTCGTTTGTCAGCGGGTCGTAGGCCGGCTGACGCATGGCCTCCTCCTCTGAAGCGGTCGTGCGGCGGTCGGAGTCGTCGGTGTGCATCAATAACGAAGGTGGATGCGACGCCATCTGGAACTGCATGGCCACTCCAACTAGTACCTCCTGTTGCGGGCGGACGTCGGATCAGGCGTCTGGCGAACAAGCCCTCTCGCGCGGAGGCTGCGCAGGGACGGGCGGCAGACTTGTGCCCTAGGGAGCGGCGAGGAGCTCGTGGGACTTAGCAATTGTGGCCACTGCGGTGGCGGCGACATCGGCGGCTGCGGTCGCTGCTGCTGTAATCTGGCGCATCGCGGCATGTTGTGCTGCGTAAATGCGCACGGACTCTCGCGCCAGCGCCGTCAGCAGCTGTGCCTGCTGCTGTGGGGTAAGGTGGAGCTCTGCGCTCGGTAGCTTTGGCTCCTTGCCCTGGGGCTGGAGCAGGTCAGCCCCGACAGAAACGTTGTCCTCCTCTGAGCCGCCCTTGCGTGTCGGAGTGACGCCAAACCGGTCCTTATCGTCGCCAAGCGCCATGAAGCCGTAGAGGACCGCTGAGGTGGGACGCCGGTTCAGAATGTAGGCCGTGCGCGTGCCTCCTGTGCGCCAGTCGGGCCGATAGTGTGCTCGTTCCGTCTAGTCATCCACCGCTGCTTCTATGGGGAAGAGCACGTCCTGCCCCAGGAGGACGTCGAAGGTGTCAGAGCGCGTCAGCAACGCGTGACGATGGATCGTCGTCTCGTCCTCGGTCCCGGGATGAAAGGTGAAGACGAGCGCCAGCCGAGTGCGCCTTGTCACGGACTTGGATGTGCCAGCTGCAGTGTTGATCCGCATGGGCGAATCCTCCAAGTCAGCTGAGGAGAAGCCCAGCTGCCGGAGATAGCTGTGACTGATCAAAACTGGCTATGCGCCGGTGTCAAATGTGATGCGCTGAGGGGCCTGCTTGTTGACCAGCACAATCCCTTGCGCGTTTCCAAAAACGCCGCGTTATGGCTGCTGATCAGCCTGCGCTCGTGCGGGGGTCGAGCGGGGGCTGAGAGCATCGCAGTGGAAGCTCCTGCTGCCGGCCTGTCTGTACCTGTGTGGGCCCCAGGGGCGTGGGAACGGAGCATCAGCTGGGCGGCCTGCCGGGTCGCCTCCAACGTCACGCCGACCGACGACATGCGGTGCAGTGCCAGCGACAGCACCTCGACGCTCAACTCCACCGTCATCACTGGCGACGCGAGTGCGTGCGGTGCTGGCGTGAATGGCGTTGCTAGATGCGCCAGGATGCGAAAGGAGCGGGGCAGACGCGGGGCTTCCTCCATACGCCGTCCCTGGTTGGGTCCGTCGCGCTCGGGCGCGCTTGATGCTTGATCCGCAGCTGCCACGAGCGGACGCTCGCGTGTAGTCTCGTGAGTTGCCGAGCCGCTGCCAAGTGGTTGTGTTCGTGTGCAACAGACGAGAGCTGCGGCTGTCATCACTGGCACACTTGGCGTTGCTGCGAGCAGGGGCAACGATGCATGCTTTGCCAGGGGCGCTGGCGTCCTGGCAAGGGTGAGCGCCTGTGCAAGTCCTGTCGCAGGCGACGGGATGGCAACAAGGACCTGCGAGACCCCTGTTGGACCGCCAAGTGGCGTGCCAGGGTTGCCCCTGAGGCGCACCAGGCGTGCTGCCGATCCGCCGGCACTCTATCCTGTGTGGGGCCCGTGCGATGCTCGGGCGTCCCGCTTTTGCGCGAGAACACATGCAACACACGCGGGTAAATTGACGGACACTTAAATTTGGCGCAGGGGTTACTCAAAAGTACCGATTCGTTCGTTTCGCGTCACTTTGAGGAAGTTAAGAAGGCGAATGTTAACCTCTCTGCTGTCAGTTCCTAACTTCTTATTTACGCTCTTATAGCTCTAGTCTTCTTAGTGAAAGTTTTAATATACTTGTAGGCAAATCCAACGAGACAAACAGTGGGGATTATCGTAAACTATAGAGACAACCACGCTTGTACAAACCGCCACACTTGCAAGTACCTAGCCTACTAAAAGTAAGAACATGGCGTTTTTTGCTTTATACCAGCCGCGTTAACTCTCTGTGTAGTTGATTAGAATGTTCTGTTCTTCTTTTGAACGATGCATAAATGAGTTGCTCCAGTACTCTCCGTGGCCTTTCTTGCATAGATAAGTTTTTATACGGTTTGAGTTATAATTGTGTGGAGGGGTACTAGCGGGCTGAAGTAACCTGTATGCAAACGGAAGAGTAAGAGGCCTCTTTGAAACGTAAAATGGGCCATTTTCAACGTCTTTTTCATCATTTAGGATTGCAGGCTGATTTGACCAGTATGAGGGTTAACATAGTTTTGCACTAAAAGTCATTATGAGCGGCCAGATGGAGATATGCCTTGCAACAAGAGCTGCAGAACAGTAATTACTACCATAAATTTGTCCTTTATATCTTCTTACATATCTTATGGTTTGGTTTACCATTAAGTGGGGGTTTGACAGGTAAGGCAGCCAAGTAAGTCTGCCAGGTGAGCCATGTACAACATGGCCTCACTTCCGAACTACTGCAGCAATTGCGGCCTACAAAGAGGAAGAGGACTCTCCTACTGTGAGAGGTGCAGCAAGTCCTTCATGCGAGCCGTTGAGGTGGACCCTCAGGAGTGGCATTCAAACTATAGGAGACGTCTGTATGCAAGGTTAGATTCTACTCCTCAGGCAGGTGTTCGCATGGTTGATGTGAATGTCCCTAAAGCTTTGTTTGAGACTCTGTTTGAGAGAGTAGGCACAGAAGTCTCACATTATATCACCAAAACAGAGCCTATGGTGTCCAGGAGCATTCGAAGAGTTTGTTGGTCTGTAGAAGACTTAGATGCCCTCCTATCTTTTCAAAGTGTGAATGCCGATTTGGGCTATGGGGCAGCAAAGTTGTTACCAAAGTCAGGGGAGGTTGTTGCTATCATCCCCCCTTTCTTCATAGATTGGAGGATGAACAAGTCAAGAGAGAAAACACTTACTTTAAAATTTTCATTTTCAATCTTAAATAGGGGGGGGCATGTTGTGCTGGCTCCTGATCAGTGCTATGACAGACTAGTTTGGAAAGCACCTCACAACATAGACACTAGCACTCACATTCACTACAGGCTAGTTGATTATTGTCATAGGATGCTTGCTCGTGGACTTTGTGTGAAAGATTCCATGATAGAGGCTGCAGATATAGCAAGAGCAAGCCTTGTACAGAAGGAACAAGAGAGAGTTTCTCGAGAGAAAGAGAACTTAAGGAAAGCTTGCGAGTTGCAGGAAGCTGCTGACTTAATAGCTCGTGAATTAAGCATGCGTAGGAATGAGGATATGCGCACACCCGCACAAGTAAAAGCAGACTTTGATGTTGCCTTTCAACCTCTGCCTCCATCTGATACTAAAGTAGCTAGACAAGCTGCTATACAAGTCATGAGAGATGCTAGGGAAAAGATTGCAGAGCAAGTCAGGCAGCTGCAGGTGCACAGAGCAGAGGAGGACAGATTGCAAGAAGAGCGGCAGAAGGAGCGTGAGCAAGCGGCACCAAAGTTATTTGTTCCAGGCGAGAACCTGACAGGGCGAGAGCTCATGAAGAGAGCTCGAGAGATAGCTGCCTGCAGGAGGAAGCTACCACCTTTGGAGGTGAGCTGCCTATAGCTACTACCTAATCTTCTACCTAGCGCTACTTCTATTGTTTGTCTACAGCAGGTGCTTCTACATGCTTTCACTACAATCGCCAATTTCTGTCGTTCTTGTTCTTGTTACCAATGGTGCCAGCGCTTGTCTCTTGATGACCACCTTCTTTCTCTTCTCCCTTTCATTCCTAGTTATTGGCAGCTCTATGATGGATGACAGAGCTCTTTGCCCACTCTCTTGGTGCATAGTCTGGCCTATCCTTCCTTTGCTATACACCCTCCCTGTAGCGTCGACCATGACCTGCCTCTTGTTGGTCTTAGCTGATTTCCTCCACTGATGCAATGCCTCAATGCCTTCACCACTAAATTGGTCAAGGTCCCCGTGTCTTCGTATCATGTCACCTATGTGGCATTTGAGGATGTGCATGTACTCTGTAATCTGGTCAGCAGCGCATGCCGCCACAAACTTATCTTCAAAGTCATCAGCAAGTGCCTCCACAAGGGAAGCCTTTGCTTCTCTCTCTGCGTATGTGTCCTCTGAGGATATTGGCTCCATGAGGGCAGCCAAACACACTCCATATGCATCCCATGTCTCTAACACTGCCTGTAACTTTTCTGCGTCTGTAGGCAGGTCACAAAAGACACAGGCTGCCAGCTCTACAAAGTGCTCCAGGAGGCGGTGGCACTCTCGACCGATGAAGCTTGGCTTCGCCGCCCGGTTTCTCTTCTCGCCTTTGCTGAGGGCCTTCACCGCCTCCTTAGGTATCTTCGCCTTCACTTTATCTTTAAGAATCTTGTAGAACTCATCTTCCTTCTTTTGTCCTGGTGGTAGGAATGCATGGAGAGTTCTCTCGTACAAGGTTGCAGAGATCCGCAAGTTCAAATGCAAAATGCAAACAACGCAGTCATTGGGCGGGATGTTAAATAGAGGGGGCTTCTTGTGCCTCTGTCCTTGGTGGTGCAGCTGGTAGTCTATCCTCGCCTTCGTGCTCTCCTTTTCTGGCTTACCCCGTGTCGTCTTCATGATATCATTGTCCATGTCTGACTTGTGCTCAAAGTGCTTTGATCAGTGGGGACAGGTCTTGGGCAATCTGTCCATGTCAGGAGCATGTGCTGCAGCCTTCATCCCCTCCAAGGTGCGGGAGACGCTCGCACCGCGCTGACACCTGTCGTGGATGTCCTTCAACGTCACGAGGCACCACAAACACGGGTACGTTGAGCTTGCCCCTGTCAGCCCGTACAAGCTATTACTGAACTTGTAGTCCCCACCTTGATACACTTTTACTCTAAATAGCCCACCCCCCACGTGCAAGCTTGCCTGATTGACCTCCTCCAAGTCTTCGAGCAGCCTTGAAGACACAGCTTGTATGCTATTGTAGTCGTCTTCGCCTTCAAAACACACGACTGTACAAATATTCCTTGCTGAGTTTGTCATGTCCAAGCTATCTTTTGTAATGACTTTCACAGCGATGGTGGTCTGGTTCACTCCTCTATGTAGGACAGCCGCATCTCCAATAACTTGTACCCTTACAACTCGGCCTGGACGAAACTCTAACTGTAGAATCCGTTGTCTCAAAACCTCATGCAATGACATGGTTACACTGAGTCCATCTGCACTCTCCTGGGGGCTGACATCTGCATATATTTTAGCTGCCAGCTTCTCTACCTTCCTCCTAGAAGCAATCTTGGGGAGACGAATACTTGTGCCTTGTAAACACCTGGGCTCCCACAACCCTGTCTGTTGAGAGTAGGTCTTAGACAACATGTTCACAAGCATCTGATATTGCTCTTGGGAAAGTTTCAATCTGTACTTTATGGCCAATCCCAGCTTGTCATTCCACTGCTCTTGAATCTGCTTGACAGTGGCCTCCTCTACGCGCTCCTTTAAGTGCAACTCAGCCATGATTGCTTCTAGCATGTCCTTGTTGTCAGGCTTGTTCAAGAAGGCGGTCAAGGACTTGGTCATGTTTGTCTCTGATACAAACTTGTCTCCCATGAAGAGCTTTAAGTCATTGCTCATTCTCTGCCACGTCTTCGCAGATTCTCCACCGACTCTACGCCTCTTTGCTGCAGAAGATACAAGTGCTGCTGTCAACACTTTCTGCTTCAGGTACTTGATCTCCCTCTTAGCAGCTCTTAGCTCTTTCTTGATACCCACAAACTGGTGTGCAATTTGCACTTCTCTATCTGCTGCTTTTCTTTTCAAGCTTCTATTCTCATCTGCAAACTTCAACATATCTGATTTATATCTCTCCACTTTGTTGTGTGTCCTTGTAGAAGTATCTATTTGTGTACTGGCAGCAGTACTTGTTGTAGGCGCCACCTTCTTCACAAATCTGCCACCTGCACCTCTAGGCATATCTGTGTTGCTTTGGGGTCTTGCCATGGTCATTCTATTGGGTTGATTCTTATGCTTTTTGGGTGTGGGCATTGGTGCAGGCTCATCCTGGGAGGGCTGTTCTACAAGTTTCATCTTGAAAAAGACCTTCTGTATGAAAGTGTACAGAGTTATAGGCGGATGGTAGGTAGGTAGGTGGTAAAAAATGGGTTCTGAAGATTTTTTGGTGATTTTTTTATTTTTGTTATTTTTGTTTTTTTCATTTTAAAAATATTTTCTTTTCATTTTTTGAGAAAAAATTTTATGTAAACATGTAGACTTCACCTTTACCTACATATCAAAAATATGCCACAGAATGAAATGCACATGTAGTAGAACTTATGAGAGTCTGTATACTGAAATGTCAATTGTTTTACGCGTACATTCTATTGAACTTCAAAAAACCACTAAGGTCTCAAATCACTTTCAAATTTCAAACTTAAGACTGTTATGCAATCCTCTTACATAGGAGAAAAGTGATGCAAACTTATAGGATGACACAAAGCCAGATTGCTAACTTATGCCACTCAACACATGCATCAAAAAATGTCAGCTTTCAAGAAGTACCCGACTTATCGCCTACTTTTGCTTGGGTAACTCAGGGGCCCTATCTTGGGCTATGGTGCTTAGAATGGGCTGTAACTTGACCATTAACACTATGGGGGGTTCAAAATCTAGTAGAATCATTTTCAGATCCGTACTCTAAATGTTTCTCCATTGTACGGATTGGCATGCTTCACATGTGCGAGAAACTCCACATGTCACATTTTGGAGGCTCACAGCCTGGTATGATTTGATGCAAACTGATTTTTTTTTGATCCATGGTTACCCAGTTGGGTCCTTAATGCCTCCTAAAATTTTGGGGGGATTCAAGAAAGTGGAGTACAAGTTATGGTTATCTGTATGAAGTGAAAGAATAGTGCAACATGTAATATTTTTTCAAATATCGCTTACTTTTGCAGATTTCAGTTTGTGTGCATATCTCGGATCTCACTGAATGGAATGACCCAAAACTTTACCAATAGCTCTATAGGGGCATGAAAAATCCAAAAAAACAATTTTCAGATCCGTACTACAAGCATACCGCATTTTACGGACGGCCACTCTTCACATGTGTGAAAAGCGCCACATGGCAAACTTTGGAGGCCCATAACTTAAAGTGATTCTATGAAAATTCAAATATTTTTTATTTCATGGCTACCTATAAGGGTCCTTAGTAAACTCTCAAAATATGGAGTCCATTAGGAACTTTTTGAACAACTGATGGTCATTTGTATGAAGCAACAAGAATGAGAGAAAGTGACAATTTCCACTTTTGTCGACATATTCTTCAATTTCACTAAAAGTGTAATAACTTATGGAGAATGTGTAAGCTGTGCCTGAAACTTTAGGAAGGTTTATATATGGGGGTTATCTACTAGTATCCCAAATTTCAGACCATTCCGACAAAATCGCCGCAAATGGCGATAAAAAGTACCTAAGTGTCCAAAAAATGGGCATTTGGGCTGCATGTGAAGGTCCTGCGTAGCCTCGGCAACGCAGCTTGCAAGGCTGCCGAGGTTTTGCGCGCAACCAAGGCTTAAACCCTGGCTAAGCGATGCTGTGCGCAAGCCGTCAGTGACAGGGGCAGAGTGCCTTAGTGGAAGCGTAGTAACTCACGAGGAAAAGAACTGGTTGCAATCATACTAAAGAGTGCAGCGGCATATCACTAAGAAAGCTTAGGAAAATTACTCAACATTTTGAGTAGCAAGAAACTGCTCACAAATGAAGTAGGATGAAAGGCCTTGTCATTACAAAGCCGTAGAAATTTACAGAAGTGAAAACCGATAAGAAACAAAGAAGTTATGCCTATTTATAAATTTCTACGACGGCCGCTCGCCCCTAGGCGGGAGGGCCGCTTGTTAACGGATTTTCCTAAGTGCTTGTCAAATCGTCCCTTCCAGAATATTCGTGAGAAAGCCAGATCAGTCTCATCTGACGTGTCGGGCCGATTTGACGTCTACATGCATACATCGAAATATCTAGAATATACTAACTTAGACGCGCTAGGCTAATCCGAAACTTCTAGGTAGATCAACCTAGTCGGCACTCCGCGTCAGCCGAACTTACGTGAAGGTTCAAATTCACTCTAACGGGCCAGATTGCTCGACGCTGTCGATCAATCCGATGGTCGCGCTCACCGCGAATTAAGAACAGTCGTCAACCGACCTCAAAACTAATTAAACTTCGAAAATCCATAACTCTCTCAATACTCGACCAAATTCGAAGAACTTTATATCAAAATGACCATAAAAATGCACTCTACACTACTATACAATCAAAATATACTTTCATGAAACTCAAAGATGCACTTTATAAACCTATGACCTTACATCATCCCCCTCCTCAAGATGCGACGTCCTCGACGCATTCTGCAGATAACGTCTCAACTTACTCTAACAATGAGTCAAGTTGGCCTCTGGCTCTCAAGTGTTGTCGTCCGCATGGTAGCCTTTCCACTTGACCAGATACTCTTGAACAAGTCCTTGACCTCGCTTGACTCGTCGATCGCCGACAATCGCCTCCACTTCATACTCCAATACATCATCGATCTCGACAGGTGGTGGCGGTGTAGGTAGTTGTCCTGGATGTCCTTCATTCGGGTCAACGTATGGCCGCAAACAACTGACATGGAACACATCATCGATACGCCAGACTGAAGGAAGTTCCAACTTGTAGGTCATTGGATTAATCTGTTTGAGCACCACAAAGGGACCTGTAAACCGTGCCCGCAGTTTCCTCTTGCCTGTGAAAGGTAGGTTCTCTGTTGACAAGAGTACTTTGTCGCCCACATGGAATGTCACTTCCCTCCGATACTTATAAGCATGCTTGACCTGCTCTTCTTGTGCCTTCCGTGTAGATGTCTTAGCCATGTCCCAAGTCTTGGCCGTCTGCTCCATAAACGCTTGTGTAGTAGGAACCAGAGTCTTTTTGGCCTTCTCCAACAAGATGTTCCCTGGATGATATACTTCTCGCCCATAAACCATAGCAAATGATGACTGCTTGGTGGATCCCTGCATGCTGTTGTTGTAGGCAAACTCCAACCCTGGCAGCTTTTTGTCCGACTCTGAAGGGTCTTCCACAGTGAAACTCCTGAGCACCTCTTGCAGAGTCCTGTTGAGCCTCTCACTCTGCCCGTCTGTCTGAGGATGATAGGAAGTGCCATAATCAGCTTGGTCCTCATCAAAGTAAACAATGACCGCCAAAAGTTGCTAGTAAACCTTGGATCCTGATCTAAAACAATCACCTGCGGCAACCCATGTAGCCTGAAAATATGATCAAAGAAGTCGTGCCACATCTGCTGCCGCACAAGTCTTCTTCATGGGAATGAAGTGAGCCATCTTGCTGAGTTGATCAAACACAACCCATACTGCATCGTGCCCTTGACATCACTGGTAAGGATGTGATAAAATCCATAGCCATTTGCTCCCAAGGGTACTCTGGAATAGGCAGGGGTTGCAATGTACCTCCCTTCTTTTGATTTGGTGTTTTGTTTCTCTGGCACGCATCGCAACTCCTGATCCACTCCTCGATGTCCTTGTCCATATTTCTCCAGTAGTATTCCCGTTTCAGCACGCTTGCCGTCTTCTCGCTTCCAAAGTGTCCAGCATATAAGCAATCATGATGCTCCGCAAGTAGTAAGTCTCGTAACTCCTTGATGTCAGGTACCACCACTCTCGTGGAATCACCATAATACCATATGCCGTCCTCCTTCTGCATACTCGAGTTGGACTCAGCTGCTCCACCATCAGCAAACTCTGCGTCCTCCTCATAGCCTCTCTGAAGCTTCTCCTTGAAGTCCATACTCCCTTTGATGACTGAAACAGCTGCAAGGTCACACCTCCTGGATAAAGCGTCTGCAGGGTTGATCTTCCCAGGTAAGTACTCAATCTTGTGGTGGAACTGTTGCAGAAACTCTATCCACCTTGCTTGTCTTGGTGTCAACGTTGGCTGCGTTATAAACTTCTCCAAGCTTTTGTGGTCGGTCTTGATGGACACTTTTCAACCGTCCACATAACATCGCCAAATTCTCAAAGCCTAGAAAATAGACAACATCTCCCGCTTGTGTGCTGCATAATTTTGCTCAGCAGGAATCAGCTTCCTGCTCTCATATGCCACAGGCTGTAATCCTTTGCCTTGGTCCTGGAGAAGAATGGCTCCCACTAAAAAGTTTGATGCATCTGTGATGATGGTGAAAGGAAACTCTGGACTTGCAATTGCCAACACAGGTGCCTGTGTCAACAATTGCTTAATCTTCTCAAAGGCTTGCTGCTCCTTGTCACCCCATAGCCACTTCTCCTGCTTCTTCAATAAGTCCGTGAGCGGTGCACACACCTTGGCAAATCCTTCAACAAAACGTCGATAATAGTTTGCCATGCCGAGGAAACTCCTGAGTTGATGAATATCAGCAGGTATCGGCCAACCTCTGACTGCTTGCACCTTCTTCTGCTCCACCTTGACTCCTTCAGCTCCCACTATATGTCCAAGAAACTCGACTTCCTTGAGACAGAAGTCGCACTTGCTCATCTTCCCATACAACTTCTGATCTCTCAAGACCTCCAACACCTTCCTCAGATGCTCCACATGCTCTTCCAAGGTCTTCGAATAGAGCAGGATGTCGCCCAAAAAATACCACCACAAACTGATTCAAATAGGGTCGAAGATACTATTTTTGAGTCCCATAAATGTAGCAGGTGCATTAGTCAATCCAAAAGGTATGACTGTGAACTCAAACAAACTATAGCGAGTCCTGAAAGCAGTCTTCTGAACGTCTCCTTCTGCAATCCGTACCTGGTGATAGCCACTCCTCAAATCAATCTTCAAGAAATACTTCGCCCCGACAAGCCTGTCAATCAACTCGTCCAGTCGTGGAAGTGGGTACCTGTTCTTGATGGTGACCTTGTTGAGAGCCCGGTAGTCGAGACACATCCTCATAGTCCCATTCTTCTTCTTCACAAATAAGACTGGCGCTGCAAATGGAGACTCGCTGGGTTGGATGAATCCTTTCTCCAATAACTCTGTCAGCTGCTTCTTCAACTCATCCAACTCCGAATACGATTGACAATAAGCGGGTCTCACTAGTGGCTTGCTCCCTAGTTCCAACTCAATCTTGTGCTCCATAGCTCTCTGTGGAGGTAATCCTGCAGGTAGCTCCTCAGGAAATACGCACTTGAACTCCTCCAACAGCGCCTTAATTTGGGCAGGCATCTCAGCAGGCTTCTTCTCTTGAGAAGTTGGACTCTGCTCCTTCTGAGCAAGGGGATCAGACACCACTACTTGCTCCTCTGGCGATGTACATTTGCCCAGGCTGTTAGGATTCACGCTTGCTCCATCTGATGACTTGGCCAGGGCCACCAAAACAAGGTACATCTTCTTCACCTGATTCGCCCTGCATAGCTTCTTAACTTGCAGGCTCGACAAAAGACAGTTACGTGTGGTCGTATCTACCTCCACCTGTTTCGCTGTCTCCATTCGACCATCATGCCCTTGGACTTTCACTTGTCCTGTGCTCCAGTGCACTTGAGAGTTGGCTTTTCTCAGCCATGGTCGGCCCAATATCACCTCATGGTGACCTAACTCTGCCTGCTCCATAACTTCCTTGCTCTGGTGCCCCGCTACTTCCACGTGAATAGCTTCCGTAGGTGCACCACACTCGAGTCTCTGCCCATTTGCCAAAATTGCCTCCTTAGGCTCATATTGCTTCTGCACACGGATTCGCCACTCTTTCACTAGCTTCTTGTGCACAAAATATGCACTTGCGCCACTGTCGACCACACACTTCGCCTTGTTGCCGTCGACCACTCCTTCCACGATGATAGGCTTGTCAACATCTCGTCTTTCGCTTCTCGGCAGGCTCTTGGGGATAACCTCCTTCTGAGTTCTCGTCTTCACGCCATTAGACACCCCAGAACGATTTACTGGCGTCCTTCTTTTTCCTGCTGTTGAGGTTGTTTCGCCTTCACATGATACTTTCGAGCCAGATGTCCAAGCTTGCCGCAATTATAGCAGGGTCCTCTCGGCTTAAAATTCTGCTGCCTGCACTGGTACTGAACAAGTCCCAACTCCATAGGTACTGGACCTTGAACACTCGTGCTTGGCGCTTGAGATCCAAAGTGTCGATATCCTCCAAAGCTGTGGCTGCCCCACTGCCTCTGACTATACTCCACAGCGTCGACCCTTGTTGCCAATGCCATCATTTCTCCTAGAGTGGTAGGGTCCTTNCTCCTAGAGTGGTAGGGTCCTTGAGCGCCACTTCCTTGGCCACAGTTGGCTTGAGTCCCCTCTTGAACTTGTCCATCATCTCCGACTCGTGCATGGATGGACATTGAAGCACCAGCTCGTTCAAGCGCGATACATACTCTTGAACGCTTCCTCGTTGACGAAGGCGCACCAATAGGTCTCGAGCGGTAGCCTCAGGTGCAATAGGTTGTAATTGCCTCTTCAAGCCTTCAAATAGCTGATCAACAGTAGCAGGAACTCCAGACAGCTGCTTTTCTTGTTCATACCAAGCTCCAGCACTCTTCTGCAGCAAAGTTATGACAAAGGCGACTTGCCTGTCGGGCGTGAGGGCAGAATACTCCATAAACTTCTTCACTCCAAAAATCCATTGATGAACAGGCGGCGATCCACGCTCTCTAGTGTACACTTCAAGCTTAGGCGCACGCACTCCTGATGCGGGTGGAATAACTGGTTGCACCACTGGGTTAACATGAATTGGTGGTACAACGGGTGCAGGTGCCGAACTCGTCGAAGCGACATTCCCAACAACAACTTGCACCATCCTCTCCACCTCCGCGCGTATATTTTGTTGAAATTGGGCGTAGACTTCTCCTCCAATTGCATTCGTCATTTGCCTTAGCATCGCCTGCATCTCTTGTTGCTCTCTGGTCATCGTTGGTGCTGCCTGCCGCCTCGCGCGCTCAACATGCTTGACATGTTCGCCTCCTCCAGCTGCCGACTGCGACTCCATCATATAATATGCAAACTAGCCCTGCTCCGATACGAGATGAAAGGGGCAAAGTGCCCTAGTGGAAGCGTAGTAACTCACGAGGAAAAGAACTAGTTGCAATCATACTAAAGAGTGCAGCGGCATATCACTAAGAAAGCTTAGGAAAATTACTCAACATTTTGATTAGCAAGAAACTGCTCACAAATGAACTAGGATGAAAGGGCTTGTCATTACAAACCCGTAGAAATTTTCAGAAGTGAAAACTGATGAGAAATGAAGTAATTATGTTCATTTATAGTTTTCTACGACGGCCGCTCGCCCCTAGGCGGGAGGGCCGCTTATTAACGGATTTTCCAAGTGTTAGTCAAATCGTCCCTTCCAGAATATTCGCGAGAAAGCCAGATCAGTCTCATTTGACGTGTCGGGCCGATTTGACGTCTACATGCATGCATCGAAATATCTAGAATATACTAACTTAGACGCGCTAGGCTAATCCGAAACTTCTAGGTAGATCGACCTAGTCGGCACTCCGCGTCAGCCCAACTTACGTGAAGGTTCGAATTCACTTTAACGGGCCAGATCGCTCAACGCTGTCGGTCAATCCGACGGTCGCGCTTCACCGCGAACTAAGCACAGTCGTTAACCGACCTCAAAACTAATTAAACTTCAAAAATCCATAACTCTCTCAATACTTGACCAAATTTGATGAACTTTATATCAAAATGACCATGAAAATCCACTCTACACTACTATACAATTCAAACATACTTTCATGAAACTTAAAAATGCACTTTATAAACCCATGACCTTACAGTCGGGCGACATCCCGATGATCGGGTCGTGCGGCGGTGTCGTGGACGCCCCAACCTAGTGGATAGTGCCGGTGCCCTCTGCCGTCTGAGATCTTGCCGAGCCGAGCCACTTGCCCACGCCAAGTGGTGACGCCTGAGAGCAGTTGCCAAATGGAGCTACGTAGGCTGGCGTGCCAGGGGCGAGGAGGCCGGGTCGCCAAAAGAAACCTCGCACCGCCGTCCCTGGCGACTGACCAGGAGCAACGCGGATGGTGATGGGGCGTGGCGCCTCGGATGTCGTGTGCATGCCATGTGGCGCCAGCTGCTGGATCCTGCGTCGCGAGCGTGTAGGCGGGCAATCTCGGCCTCAGCCACGAACAGTGCGTTGTTGAGGGCGTCGTAACTGTAGTGGTCTTCGCCGGGCGTCATCACGGCGCTGGTCGTGGCCATGGCCGCCGTCATCGCGGGTCGTCCGCCAATGGGTGGATTTTGCATGTCCTGCTTGCCTACTGCACCGGAGGGTTTGACCTGAGCGCGCCCGTTTTTGAGGTCGCGCTTCTTCTGCAGGCAGACGACCTGCAGGTGGCCGGCCTTGCCGCAGTATGTGCAGTCGCCGGGCTTGCCGCTCTGCGCGAGCGTGCAGTCACGGCGAGAGTGGCCCATCTTCCCTTAAGACCAGCAGGGGCCGCTCGTCGTGGTGGCCATAGAGATACGGCCGCGCGGCGCTTCGCGCTGTTGAGTCTGCTGGGGCAGCTGCGCGCGTTGCGGGTGCTGGTGTTGGGGCTGGCGTGCAGGGGCTCGTTGCATCATGGAAGATGGCAGCACCATGGCCTCGTGCCGTACGCCAGTAGATGCGAGGCCCACACGATCGCTGATGTTGCTCCGTGCGGGTGCCAGGCTCTGCTTCTTTACTGAGAGGTAAGCGTCCTCCAGTGAGTATTCGAAACCCTTGCGGTCGATGAGGGGGGCGATAGCTCTCTCCCTCAGACGCGGCTCCACGGCACACAAGAAGATCTCCGCTGCCTCTCGGTCAGTAATTGTGCCCACGTCTCTGCGTAGGTGGGTCAGACGTCGGTATATCATGCGGAACGTCTTGTTCTTGCGGCAGAAGAAGTGGTGCAGCTTGTACACCTTCTCCTCCGTGGCGGCCTGGAACTCCTGCTTCAGGACGTCCCAGAAGGCCTGCACTAGGTCAGCTAGTGGTATCTGACCATCCCCCACTAGCTCCGTGTGCGTGAGGATCTTGGCTGCCTTCTCTTGGTAGGTGTCGTGAGCCTCGTAGAGAAGGTAACGTAAGAGCGTGCCAAACACCTGGCGCTTAGTGAGCGCGGGCGTCTTGAGCTTAGCGTTCTCAAAGCCGGCCTCAAACTCAGAGATAGTGTCGTCCAAATCATAGGTGCCCGGCTTGCCGTTGAAGCGGAAGAGGGAGGCCCTGTCTACCTGGTCACCTGCCATGGAGTACGAGTAATCGTAGTGAGTCCACAAAAGAGGTGGCTCGTGGACGGCAGTAGGCTGAGGGGGCACCGGGTGCTCCTTTTCAAGGGGATCAGTGATAGCCTTGAGATCTGAGTCTGAGTCCTCGTCACTAACCCCTTCGTAGTAAGGCTGAAAAGATAGCCCACTACGGGTAAGCATACGCTGACTCTATTTGCGTGCAGGCAAATAGAGTTCTTTTTAGAAGTAAGATGGTGTGTACTCTCCAGAGTGAGCACCTCAAGCCTGTATCTCTGGTTGGAAAACAACTAATGAAGTCTTGCCCAAAAGATCACTAGAAGCACATCATGATCTTCAAGAGTAGTCCTATGGCAGGGTTTAAGCTGTGACTTTGCTCACCACTTGTGAAGTTCTTCTAACGACTGGAGCCAGGAGGGCTTGCTCTTCACAAGAGAGAGACTCAGTGGTCTTGGAACCACAAGAGATAACTGTGTAAGCTTTACTGATAACTCTGTTGCTTACAGCTGGCATAATTGGAGTTCTAAAAAGATGTCTTTCTAAGGGCATCTACTGCTATATACTCCCTGCAAAATCAACGCTGAAGGCGGCAGATTCAATGCACACAGTCATACTAGGAGGCTCTCTTAGGTCCACATAAGTGCAGGCAAAGCACGTACTAGCTCTCCTATTGGCTAAGCACAACACACACCAATCAAATATAGTGCAAGTAAGTGGATGCATGGCTCTCATTGGCGGAGCTTACCTCGAGTAATGCTACCTAGATAATCTCTCAAAAGTATATCTCAGGCCTACGAACGCTTCCTCTAAGAATGAGTGATGCAGTCACCAAGTTATAGCTCTAATGGGGCTCATATACTATGCTAATACATGCTAAGTGTATTTTATCAAGCTCGCGGATTTGTATGCTATTGGCTAGAGGTCTTTGGAGTCGCAAAGTGCCAACAATGTCACCTTTGGGCACATTGAGTTACAAAGTGGCCTTTGCAGGAATCCGCTAGGGGCCGGTAGGTGGCGCGGACTAGATCGCGGATATCTCGCTCGATACTTGACCAAATGGCGCGCAACCGATGCCGTTCGGAAGGTGACGCGACGCTCTACACCTTAGCGACTTTGAATGCTAGCAAAGGTCAACGCATGAATGCGTGAAGCAAAGTCAAAGTCGGCCTTCCTAGGTCGATGGCCGACGCACGTGTGTCCTGGAAGAGTCGACGGTCCCGACCTAATGAGTCATGACATTTATTATTATGACCAGCTTTCACGGAAACTGACATGCAGTCTTTTTTTGTGCTCCAAATGGAGCAAACCAGAATATTTAAAAAAGGTCTCGTCAGGATGCGTCCGTTGCCGTTGAGTTTGCTCAATTTGGAGTAGTATTGACAAAGTTATGCCCTCTGCCATTTTTAGGTCACATAGGGGACAGACTCCATGGTTTTGCACCTAAGTCAGTGTGGTGTGTTTTAGCTACATTATGGTCATCTGAACGAGAGCACCTTTGCTATTCAGACCTCTGATGTTGTGTATGTGCTTATATATGCTTGCATGCCTGGTAGGCAAGAGGCCATGAGTTTCTAAAGGAGAAGCTCTAGTCCTCAAGCTCGCCTCTTTTTTGTGCCTTGTGTTGTGCAACTATGGCACACTACGGTAAGTGAGTCAAGGGGTATAGATGAGTAAACGAAATTCATTCTAAGGGCAAAGATTGCTTCCTGATTTTACACGCTTCCCCCCATCTTTGATCTTATATATTCAGATGAAATATATTTATCTTGAAAAGGCAAGATTTATTTCAGAACCGCTGGAGCCTGATGCTGGAGCAGTTCCAAGTTCAGATTGACTACAAACCAGGGAAGTTGAATCCTGCTGATGTACTCTCTAGAAGAGCTCACTTGCAAGGAAGGAATTTTAGTCAGCATGCTCTAGACATCCTTTGTGCACTCACTTCATTAAAAGTCAAAAAGTCCTTCCTTGAACAACTTAGGAAAGCCTACTTTTCTGACCCAACATGTGAGCCCAGCCCCACTGATGGTGTGTGTCCTGCTAATACACTCGAGTATAAACTCAAGGGAGGGGCAAGCTGAAGTTGGTAATTCCTAGTAACCTAGAAATGAGGTCACTTTTACTCAGTCAAGCATATGGCAGTTTACTGGGTGGACGTTTGGGGCAGGCCAAAACTGTTGGCAAATTGGCAAAATAATATCACTGGAAAGGGTTGCCTCGGGAGGTCTTGAAATATGTGAAAACCTGTGATCCGTGTCAGAAAAACAAGTCGAGACACACACCACCCGAAGGGCTATTGCAACCACTACCCATCCCGTTTGGACGATGAGGAAACAATATCCATGGACTGGGTGGTTACACTACCAAAAACTGCTAATGAGCATGATATCCAGGTAGTAGTGCATCAATTCACAAAAATGGTCATTTTCATCCCCACCACTGTCAAGGTGACTGCACTCAAAGCTGCGAGACAAATCTACAGCCATGTAGTATGCCAACATGGGCTACCTTTCAATATGATCTCATACACAGACTCAAAATTCACCTTTAAGTTCTAAAGAGCTTTAATGGGGTTAATGGGAGTCAAACAGCTGCTCAGCACAGCAAACCACCCTCAGATCGATGGGCAGACAAAGAGAACTAACCGAGTTTTGCAAGAGGTGCTGAGAGCATATATTAACCAAAAACAAGATAATTGGGATGACTTGTTGCCTCAAATTTAATTTGCGATCAACAGTGCGGTCCATGCGTCGACGGGAAAGACTCCTTCTGAACTCAGTCTGAGTAGAGTCCCCAAGTCCCCTTTAGATGTGCTAGGGGAGTGTTTATCTCATTCTGTGGGGATTGACAACTCGATATCTCTCCGGTTAACTCAGGAGTTTGCTGACATATTGTTAGAATTCCAACAAATCCTGCACATTATAAGTATGCTAATAAACACCGTTAAGAGCTGACATTTTCTAAGAGTGATATGGTCAAACTGCATTTTCAACACCTGTACCTGGTGTGGTCAAGAAAAAGCTTGGTCTGCTTTGGGTCGGTCCATATTCGGTGGTGCGCCGTGTCGATTAGAATGCATACAAACTGAGCATGTCAGCGGAATACAAGGGTCACCCAGTCTATAATGTCTCCTTCCTGGAACCATACATCAAGGGTGACACTCTGTTCACAGGTCAGTTGAGTGTCCAACCGGGACCAATCCCCACTGTCTGGGATGGTGACCTTGAGGAACCTGAGGTGGATGAGATTTTAGAAGCTCGTTTGGTCCGTCGAACATGTAAAGATGTCATTAAATATCTGGTCAGATGGAAGGGTTACGATGCCTCTGGGGAAACCTGGGAATTTACGGTCTATTTGACCAATGCCAAAGGGGTTAAAACGCTTTTACCTTCGGAAAAATGGGACACCTCCTTAACTGTCACTTTAGTTGACATGGGAAGGTGACAGGAGGTCCTGTCTCCATTTAAGTTGGAGGGGAAATATGCCTGAAAGTGACAATTAGAGTGCGAGAAAATGACAATTAGTAACAGACTGACAGTAGGTGACGAGAAGTGACAGTTGTGACAGGCAGCCTAACTTAAACATTAAGTTAGAGAGAGTGGAATAACATCTCGGGAACCAGCTGATTTTCTTACCGTTCTTCACACTCAAACTTTGCTCACACTCACTTTGCCCTTAAGCACTTGCCCACTTTCCGCTTACTTACACCAGGTATTGCATACGCTATAACTCCCACTTCTACGTTCTTACGTGTCAAGGTACTCGATGACTGTGCATGTTATCATGACTACACTAACTCAATTGTGGTATGAGTGAGCAGGATGACTCAGAAACCCGAACTCAATAGGAAAAGAAGGGCGAACGAGGCCCAGGGGGAGTACAAGGAGTTCCATGGCGACATTGAATCATCCTCTATCTCTTCTCGAATCAGAGTGACTTCAACTGCAGCGGGAGGCTCAGAATAGGAAGGAGGAGGAAGAACAGACCAGGTTGAGACAGGAGGAGCAGGACAGAAAAGCTGCAGAAGAAGCGAAGAAGGCGGAGGAACAAAGGTTGGTTGAGGAGAGGCGGAAGCAGCTCGCTAAGGAGGAACAGAGGAGAATCAAAAGCTACCGCTACACGATGATGGGCAAGGGCTTTGATCTTTTGGAGGATGCCTTCAAGTACGCCCAGAGAAGCCGAAGTCAGTCACAGAGAGACATACTGCAGCGGGAAGGGAAGACGACCCAAGGTTTTGACAAGTACATAGAGGTCAGCACAAACCTTATCTGTACCACAACTATGCCAGGATGGTGGGATATGTAATATGGGAGGCCAAAGTAGTGGCCCAGATAGGTGAATCTGAAACGGTGCCAATACTTGGGATCTGGGGCACAGACAGGATCATTAGGTTGATCCCTTTGCATACAGACAGCTTCAAGAATACCACTTTTCACAACCGGTTCAAGGCCATGTATAACGAGGTGGAGAGAAGAAGTTGGGTGTTCTTGGCAAGGGAGACCAACCAATTGGATTTCTCAGGGCACTGGTACTAGCAAAATGACAGAGCTGAGGAAGACGATTTCCTGGCACACTTGCAGGGGAAGATAGTGCTGCCACCTCACATTGCAGCGTGGGACCCGAGGCTGGATGGAGTCAAGAACTGCATGAGTCAGGAGACACAGGAGAATAGGACCAGGATTAGAGATTCTTTCTTCAAGGGAAACATGCTTATGCCAAATGGGCAAGTGAGCAAGGAGAGAAAAACCTGTATGCGGTCAGGACCCAGCAACCCCCACCTGCTCTTAAAAGGGGGAGGCCAGTGGGATACTTTTTTTCTTGGGGACGGCTGGAGGAGAAGACCAGAGAGTTTTCAGAAGTCTCAAAGGAAGAGGAGGACAAAGAGGAGGAAGGCGCCAAAGAGGAGTCTAGCCCTGTTGAGGCACAGACCCCTGCTACATCCCCCACTCTACAGCAGACTGGAAGGTCCTTGGCACAGGCAGCCTTGCAGCAGCTTGGGGATACCAGCCCACCAAGAGACCCAGATCTCCAGTGGCTAGGGAGTTTCAACAAGAGGAGTTTCACCCCAGGAGGTGAGACTCAGTCAGACGGAGCAGACAGAGGGGCTACCAAGGAGGCATCCAGAGGGCAGCCAGCATCCCCCTCTCATAGAGGGCATGTGCCCTTAGCCTATGTCATGCAGCACCCCTCCAATATGCTAGTGTATGTTCCTGTCAGTTTGAGAGCTGCACAAGAGAGAGCTGTCTCCATCAACTTGCAGACAATGCACAAGCAAGCTGCCCAGTTGCTGCGTTCTCCCCTCGGTTCACCATGGTCTGAGCCCCCAGATCTCAGGAGGCCATCAGCCAAGAGAAGAAAATCCAGTTCCAGGTCTCGCTCCCTAGAAGATAAAGCCCCTGGTACTTAGCTTGCTGTTGTCTTTGTTTTAGAGTCAGTTGGTTTTTTGTTGCATGTGTGTTACTCTGTTGCAGATAATAGTTAAGGAGTATTGTCGAGTCAACAACAATTAAATTGAAGAGATTATAATGGATCAGTATATTGGTTAGATATAATGTTCATTAATATATGATAGTTAATAACTTCAGTCTACTGTATTGTGGTAATACTAAGTCTGCTGGATTTGTAATACTTAGTTTACTGACTCAGCCGTGAGGAGTAGACTGAAGTCAACTAGGTCAGCGTGCTGACTTAGTTCAGCTTGCTGACACATTTTTTTACAGTCACCTGACTGCCGTATTCGGTAGCAGTGAACTGCCTAGTTATGCATTTAAGTGTGGTGTGCTAGATGAGTGGCCAGATGACACCCTTAAGGTGGATGGCGATTTGGGATGATGGGAGATGGCTGTGGATTTGGTTAGCCAAGGTCTTACCGACGTGGTTAACTCCCGGGTAGGCGGTGCCATCGCATTTGCCGTTGAACAGTAGACTCATTCCATGTACATATGCTAGGTATTACTCTCAAGTTCGGCATTTGAGAACGAGGCCAACTCTCTTGTACAGCTTACTGAGAGATATCTGAATCCAAAGCGAGAAGGCATTGATACGAACTGTCTTCTAATCTTGCTTATGTATGAGTTTGCTGATCGCATGATTGATGCACGTTTACTTGCATTTGACTTGAGAGTATTACCCCCTCGCTAGCATGTTGTCTTCTTGCTGTTAAATCCGTAAACAGGGAATACCACAAAGATTGCTTGGTGATATAAAGATCTTAGATTAATTGTTAATTGTTCTATTAGTAAGTGAACTCATTTCAGTGACTGTCCAGCCACGTGACACAAACCTGCTGTAATGAATCGGTTCATTATCTATTTAATTAATTGCATATATAAATATAATAATAAATAAGTACCATGTCAATATACTCACATGTGCGAGTTCATCTAAATGAATGTATGTCGATGTAGTGCGAGTTTGCTGACTTTGTTGAAAAGGTCAGCAGGATGACTTTTGTATCATAGTGTAGTTTGCTGACTTTGTTGAAAAGGTCAGCAGGATGACTTTTGTATCATAGTATAGTTTGCTATGAGATTTATATATCAGGTATATATAGGATATGATATCAGTAGGTTGACATATAGTAAGCTCGCTTGATATTAGTCAATATACTTAGCTTCAGTACGCTGAGGATAGACATATTCATTTAGATTGTTATTTGTAGATTGGCACATGTGACCGAAGTATACTGAAAGTCGGGAGGTCGACTGAGATTCGGTAAACCGATGTCCTACCAGTGTGGTCAACTCCTGGGTAGGCGAAGCAATCGTCAGTCAACTGAATAGTTAGGACTTCAGTCAACCGACCACTTAATATGGTCGTTATACCTAGATCCGTGGGTCCCAACTTAACGGGTTTCCCACGAAACGGCGCACCTCGCGCCGTGGTCAACCAGGTGGTCACTAGGTACACAGCAAGCTGGGATCTCATGGTCCCTCATTCTGGACAGTAGGCTTTACAGTCGGATTTCTACTTGCAAGTAATGTGTGCACTTTTTGGGTTTGTTCTAATGACCAGCCTACACAGAAATTGACATGGCTGCTTCGTTTGCGCTCCAAATGGAGCGAACTAGAACTTTTCAAAAAGGTTTCGTCAAGATGCATCCGATTCCGTTTAGTTTGCTCAATTTGAAGTAGTATTGACAGAGTGATGCCCTCTGAAATTTTGGGGTCACACAGCGGACGGATCCCATGATTTTTGCACCTAAGTCAGTGGGATGTGTTTGAGCTACTTTATGGTCATCTGAATGAGAGCACCTTTGCTATTCAGTCCCCTGATGTTGTGTATGTGCTTACACATGCTTGTATGCCTGGTAGGCAAGAGGTCATGAGTTTTTGAAGGAGAAGCTCTAGTCCTCAAGCTCGCCTCTTTCTTGTGCTTTGTATTCGTGTGCAACTATGGCACACTACGATAAGTGAGTCAAGGGATATAGATGAGTAAACAAAATTCATCATAAGGGCGAAGATCGCTCCCTGATATCACACGCTTCCACCTATCTCTGATCTTTTATGTTGAAATGAAATATATTAATCTTGAATAAGCAAGATTCATTTCAGTGGTATCAAAGCTAAGTCCTTTCTTGAATGTTCGTACTCGTCTTCTTTGTCTCATGAGGTAAGTGTGTGAGGTTTACTTGTGTGGTATGATGAGTCTAGGTGGAGCTTGGAAAGTGTATGATGTAGAGCATTGCACATCCTATCTAGGATCCTTCTACTTGCTCACCTAGTGTGTCTCTGGACTCAATGTACTATGCGGCATCCTAACTTGACTTTCCTAGCCTCTTGTGTCCAGATCCACGCAACGAGAAGCCTAAAGTGGAGGCTTGATGGAAGAGTTGTCTGCAAGCATCAAGGGCAGCCTCAAGGGAGTTGCATCATAGCAAGCTGGATATGACTCATCTACCTCACTTGATCATAGTCGTCGTGTGTTGTTGTATGCAATCCACGGCTAGTATAGAGAGGGGTGTGCACTCCAGCGGTGCTAGAGGACTTGTTTAGTCTGTTGTGCTATCCCCCTGGGTTTAAGCTTGTTGCCTTACAAGAGACGTACCTCTCTCATTATATGTGTGGTAGCTAGGTTGAGGGAGCTTGGGTATGGCTGCATGTGATGAGCAATTGAGACAGTGCGTGCACACATGATTTACTAAGTTAAGTTTCCAAGTATGGATTGACGACAGCTTATCCTCGACACGGTCCAAGTGCACTACGTCGTCCACAACCTTCAGCAGGCTGCAACTTCTGTGTGAAGAGGCTTCGGCAGCAACAATGGCATCCTACAGATACCCCCTACTCCCAACCGCGGCTGTGATATTGTGTGCTTCTCTCGTTTGCCACATCGATTTGTGCTTGGAGGGTTAAGGGTATGTGCCTTGTGCTTGAATGCTATGTGTTAGACGGTGCTTTGTGGTACTTGATGGGATCGTAGGAGCTTGGGTTTAAGCTTAAGGTGGGTTTAGTCAGTGTGCTGAGGTTTATGGATGCGGGTCTTATGCGATTGTTGACTTAGGTTAAGTCAGCCTGCTGCATTATTTGACCAAATGTGGTTAAATGGGTTAAGGGCTTAGAATTTATGGGCACAAGGGCTTTCCTTTGACTCGCTTCTACTTTGCATGGTTTACTAAGGGTCCAAAAGCTGACGCGGACAATGAGTACTTTGAGTGCTTGAGTTAAATGAGCTTTGGGTGTTGCCATGCTATAGATCAGCATATCGCGACTTAGGTCTGTACGATGTGTTGAGTGATGTATGAGAAGTCAACGTGGATACTAGAGGGGGTTTGACTACTTGCCTTAGGTCCAGTTGGCTATAGGTTTTGGATGCCACCTGTACACTTGGTCAAGTGTAAGGAGGTATGTGTAATGAATCAGTAAATTAGTCGATATAATATTCATTTAAATATAATAGTTAATTAAGTTCAGCCTGCTGAACTTTAGTTAATAGTCAGTCTGCTGGAATTTACATAATTATCAGTTTGCTGACTCAGTCGAAAGCAGCAGGCTGAAAGTCCATATAAGTCAGCTTGCTGACACATTCTTTGACAGCAAGCTGACTTCCGTACTCGGTAGCAGCGAATTGCCTTGATATGCATGTAAGTGCGATATGCTAGATGAATAGCCAGATGACATCCCTATGATGGATGGCTATTCGGGATGATGGGAGATGGCGGTGGATTTGGTTAACCGAGGTCCTACCAACGTGGTTAACTCCCGGGTAGGCGGTGCCATCGCACTGACCGTTGAACAGTAAACTCATTCCATGTACATATGCTAGGCATTGCTCTCGAGTTCGGCATTCGGAAACGAGGCCAACTCTCTTGTACAGCTTACTGAGAGAGATCTGAATCCAAGGCGAGAAGCCATTGATACGCACTGTCTTCTAACCTTGCTTATGTATGAGTTTACTGATTTGCATCATTGATGCTAGTTTACTCGCATTTGACTTACGAGTATTATTCCCTGCTAGTGTATTGTCCTTTGCCGTTTAACTAGTTAACGGAAATACCATAAGATTACTTGCTGATATAAAGATCTATATTAATTGTTAATCGCCTATTTGGTAAGTCGATTTATTTTAGTATGTGTCTTCGTCATAGGGACGATCCTGGCATATTAGCAGTGTGCTAAGTTTCTGCCGGCCTCGCAATTAACTGAGCTCGGTAGAGGCCCATGCTAGGTAGTATGCAAGGTGCATTGGTATATGCGTCAGGTGCATGGAATTTGCATCCCGGGTGCTAGAGGTAGAGGATCGCCGTTAGCATACCGTAGAGCAGGTGTAAAATGGGCCCTGCAATAATAGATTCACTATGCACACCTAAGTAAAGACAGAAGAGACCATCGACATTATAGACGTACTCGCAATGCATGGCTTGAATGATCTTGTTCAGTCCGATGCACAAACATTCTTCTTGCTAGCTTGGGGTTACAGTGCGGAAGTCTTACCAGGGATCTATGCACGCTGTTGTCATTGGCTTGCTAGGTGCTTGCTGCAATTACAATAGGTGCCATGTATGTGCCTTTAGAGAGGAACTCGGTTTTGAGCTATACTGCATTTGCCCATTGTCATTGGTTGAGTCTATGTGATCCCAATGTTTGCATCGCCCTCCCGGGAACCATGTAAGATGGAGTCATCAGATCTTGAGTAGACTGATGCAGCTAGGGTGTGGTGTTTGCCACGCGTAGCTTAAGCTCATTGAAGGCAACTTACACACTTGTTTGTTGTCTGTTCAACAGACTGAGACCAGCAAGCAGAGTGTAAAGCAATGGTGCACTCAGGTCGAGAGAGGCCGAGGAGTTGGCATGCTGGACGCTGCCACGTGACGCTTCCCCACCTGTCCTCTGGGCAACTTCAGGCAGTAAGGCTTGAAGGAGGGAGTATCTTGAAACATCAACACTATGATACAATTGGTTATTTCTGGTCCCTCTTCTCTTTTATTGTTGACTCTCACCATTGGGTGGTTGTCATTTTGGTGTACGTCTTGCTAAGAATGACCAGTATGAGTCATTGTATGTAAGCATTGGTAGAGTCAGCTAACTGAGCTACTTCTTGGTATGGATAAACTTGCTAATAATGCCGGTTGTCTTCATCTCATAGCAAGCTATCTACACTCTCGAATGGAGGGATGTAATAGGCTGGCTTGAGTTTGGGTTATTCATGGATAGAGCTTTGTGGTGAGAGGGTCCGAATGGCAGTACACTCTTCCCTATGCCACTCCGATCATTGATCTAATTTTGAAAAATGGACTATTATTTTTTGGGAAGGCGGGACTTTCTTTCTTTTTTTTGCTTACTTGGGTGTTTGCACTTTGTGTCCTCTCTCGGTATTCCTTTGTTGATTCTCCTCCACCCACTCGTACCTCCGCAATCCTTTGTGACAGTCACTCTGTGTGTGTAAGGTCATAGGTTTATAAAGTGCATTTTTGAGTTTCATGAAAGTATGTTTTGATTGTATAGTAGTGTAGAGTGCGTTTTTGTGGTCATTTTGATATAAAGTTCATCAAATTTGGTCAAGTATTGAGAGAGTTATGGATTTCTGAAGTTTAATTAGTTTTGAGGTCGGTTGACGACTGTCCTTAATTCGCGGTGAGCGCGACCGTCGGACTGACCGACAGCGTCGAGCGATCTGGCCCGTTAGAATGAACTCGAACCTTCACGTAAGTTCGGCTGACGCGGAGTGCCGACTAGGTCGATTTACCTAGAAGTTTCGGTTTAGCCTAGCGCGTCTAAGATAGAATATTCTAGTGATGTCGATGCATGTATGTGGACGTCAAATCGGCCCGACACGTCAGATTAGACTGATCTGGCTTACTCACGAATATTCTGGAAGGGACGATTTGACGAACACTTAGGAAAATCCGTAGCTTCCTCCTAGGGAGGAGCACTTCGGCAGAAAATTATAAATAGGCATAACTTCTTTGTTTCTTATCAGTTTTCACTTCTGTAAATTTCTACGGGTTTGTAATGACAAGGCCTTTCATCCTACATCATTTGTGAGCAGTTTCCTGCTACTCAAAATGTTGAGTAATTTTCCTAAGCTTTGTTAGTGATATGCCGCTGCACTCTCTAGTATGATGGCAACTAGTTCCTTTCCTCGTGAGTCACTACGCTTCCACTAGGGCACTTTGCCCCTTTCATCTGGTATCGGAGCAGGGCTAGTTTGCATATTATATTATGGAGTCGCAGCCGGCAGCTGGAGGAGGCGAACATGTCGAGCATGTTGAGCGCGCGGGGCAGCAGGCAGCACCAACGATGACCAGAGAGCAACAAGAGATGCAGGCAATGCTAAGGCAAATGGCAAATGCAATTGGAGGAGAAGTCTACACCCAGTTTCAACAAAATATGCGCGCGGAGGTGGAGAGAATGGTGCGAGTTGTTATGGGGAACGCCGCTTCGACGAGTTCGGCACCTGCACCTGTTGTGCCACCGATTCATGTTAACCCAGTGGTGCAACCAGTTATTCCACCCGCATCAGGAGTGCGTGCGCCTAAGCCTGAAGTTTATACTGGAGAGCGTGGATCGCCGCCTGTTCATCAATGGATTTTTGGAGTGAAGAAGTTTATGGAGTATTCTGCGCTCACGCCCGACAGGCAAGTCGCCTTTGTCATAACTTTGCTGCAGAAGAGTGCTGGAGCTTGGTATGAACGAGAAGAGCAGCTGTCTGGAGTTTCTGCTACTGTTGATCAGCTATTTGAAGGCTTGAAGAGGCAACTTCAACCTATTGCGCCCGAGGCTACCGCCCGAGATCTATTGGTGCGACTTCGTCAGCGAGGAAGCGTTCAGGAGTATGTTTCGCGCTTCAACGAGCTGGTGCTTCAATGCCCATCCATGCACGAGTTAGAGATGATGGACAAGTTCAAGAGGAGACTCAAGCCAACTGTGGCCAAGGAAGTGGCGCTCAAGGACCCTACCAGTCTTGGAGAAATGATGGCATTGGCAACAAGAGTCGACGCTGTGGAGTATAGTCAGAGGCAGTGGGGCAGCCACAACTTTGGAGGATATCGACACTTTGGATCTCAAGCGCCAAGCACGACTGTTCAAAGTCCAGTACCCATGGAGTTGGGACTTGTGCAGTACCAGCGCAAGCAGCAGAATTTCAAGCCGAGAGGACCCTGCTATGGTTGCGGCAAGCTTGGACATCTGGCTCGAGACTGTCATGTGAAGGCGAAGCAACCTCAACAGCAGGAAAAAGGAGGACGCCAGTAAGTCGTTCTGGGGTGTCTACTGGCGTGAAGACGAGAACTCACAAGGAGGTTATCCCCAGGAGCCTGCCGAGAAGCAAAGGACGAGACGTTGACAAGCCTATCATCGTGGAAGGAGTGGTCGACGGTAATAATGCGAAGTGTATGGTCGACAGTGGCGCAAGTGCAAATTTTGTGCACAAGAAGTTGGTGAAAAAGTGGCAAATCCCTGTACAGAAGAATTATGAGCCTAAGGAGGCAATTTTGGCGAATGGGCAGAGACTCAAGTGTGGTGCACCTACGGAAGCTATTCACGTGGAAGTAGCGGGGCACCGGAGTAAGGAAGTTATGGAGCAGGCAGAGTTGGGTCACCATGAGGTGATATTGGGCCGACCATGGCTGAGAAAAGCCAACTCTCAAGTGCACTGGAGCACAGGACAAGTGAGAGTCCAAGGGCGTGATGGTCGAGTGGAGACAGCGAAACAGGTGGAGGTAGATACGACCACAAGTAACTGTCTTCTGTCGAGCCTGCAAGTTAAGAAGCTATGCAGGGCGAATGAGGTGAAGGAGATGTACCTTGTTTCGGTGGCCCTGGCAAGGTCATCAGATGGAGCAAGCGTGAATCCTAACAGCCTGGGCGAATGTACATCGCCGGAGGAGCAAGTAGTGGTGTCTGATCCCCTTGCTCACAAGGAGCAGAGCCCAACTGCTCAAGAGAAGAAGCCTGCTGAGATGCCTGCCCAAATTAAGGCGCTGTTGGAAGAGTTCAAGAACGTATTTCTTGAGGAGCTACCTGCAGGATTACCTCCACAGAGAGCTATGGAGCACAAGATTTAGTTGGAACCAGGGAGCAAGCCACCAGTGAGACCCGCCTATCGTCAATCGTTTACGGAGTTGGACAAGTTGAAGAAGCAACTGACAGAGTTGTTAGAGAAGAGATTCATCCGACCCAGCGAGTCTCCATTTGCAGCGCCAGTCTTATTTGTGAAGAAGAAGGATGGGACTATGAGGATGTGTGTCGACTATCGGGCACTCAACAAGGTCACCATCAAGAACAGGTACCCACTTCCACGAGTGGACGAGTTGATTGACAGGCTTGTCGGGGCGAAGTATTTCTCGAAGATCGATTTGAGGAGTGGCTATCACCAGGTACGGATTGCGGAAGGAGACGTTCAGAAGACTGCTTTCAGAACTCGCTATGGTTTGTTCGAGTTCACAGTCATGCCTTTTGGATTGACTAATGCACCTGCTACATTCATGGGACTCATGAATAGTATCTTCAGACCCTACTTGGACCAGTTTGTGGTGGTATTTTTGGACGACATCCTGATCTATTCGAAGACCTTGGAAGAGCATGTGGAGCATCTGAGGAAGGTGTTGGAGGTCTTGAGAGATCAAAAGCTGTATGGGAAGATGAGCAAGTGCGACTTCTGTCTCAAGGAGGTCGAGTTTCTTGGACACATAGTGGGAGCTGAAGGAGTCAAGGTGGAGCAGAAGAAGGTGCAAGCAGTCAGAGATTGGCCGGTGCCTGCTGATATTCATCAACTTTGGAGTTTCCTCGGCATGGCGAATTATTACCGACGTTTCATTGAAGGATTTGCCAAGGTGTGTGCACCGCTCACGGACATGTTGAAGAAGCAGGAGAAGTGGCTATGGGGTGACAAGGAGCAGCAAGCCTTTGAGAAGATTAAGGAGCTGATGACACAGGCACCTGTGTTGGCAATTGCTTGTCCAGAGCTTCCTTTCACCATCATCACGGACGCGTCAAATTCCGAAGTGGGAGCCATTCTTCTCCAGGACCAGGGCAAAGGATTGCAGCCTGTGGCATATGAGAGCAGGAACTTGAGTCGTGCTGAGCAAAACTATGCAGCACACAAGCGGGAGATGTTGGCTATTATCCAGGCTTTGAGGATTTGGCGATGTTATGTGGACGGCCGGAAGGTGTTCATAAAGACCGACGACAAGAGCTTGGAGAAGTTTATGACGCAGCCGACGTTGACACCAAGACAGGCAAGGTGGATGGAGTTTCTGCAACAGTTCGACCACAAGATTGAGTACTTACCTGGGAAGATCAACCCTGCAGACGCTTTATCCAGGAGGTGTGACCTTGCAGCTGTCTCAGTCATCAAGGAGAATATGGACTTCAAGGAGAAGCTTCAAAAAGGTTATGAGGAGGACCCACAGTTTGCTGATGGTGGAGCAGCGGAGTTCAACTCGAGTATGCAGAAGAAGGACGGCATATGGTATTATGGTGATTCCAAGAGAGTGGTGGTACCTGACATCAAGGAGCTACGACACTTACTACTTGCGGAGCATCAAGACTGCTTATATGCTGGACACTTTGGAAGCGAGAAGACGGCAAGCGTGCTGAAGCGGGAATACTACTGGAGAAATATGGACAAGGACATCGAGAAGTGGATCAGGAGTTGCGATGCGTGCCAGAGAAACAAGACACCAAATCAAAAGAAGGGAGGTACATTGCAGCCCCTGCCTATTCCAGAGTATCCTTGGGAGCAGATTGCTATGGACTTCATCACATCGTTACCAGTCAGTGGTCAAGGGCACGATGCAGTATGGGTAGTGTCTGACAGACTCAGCAAGATGGCTCACTTCATTCCCATGAAGGAGACTTCTATGGCAGCAGATGTGGCACGGCTATTCTTTGATCATATTTTCAGGCTACATGGGTGATTATTTCATATCGGGATCCAAGGTTCACGAGCAACTTTTGGCGGTCATTGTTTACTTTAATGGGGACCAAGCTGAGTATGAGCACTTCCTATCACCCTCAGATAGATGGGCAGAGTGAGAGGCTCAACAGAACTCTGCAAGAGGTGCTCAGGAGTTTCACTATGGAGCACCCTTCAGAGTGGGACAAGAAGCTGCCAGGATTGGAGTTTGCCTACAACAACAGCATGCAGGGATCCACCAAGCAGTCACCATTCGCAATGGTTTATGGGCGAGAAGTATATCATCCAGGGAACATCTTGTTGGAGAAGGCCAAGGAGACTCAGGTTCCTACTACACAAGCTTTTATGAAGCAGATGTCCAAGACTTGGGATATGGCGAAGACGTGTATTCGGAAGGCACAGGAAGAGTTGGTCAAGCATGCTAACAAGCACAGGAGGGAAGTGACATTCCATGTGGGCGACAAAGTACTCTTGTCCACAGAGAACCTACCTTTCACAGGCAAGAGGAAACTGCGGGCACGGTTTACAGGTCCCTTTGTGGTGCTCAAGCAGGTGAATCCAGTGACCTACAAGTTGGAACTTCCTTCAGGCTGGCGTATCCATGATGTGTTCCATGTCAGTTGTCTACGGCCATACGTTGACCCAAATGAAGGACATCCAGGACGACTACCTACACCGCAACCACCGGTCGAGATCGATGATGTATTGGAGTATGAAGTGGAGGCGATTGTCGGCGATCGACGAGTCAACCGAGGTCAACGATTTGTCCATGAGTATTTGGTCAAGTGGAAAGGCTACCCTGCGGACGACAACACTTGGGAGCCAGAGGCCAACCTGACTCGTTGTAAGAGTAAGTTGAGGCGTTATCTACAGAATGCGTCGAGGACGTCGCATCTTGAGGAGGGGGATGATGTAAGGTCATAGGTTTGTAATGTGCATTTTTGAGTTTCATGAAAGTATGTTTCGATTGTATAGTAGTGTAGAGTGAATTTTTGTGATCATTTTAATATAAAGTTCATCAAATTTGGTCAAGTATTGAGAGAGTTATGGATTTCTGAAGTTTAATTAGTTTTGAGGTCGGTTGACGACTGTCCTTAATTCGCGGTGAGCGCGACCGTCGGACTGACCGACAGCGTCGAGCGATCTGGCCCGTTAGAATGAACTCGAACCTTCACGTAAGTTCGGCTGACGCGGAGTGCCGACTAGGTCGATTTACCTAGAAGTTTCGGTTTAGCCTAGCGCGTCTAAGATAGAATATTCTAGTAATGTCGATGCATGTATGTGGACGTCAATTCGGCCCGACACGTCAGATTAGACTGATCTGGCTTACTCACGAATATTCTGGAAGGGACGATTTGACGAACACTTAGGAAAATCCGTAGCTTCCTCCTAGGGAGGAGCACTTCGGCAGAAAATTATAAATAGGCATAACTTCTTTGTTTCTTATCAGTTTTCACTTCTGTAAATTTCTACGGGTTTGTAATGACGAGGCCTTTCATCCTACATCATTTGTGAGCAGTTTCTCGCCACTCAAAATGTCAAGTAATTTTCCTAAGCTTTCTTAGCAATATGCCGCTGCACTCTTGAGTATGATTGCAACTAGCTTTGTTCCTCGTGAGTCACTACGCTTCCACTAGGGCACTCTGCCCCTTTCAGTGTGGTTCCTATGATGCGGAGTTGTAGGCACTTTTTGGTGTGCTTGTGTGGTTAAAGCTGTCGGGTCGACTGCTATTTAAGTTGGGGAGAGGGAGATGGGATGTGTATTAGGAGTATTCAGTAAGCTGTGCTTACCTGCATACTCAACAGCAAGTGTATGTACTAACTGAGTTATACACTGCCACGTCCTATGTATGTATCGCATTAATATCAAGAGCATCAGTGACTGACTGGTGTAAACTGTGAGTTGCAGTACACTGTTGGAGCAAGTGTACGTACTAATTGAATAAGTACATTGCCATAAGTTGGATTGGGTAGCAATGATGCATGGCACATCAGGGAACTGCTTGAGGTGACCAGCATATTGCTCAAAACCATATGTTTCTTTGAACTTAGAGTGTTCTGAAAATGTGGTTAAAATTTAAAATGTTTATTGGCTCATTAACCTGATGTTACTCATCTTGTGAGGGCATTCAATGCCATCAAACCAGTTGGTCTCCCTTTTCCTTCAGTACGCTGAATTTTGAGCAGGTACCTAAGTCACAAGAAATTGCTTGTGAGGAGCTTTCAAGGTGTGAGCACGGCAGGAGAAGGAGAAAAGGCTTAGTTCAATACGCTGAGCTTTAATAACATTCTTTCATTGTTTGACCTCAAAAGGAGGCTGTTCGATTTGGGTGTGGTTTGCATGGTGTGAGGTGCTCCATAATGTCTTTCAACCGGAAGGACTATTGTGAGTAGGGGTAAGTCCATGCATGTCTTCAGTTAATGATTGTGAAGTCAGATGGTTGCTTGCATGACAATTTGTTGTGATTGATTTTTACTTGCACTGGGTAGGTGAATATATCACGCTCATGTTTTGTTTGCTTGCTTTGCTTCACCTAGTTGACTGAAGTGTTTCATTAAATAAAAGTATCATATGCTGAGTGTTGTCGAGGCGACAACAATTTAAGTCGGGGAGATTGTAATGAATCGGTTCATTATTTATTAAATTAATTGCATATATAAATATAACACTAAATAAGTACCATGTCAATATACTCACATGTGCGAGTTCATATAAATGAATGTATGTCGAGTAGTGCGAGTTTGCTGACTTTGTTGAAAAGGTCAGCAGGATGACTTTTGTATCATAGTGTAGTTTGCTGACTTTGTTGAAAAGGTCAGCAGGATGACTTTTGTATCATAGTATAGTTTGCTATGAGATTTATATATCAGGTATATATAGGATATGATATCAGTAGGTTGACATATAGTAAGCTCGCTTGATATTAGTCAATATACTTAGCTTCAGTACGCTGAGGATAGACATATTCATTTAGATTGTTATTTGTAGATTGGCACATGTGACCGAAGTATACTGAAAGTCGGGAGGTCGACTGAGATTCGGTAAACCGATGTCCTACCAGTGTGGTCAACTCCTGGGTAGGCGAAGCAATCGTCAGTCAACTGAATAGTTAGGACTTCAGTCAACCGACCACTTAATATGGTCGTTATACCTAGATCCGTGGGTCCCAACTTAACGGGTTTCCCACGAAACGGCGCACCTCGCGCCGTGGTCAACCAGGTGGTCACTAGGTACATAGCAAGCTGGGATCTCATGGTCCCTCATTCTGGACAGTAGGCTTTACAGTCGGATTTCTACTTGCAAGTAATGTGTGCACTTTTTGGGTTTGTTCTAATGACCAGCCTACACAGAAATTGACATGGTTGCTTCGTTTGCGCTCCAAATGGAGCGAACTAGAACTTTTCAAAAAGGTTTCGTCAAGATGCATCCGATTCCGTTTAGTTTGCTCAATTTGAAGTAGTATTGACAGAGTGATGCCCTCTAAAATTTTGGGGTCACATAGCGGACAGATCCCATGATTTTTGCACCTAAGTCAGTGGGATGTGTTTGAGCTACTTTATGGTCATCTGAATGAGAGCGCCTTTGCTATTCAGTCCCCTGATGTTGTGTATGTGCTTACACATGCTTGTATGCCTGGTAGGCAAGAGGTCATGAGTTTCTGAAGGAGAAGCTCTAGTCCTCAAGCTCGCCTCTTTCTTGTGCTTTGTATTCGTGTGCAACTATGGCACACTACGATAAGTGAGTCAAGGGATACAGATGAGTAAACAAAATTCATCATAAGGGCGAAGATCGCTCCCTGATATCACACGCTTCCACCTATCTCTGATCTTTTATGTTGAAATGAAATATATTAATCTTGAATAAGTAAGATTCATTTCGCCTGCAATCCTGAAAATCTGCCAACCTATTACACACAGCATTTTCTTCAACCAAACGCTGCACCGTTGTTCTCAGGTCAGTGAGTTCTTGTTCGATATTTGTGGATGTCCTAGAAGCAGGCGCTGCTCTTCTCCACATTCTTCTGGTGGAAGGCGTTGCCATAGGAATGTGCAGTCCCAAAGCAGCAGCTCTGCGTATAAGACCCGCTTTGCCTTCCTTTTATGGAATGTCATTGATTGGCTTGGGTGGAGGGGTGATTCCTTTTGGAGCCCCTTCCCTGCGAGGTTCCCCTTGATACTTGAGGTAACGCATCAACATCCGTTTGAATGGTGCGTTTTCCTCGCGAGCCACCTTCCTTGGCCTACTTGCATAGCCTTGTGGCTTCCCTTGAATTACTTCTGTCTTAGCAACATATGCACTCACCTTTTGTGGCTGCTGCAGCTCTTCTGGTTCTGTGTTGTTGGCAGTTGGTGACTTCAAGTCTTCATACAGGTCAGCTGTCTCAGGCCCCTCCAATGTCAATTGTTTAGATGTCCAGCCATTAGTTCTGAGTACTTGCAGCTCTTGTAAGTCTAGCTCTGGAGTAGGAAATTGTGGGATCCCATTCCCTACGTCCCCTTCATCTATGAGCTTAGGCAATTGGAATTCTGGCGCATTCGGCATTCTTGCCTAAGCTTCCACCGACTCTTCCATTTCCGGCAACAACGATTCTTTGTCGTCTTTGGTGTTGAGCCTGGCCATGTTGATGATTGTTTCCTGTAAAGATTGCGCTGATTACGCTACCTTCTCTTCTTTGCGCCGGTCGACATCCGTTTCCAAAAGCTGATCCAAAATCTGCCTGGTGATTTACCCAGCTGTGGTGCAAACTGTAGCCAGCTGACGCTCCTCCTTAGTTGGCTTTAAGTCGGATGCGTGGCATACTTTCTTTACTTCTGCGCTCATTTCCTTGTGACTCTCAATAGTCACTTCCAAACATATAGTCTTTCCAGACCCCCCAGAGTCTGCAGAATTCTGGCTGCTTGCTTCAGCCCATTCATCAATGTTGCACTGGCGTTCGACACAATGGTCTTGATAGTCTTGCCGTCGTGGATCATCGTCCTTCGGGGTGCAACTCGGTGTGCCATTTGACCAATCTTGATCTCGTGAGGATGACTGGCAACGCTGGTTGACTTCCCAGCTACTTGAGCTCGCTTCCCAATAGCAACCATTTCCAGTCGCTCTTGGACTGTCATTAGTGTCATAACCAGAGTATCCACCATCTTCTCGCAACGGAGCCACCTCTCGCCTTGGCGCCGGGTGTCGTAGGGGTGTATCCTCTTGTTCAGGAGATGGTGTCAAAATCAGTCCACCCGCTGCTTCTCTTAGCCAAGGCGACGTAACTTGGGTGTCATCTTTCCATAGCCAAGATGTGAGTGACGTAGATCGTTCTGTCGCTTCTTCTTCTGGTGGCGGAGTCTCATCATGGCGATCTCCGTCTGTCATGACCGCGTCTTCTCTTTCTAGAGTCAAAGCTAGCGCAGACAACCTATGATCTATGCGTTCTCGCATCTCACGACATTGTGTCAATTCAGCCATCACGGCTTCTTTGAGTGGCGTGTGGGTATCTTTAGGTTCTCCAGTAGCATTTTTGCGCCTTGGAGTCAACTCCCGGCGTTGTCGAACGTTCCGGTCAGTTCTTAGATCCAAAGTAGGTGCCACAAATATTCCAGTTGATATCGTTGGCGGCTTGGGCATAGGCTTGTTGGCAAAAGTCAATTGTTGCCAAGTCATAATAGTCTCCAACAGCCAGGTCATAGTATGGTGCCCAATCATGTTACCAAAGATCTTGGCCGCCTCCGTCCTTCCAACTTTGTGGATGATTTCCGCAACCATCTGCTCTGGGAGTCCCAAACAACTTCCCTTTTCCATAGCATATGGTTCCCGCCAAAGGGAGCCATTGGCGAGGTCTCTAACCATTCCAGCTCCGTCCTTGGTGAAAGCTCGTGACTCGGGGTAAGCGGTGAAGGTAGGTAGAACCTCCCTTGGTTTCCTTGGTTCATTGATGCCGTATTGGGGGTATGTATCCCTCCTTGTTACTGGGCGTGTGATTACTCCCAAAAATTCTCCCACGTATCGTGCGTTATGTGGCAGTTTTAAGGCAGTCTCCATGGGCCTCAATTGTTCGATGGGCATACCATTTGTCCAGAATATCTTGGCTCGTTGAAACAATCCTCCATGCCTTGTGTCATTCAACATGGCGTGATGCCCCAAGGTGGAGTCAATGATTAGCCATGGAGCTCCCGCCTTCATCTCCTTATACTCCAATCCTGGGTATACATTCTCAATCACAAACACTGGTGGAAACTGACACTGACGTTCCTGCAGCGACTGGATTAATTTTCACCATCTTTCCCCAGTGTTGTATTTTGTGATCATTGAATCCTCTTTTCATTCCAGCTTGAGAAAACGACTGGCAAGGAAATCCAGCAAATACCCAATCAGTTTGGTATGGATGCATGCTCTCCAACCTGACGTTCATGATGCATCCGTCAACCATACGCTCCACGTGCTGGAAGGATGGCGTTAACTACTTGAAATGATGCATCTGTCGCATTTGACTCATAGCTTCTTGAAAGGCACGGAAGGCGTTATCATCGTGACACACATAGAGAACTTCAGACACTTTAATCTCCCTCTGAATCAATGCCATAGTCCCGGATCCCAGTCCACCAAACAATTCCAGTACCACCACTCCAGTTTCTCGGAAAGAACTTTCCATCCGAATAGTTGCTTGTGATATAGGCCGTACTCCTGGCATCACATTCAGTGATGAGGTGACCGGATAAGGCACATGTAGCAGCTCTTACAGGCCGCGGTCCATGTTACTTATTGTTTCCAGTTGCGCCATCCTGTCTGGCTGCCAGACCAATGGTAGCGGCATGTTGATGCTGGAGTAAGCCTCTTCCTCTATCTTCATTAGACTGTCATAGACTTCTGAATATCCAGTAGTGGCACAGCAGTCCAAGACCCCATAACTTGCTTCACCATGGCAAACCATCTTCCCAGCAATTTTGCCTGCTGGTTGCTTATCTGTTTGTTGGTAGGTTACCTTATGCTTCCGCAGATCCATAATCATACCCAAGGAAATGAATGCTTCTGTTTCCAGCAATATGTCATAGTTCTCTGCTTTCGGCACTGTGCATTCAATCCACAATGACGCCTCCTCAGGTTTCCCTAAGTTCATTGTAATCTTTATAGGCTTGCGGGTGATCCCACATGACTTGGAAATTTGCCCACATGCGGTCCTCAATTGGAAAGGGCTCTCTTTTCGATCTCTTGCAGTCAATCCTATAGCTTTCACTGCTCGTTTTCCTAGGATGACTGGTTGCGCACTTGTGTGTAAGAGAATATTGGGGCAGCCCAGTTGTTGAACTTTATTGCACCTTCCTTATTCTGCACTCTATAGTGCTAAAATTTGTGGGCAATGAGGCGCTATTTGCACCGTCCTCAGCTGTATCCAGCTGACGTTTGGACGTTTGGCGTCTTCGACCGTGAAAGAAAATGTGATATGCAGATCAGCAAGCGAGATCATAGGCGTATTCTAAATCCGATGCTCCACCAGAGCTTTCAGCCTATCAAGCAAAAAGCTGAACGCCTTGTGTAAGGTCATAGGTTTACAAAGTGCATTTTTGAGTTCCTTAAAAGTATGTTTTGATTGCATAGAAGTGTAGAGTGTATTTTTGTGGTCATTTTGATACAAAGTTTATCAAATTTAGTCAAGTATTGAGAGAGTTATGGATTTCCGAAGTTCAATTAGTTTTGAGGTCGGTTGACGACTGTCCTTAATTCGCGGTGAGCGCGACCGTTGGATGGACCGACAGCGTCAAGCAATCTGGGCAGTTAGAATGAACTCGAACCTTCACGTAAGTTCGGCTGACGCGGAGTGCCGGCTAGGTCGATTTACCTAGAAGTTTCGATTTGGCCTAGCGCGTCTAAGATAGAATATTCTAGTAATGTCAATGCATGTATGTGGACGTCAATTCGGCCCGACACGTCAGATTAGACTGATCTGGCTTACTCACGAATATTCTGGAAGGGACGATTTGACGAACACTTAGGAAAATCCGTAGCTTCTTCCTAAGGAGAAGCACTTAGGCAGAAAATTATAAATAGGCATAACTTCTTTGTTTCTTACCAGTTTTCACTTCTGTAAATTTCTACGGGTTTGTAATGACAAGGCTTTTCATCCAACATCATTTGTGAGCAATTTCTTGCCACTCAAAATGTGGAGTAATTTTCTTAAGCTTTCTTAGTGATATGCCGCTGCACTCTTTAGTATGATTGCAACTAGTTCCTTTTCTCGTGAGTTACTACGCTTCCACTAGGGCACTCTGCCCCTTTCATCTGGTATCGGAGCTGGACTAGTTTGCATATTAAATTATGGAGTCGCAGCCGGCAGCTGGAGGAGGCGAACATGTCGAGCATGTTGAGCGCGCGGGGCAGCAAGCAGCTCCAACAATGACTAGAGAGCAACAGGAGATGCAGGCGATGCTAAGGCAAATGGCGAATGCAATTGGAGGAGAAGTCTAGTCTAACCTTCTTATCTTGTACACGACTTTTCTTAATAAAGTGAGTTCTTTTCCACGCCTCTATCATGTAGCCCTCTAACACTTGCAAGGGTGGCACACCACCAGGCCACTCCACCTTGTGTATGCAACTAGGAAAGGTCCTCGTGCACGCTTCCACTCGCGGGTGAGTGTGTGTGGGCGCACTCTCCGCACCCCTCTCCCCTTTCATCTTGCGTGTCTCGATTTGGCTTAGCGTAGCTGGGCAATCTTTTCCTCATCCAAAGTGATTCGAAAGGTCTGTGGAAGCTTTCTACCATTCTTGGGTACCAATCGGTCATGACTTGCCTGCTCGTTGGCCATTGCAGTTGTTACCTTATGAGGCATCAACTTCTCGCCTTCGCAGACGGTTTTCTCCGCCACATGCATCATAGTAAATCTTGGGTGCGTTCATTGAACTTTCAACTCAGCAATCTCAGCACTCACAGCATCAAACTTTTGATTGCCCTTGCGATTTGATTACCAAAGTTATCCTTTCCTTTCTTGTTACCCTTTTGCCTCTCTCGTGGCAGCATTAGCCCATGGTGGCTTTAAATTTGGACTTTTAGACCAACACTCATCTTCTAAATGTCTCTTTTTGCTGCAGTGTGCGTATACCTGCCGTTTGCTAGCAGATAGTTGTCTTAGCATCCGGGTACGGACAATCTCTCTTTTGATGTCCTGATTTTCCACAGTTCCAACAACCTTCTGCTGTTTCAACAGTGTTGGCGTGCTGAGCAATCCCATTGAAAGACCCGCTATTTTTCCTAAACTGAAAGTTGAAGCTGTTGGCCTTAGGAGGAGAGGATTTCTCCTTTTTCTTAGGAGCCATAAGTGTCCTAGAAGCCTCCTTATACCAGACTTTACCTTCCTTGGCTGTGCGTGCTATTTCAACAATTTCGTCGGTGTCCCAGTCGATTTCGCGTCTTGCAAATAGATGTGGCCTGACTTTGCGATCTGTCTTCTTGCCCAAGCACAACAGAAATTTATCAGCCAATTTCCTGGGCTCGTAGATTCCCGCCTTTTTGGCCGAAACCACCGATCTCGATTTAACCTCCATTGCTGTCTTGTTCTTTTGACGATCAAAATGCACATAATGGTGCACCTTAAGATTGCAATCCTCAGGGAAATGCTGCTCAAGCAACTTATAGAAACAACGGAGACAGTGTTTAGGATCCAACTGGTCATCGCCAGCTTCCATGTCCCTTCTACAACTAGCCAGAGCTTCCGCCTGACTAGCCTGAGTAACATCACTGTTGCCTTGGTGCCCATTAAACGGTGCAGCCCTGCGTGTTACTCGTTCTTGGACATTTGCAATCTTTTCAGACTGCTCTGCACACACTCTACGCAATTCTTTGACGGATCCAGCATCATCATCTCGCTGGGAAACACTCTGCTGACCCTCTGTGAGATGTCGCATGGCCTATGTGAGTTCTCTCGTTAGTGCAACTAAGGCCACGCTCTCGACAGGTGCGGCAGGTACTGCTCTCCTTGACAATTAAAGGGACAACCGGGCTTTTGCAGCCTCTTTCTAGATTTTTAAATCCTTTGCCTTCTTTTGCTCTCCAAATGCCCATTCTTGGGTAAGATCCTCATCCTTCCGGAATTGGCGATAGAGTAGCAAGGCATCCTTGTCCAAGTTCTACAGCCAGTTCTACAAGTGACCAGGTCTTACTGACCTTTACTCATGCGTCCTGTTCTTTGCCCAAATTAGGTGCAAAGAAACGTGCATTACACAGATTCTCACCGTTTGCAGAGATATGGCGAGACTCATCTCCCGACGGTTGCTCACTCCACGGGTTGTCAGATCGCTCAGATGTCTCACTCCTTCATGGACTACGGCTAGAATCAAGGCTTTCTGCAGGCTCCACAGCATGATATATCCTTCCACTTCTCAACCGCATGTACAGTTGAATTCCTCCCGGTCCCCTTCCAGGTTGAGCACCAGCAGCCTTCACAAGCCTCAATCCCCAATTTGCTTGGAAATTCTTATTCACCTACACCACTCGACTGAAGTTCTCAGAAGTAGGACAGATCGCCTAACTTTCAAATAGGCTTTCGCCTATTTTGATGGTATAACCAAGTGAACAAATTTGTAGTTTGCAGAAATTGTGTCTAAGCAAATTATCTCACACACACAGCACCAGTATTCAGAGGAAATCGCCCACCAGAGCTTTCGCTTAACTTTCACCAAGTCACGACTTACAAAACTTTGAAACTATGGCATCTATGCTAGCGTGGTTTAAGCTTTTCGCCCAACACCGCCCCTTAGCAATTCCCGCTGCTGGCTAGGCTCACTCAGTTCTTTGATGAGAGTATTCTTGATTAATTCTGCTCTTTAATCTAGCATCTCGACAATAAAGACTTCTGAGAACTTGGAAACTAACACAGAACTCACCATTCTATGCGCTCTCGCACGCTTGTGGTGTCTAGCCTAACTCTGCGCTAGAGATCCTAGCAGATTCTATTATGCAAGCTCTCGCTACTTTCTAACAGAGAGATCCCTTTGGGAACTCCACAACTCTAACTTTCTATGGTACACAAAGAAGGAATCTTCGAGCGTCAGCTGAAGCGTGTTTGCTTGGCTCTCTGTGGCGTTGGAAAATCCTTTCTCCTTCGCGCCCTTCTCTTCTCGTCTTCTCTCTCTCTTGTGCTCCTTCTGTTGCCTTGGCAAATGTGCGCGGCAAGATAAGGTGAGATCGTGCCTCGCCTAAGCCTTTCCCAGGCACCATGCACGCATGCTTCTCTCCCTCGAGGGTTCCAATATTGCGTCACACCCCTTACACAGCATCTGCATGCAGTCTCGAGTTTGGCACTCGAGTAACTTCACCTTTTGGTTAGCATGCATGCCTGGGCAACGTCACAGCCCATGTCCCTTGGGTGGCTGCTTAAGTCGTGGCAACCTCGGCCCAAGTCCAGCAACAAAGATCGCCGTCCAGTCAGCGCTTCTCACTCGACAACTTCTGCATGTGTGCAGCATGGTCAGCTTCGCAGTTAACTTGGCATTAACTCTTGGCTTCTTCAGCCTAGTCAGCTTCTCGGCTCATTTATCAATTCTTGCAGGCTTAGCTTAGTCAGCTTTTTGACTGACTCGGCTGTGACACCCCCACTCTGTTTTGAGCGTCGACTTTGACTTGCCTTCTGGTCAAGCTCGCACGTGACCTGAACAAGTGCTGACTTGTCAATGGTCAATAAATAGGACTGAAGTCAGCGTTGACTTCCGTACCTGGACGGCCGTGACTTGCGCTGCGCGTGCGGCACCGTCAGACGAGTGGCAGTCGTGACAATAGTGACTTTCAGATTCGAATCATTGAAATAGCATTTACATGATTGATGAGAGTGCAATAGTACAAGTCGGCAATGTAACTTTGCTCTTTGGGTAGCTAAAGTCATCAATTGACATGATCTTATCAATAAGTGATTTTGAAGAAGTTTAAGGTGATGATCTCCTTTGCGTTGTGAAATTGTAGTCTTTCCACGAATACCATGTTATTCAACATTTGGTAAATCTTTGACTCTTTTATCTTTAATGATGACAATAACAAATTCTTGTGTAATATGCCCTTGTCTTGGATTAAAAATGACAATCTCATTTTTATGATTCAAAATACTTGTTGCCCGTCCAATTTGCTCACAATGAGAATGGAAATTGCATGCTTTTGCCAACTTGTACATTCTTGGTTGCTTAGTCACTAAAATTTTGTACTTCCCACACTCGAGCAGACATCGATATGTTGCACTACATGCTGCAGATGATGTATAGCACGCTTGCACAATCATCCCGTCAGGAAACGTGACGGTGCCTGACGGCCGGTACCCTTGCTTATTTATCTCATGCTTGTGATGACCACGATGACCTACAGTGCCACGGTTGCACGCACGCCTTTAAATAATTTTGGTCAAACCAGTCAAATGCTCGCCGCAGCGTGGTGTAGCCTATAGGAAACGTGCGTTGGAGAGCAAGAGGTGCGAACGTTCGTATTAGTCGAGTGGGTACCATGGCCAGTGGAAGGAGGCACGAGGGGTAGAGGCGATTTTGAAGACTTTTAGCAAAAGATTGGTTCTGAAAAAGAGAAGCAGTTCGTTGACGAGGCAGCACACCGTAGCTGAAATTACACCCCACAAATAATGGAGGACAATTTTAAAAATCACAATGAACCACTTTACCATTGTGCCTACCCGTGTTGTCCTCTGCATGTGTTTTGGTGGCTTCTAGGTGTGTCGTCAACCTATCTTAGTGATCGCCTCTTGACTCTACATGTGTATCAGTGGCTGGTCAAGTTCAACTGTCGACTCGTCTCCTTCCTTGACCTGGCAAGTAATTGCCAAGTTTCTAAATACCAAATTTCTCTAGGAAGTAGCTTCAGTTTGACCTGCCTAGTAATTGCCAAGTTTTCTTAGTAAATAGCTCATGTGTTTCCACCACGAACTCATTAGGGACAGTCATTAACGACCTTTCAAATAATTAAAATTTTCTCAGTAGTAAAATAAATTCCACCAACTTTATATCAAAATGACCAAAACAATGCACTCTACAATTCTATGATCATTAATTTGCCATTCGAGCCTTTCAAGTTTAGCACACCATTTCTAAATGTACGCTTGACTCGCAAGATCATTACACCTAAGCTGGTGTTAATGGTGGTCTTAGTATGCCGCTTATATTTGGTCGACGAAAGTCTATGTGGATCTGCGTCATTTGCAACCGTCGCCACCATCTTGGTCCTGGTGTAGCGCTGCGTGTCTCGCTTCTGTACCATTCTCAAGCTGTTCAGAGCGGCTGGCATATGGATGCTCGCAAACAACGTCTTCCGACATGTCATCACTTTTAGCAGATTTTCTGGAATGTCTTGGTCCTTCACCTGCTCAACTTCCAGCTTAATAAGACGAGAACTTGCGAAAAAATGACTTATTTCCTTAAGCGGTATCCCATGACGAGCCATAGTAAGGCTAAGTTTGAGTCGTGCTTATCATGTTCCAAGCTATATCTTTGGGGTGCCAGCTTGATGATGTGCACCATTTTTTCTGCCACACCATCTGCTTGCGGATGATCTCTAGATGGAGGTAGAGCGATTGTCAGTAAAACATAAGTTCAATAGTTGGTGAAACGCTCCCTAGAACTCAGATCCTTGGTCACTCACCACTCCTGCTGTTGCTCCATGTCACATAGTTGAGGTGTGCTTCCGCATTCCCAACATTTTCTCTAGGGGTTGAAAGGTACCACCTCTATTCACTTGGAGAAATGCTCAGTATTCATCAAATGTATTTGTTACTCGTCCTTGGAAGAGGCAACTTACTTGCTTAGTCGCAACTTTAGCAGTAGTCTAGGCCCACGATTCGCTATGTTTAAAAGAGTGGTTGCTGTTGCGTGAAGCGCGACTAAATCTGATCATAGCTCCTGCATGTCTTAGTTACATTTCACACTGTTGCTTCATGCTCTTCCACCAGGACGACAATTGTGATAAATTGTACGTCTTCTGTACACCATCTTGCACTACATTCTCAACTGGTGTAGTGGTGATAACCAATCTACGAGTCAGACGTCGAGGGCGTAAGGATACCCAATCTACACTTGGGGAACGGAGAAATGTGTAGCGATACGAACAAAAAGGTAATTCGAGGTACTTTGATCACGCGCCAATTGTACTTATGCAATTCAAACCGACACTTTCGTCGCCTTTCAATGACGTGTCGCACACGCCGCATCCGGCTACGCGACGGATTGTTACACTCCTCCCACCTACAAGTGTGCACGTCCCGGGCACTTAGGCGCCAACGGCGCGAGGGACGATGTTTCGGGATAGTGTCCTTTCTTTGTACAACCCAAAGATTGTCGTAGGGTCGTACCATCGACAAGTTTCGCACCCCGCGGGATTTGAACCCTCGTCTCCTGGACACAGTTGCATACGTTCGCGCTCTGATATTAATGTAGCGATACGAACAAAAAGATAACTCGAGGTCCTTTGATCGCACGCCAATTGTACTTCTACAATTTAAACCGACACTTTCGTTGCCTTTTGGCGACGTGTCCCACGCGCCGCATCCGGCCACGCGGCGGATCGTTACAAAATGGGTTTGGAAATGGGCCAATGATGGACCCCCGCCAATTTATCAACGCCTAGTTTTATGACCTCCGCCACCGAGGCATGCACACTTTTCTTTGTGGATACGCTATCTTCGTTGAGCGATGTAGTGGAAACCATGTTCATTATTCGCAGGTGCTCCTACGTCACGAGTTGCTGATCACGTCCTACGCCCGGCCACTTTGATGACCGTAGCTCGATAAAATATCGGGGCATGTGCATCAAGGTGCGAACAAGTGTTCATTTTCTGCAAAACACAGCATTGACTATTGAGCTTAAGCTCGCTTATTGACGCAATAAAGGCAATGAAGTGCGAAGTCTAGGAGTGAACTTGCTGCATTGGCGGATGACAAGAAACAAAGGAAAACTAGAAGACTTGAGTATGTTGGACAACCAACAGTCAACGCAAGTCCAAGAAGACCTTCCACCTCGCAAGGTACGACTATATGTCGATGTCCAGGACGGTCAGAGGTGAGACGGGCCTTAAAAGCAGTTGAAAGCAGATTGCGCATGACCCAGCCCAACACAACCAGGCACAACCCAGATAACCTGTACCCACTGAAGCTGTGCTCCTACGAGAACCAGAAAACAGAACCAGGCAGAACCAGGCATATGATCCTTGCTTTAGAGTTGCAAGTCTTCCACGTCGACCTTCCAGAATGTGACCCCGCCTGGCTTTAAATTTCCGTATCAATTGCTGGACGAATTTGTGATAAAAATGTCGAAGAGAATGATATTAGCAGCCATGCATCAAAACGCAAGTGTCGGTTACAAGATTACACGAATTTATTTATGTGCGTGTATATTTCACAGCGTTCGTCTCGACCGTGTAAAATGAAAAAGCTAAGAAATGATGTTATGTAACAAAGTCGTGGCCCCCACGGACCCGGAGAGAGAACGTGAGTGACGTGAATGTATCGCTAAACCCGAGCGGCGCAGAGCGGTGAAGTCTTTTTCTTAGCTTCTGCTATCGCTGACGAGAGGAGGAGCGGGCAGAGCTCAGCACTGGATTAAATTACAGAGCCCTTCTTTAGGGTGCAGTAAAATCCGGAATCACTCTCGACCACTCCATGGCTGCCCTTCTGAACTCGGCAGCTTTGCTGCACCCTATTGCTCTGCTATCCACCCAGCCTCTGGCAAGCAAAGCGGTAGGTCCACCGAGAGCTCAGTACTTTTTTTTCAAAGTAGCTCGGTATCTGGTTCCCGACATGCTATACGTTTTCTGTGGTTGTGGACTTCTTTGCCATCATCTAGTCATACCAAAATATCATTTGGATGGGGAGCAGTGTTAACATGTGTAAAGTCTAAGAAGTGTAATTGGCTTGAGGTTGGTGGTTTGCTGTTCATGCAGGGTGTCGTACAATGCCAGCATTGCTTTGGTGGGGTTAGGAGGCCAGTTTCCCAGCGGTAAGAATCTTTGTCACTTAGTCTGTGGTTTCGGCTACCTGCCTCATTTTCGACGCAAACGTGGTAGCGTATTGCATATGTCAGTCCTTTGAGCTTGTGTATTGCATCTGATGCGCAGGGCTGCCCTTCATCAATCCCTGAGACCCTCTGACTCCTTCAACTCAAGCAGGCTGACGTTGCCTTTAAGGTTTCGAAGTGTCGTAGTAACAGCCGCTGAGGGAGATTCTCAAGTAGCAGTTCAGGAGCCTGAGGTTGCTCCTGCTGAACCTTCTAAGTCAGCTGAGTCTTCTGAGCCTTCTGTGCCTTCTGAGGCTTCAGAGCCTGCTGCAGAAGCTGAGGTAGGAGCAGAAGCTGCTACAGCTTCAGATGTCGTCTCAGATGCTGGGGCTGCAGCACCAGGAGCAGGGTCTGCTGCTGCACGCCAACGCCGCGCACCTACTAAGGGTAAACGGAAGATTACAGTGAAGCTTGAGGACCTTCAGACAGGACAGGCCCTTCAAGGGAAAGTGGTAAGGAACTTGTGTGCTCATGTATTCTGGTGATTAAATGCTTTGGTCTTAAGAAGGGGTACATTGTGCACGAGGGGGACCCATCTTACCTTTGGCAAGGTGGCATAGGAAAACATTGGCCACAGTTCAGAACTGGGTTAAGACTCGTGATATTGTGACGTGCAGAGGGCTGTTCAATCTTATGGAGCTTTTGTTGATATTGGCGCCTACACCGACGGGCTTGTCCACATATCTGAGCTCCAGGTATGGTTCTACTACTCAGGATGTTGATGAGCACATTTTTGGCGTGTCATTTGCCTGATACGTATTTGAATGGACGCACTACATTGCTTTGGCTTTGTGCAAGGCACTAGCATTTGTAGGGACTCTGAACACCACTATGCATGATCTTCATGAGCTCGAGAAGGATATCAATTGACGGGTTTCTATGTTGTGGGCCCACAGACCAATGAGACTTCACTTAGTTTGACAGTATTTTCTCTCATATTCAGCATAAGTCAGCGACTGGTTCCTTTTATGGGCAATCCAAGTTCTGAAAAAGTTTCCCCCCCCAACGGTACCCGTTGTGGATGTGCAGAATGGGTTCGTCGACAAAGTTGAGGATATTGTCAGCGTAGGCCAGGAAGTCAATGTTTGGGTTAAGGAGGTGGATACCTTGAAGGGACGGGTTGCGCTCACTATGAGAGACCGTGCAAATGAAGTAGAGGAGGAGAAGGCCGGGTCCTCAGGCTCTGGAGAGGCTAGGAGTAGGGCGCCTCTTGCCGAGGGAGAGGGAGGCAGGCCAGTGAACAGGGCCAAGATTGCAGGGCGAGTGCGCAAGTCTCAGGACGATCAGAAGCCTGCTCACGGATTCAAGAAGGGTCAGGTAGGGGTTCCGGGGCCGTCTTTTGTCAAGCTGTGCGGAAAAGTGTGTGACCGAAGTGGCTGTGCCTGCTACATCATGCAGACTTTTTGCTGTTTGTCTCTCAGTGTTTTCTTTTCATGCCTGCACAATAAGCTTTGAGGCCTTATATGAGATTTGGCAATATATACAGCAAACGCAATCCAGACTTGGACCTTCTCTGCCCAGGCGTCTTTTCCGGGACTCTCCTCATATTATTTAGTTTGTAAAGCGCTGATTTCTGCAGAATCACAGAATTTGTGTCTGATTGGCTGCTCATGCTCCCAGTTTCTCCCCTCCCTCCTCTCCTGTCTGGCCCATCATGCAGAAAGTGAAGGGTACTGTGAAGAACATTGCCGGGTACGGCGCTTTTATTGAACTAGCAGACGGTGTTGAAGGCCTGCTCCATGGCTCTGAGATCACAGAAGGAGGTGAGTGCCATCTCTCTTAATGACCAGCAACGGAGGTGCTCATTTGAAGGGAGGCCCGGGCTCTCAGAAGGGGAATGGTTGTAGCGTCTTTTCGGGGAGATGTAGCAGCTGTGGCTGCAGAGGTGAACATAATCAGGTGCAGCCTGCATGACGAAGCAGGGTTTGCAGGCCTCCCTCCTATCAGTAATTTTTGACACATCAAAAAACCATTGAGCCGTTAAAGTTGTGTGCATCTCGCGGTTGTGGGTCGTCAACAGTGTGGGCCTCCTGCTGAACGGACGCATGAACTGGAATGCTGCAGGTGTTCAATTCATCGAGTCGGTTCTCACAGTCGGCCAGGAGGTGGAGGTGAAGATTCTCAAAGTCGAGGTATGTGACTCGTCAGTTGCTTTGCCTCACGGTGCTGCTACATTCGTCAGATGTATGTTTGACCCGCAAGTGCTGCGTATGGAAGTGCTGCAACCACCGACTCGTCACGATGAATGTACTTGTGGTTTTGGCCCTGGTTCTTGGGACGACAACGATGGCTGAAAACATCCCCGCATCCCTTACAAGCAGATGATGGCCTCCTGTTGGCCCAGGAGTGACGCGAGTGGACCCAAATCTTGGCGATGCGGAGTCACTTACGGACGACCCTTGCTCCTTCCTCTTTGTGTGTGCAGAGGACTCGCATCAGCCTGACAATGAAGGAGGAAGTCAACGTAAGCTCTCTGGCCATGCTCACCTCGCTCAGTCAATTGCGTGCCATGAAGTTTTGCCTTCAGCTTTGCTTGCTGGGCCTTGTGAGGTTTCAGCCATGCAAGAGGTAGCCAGTTGAAGCCAACTTGATGGCATGCATGTCGATGCAAAAACGAGTCCTCTTGTGTGCCTGCTCTGATGCCTCGTATGAGCTTCCTTGTGCAGCTGAAGGACATCAACGTGGGCCTTCAAGGGAAGGCCATGAACCCCTTTGAGCTTGCGTTCAGGAGGGCCAACCTTATCACAGAGCCAGAGCCTGTAGCTGAGGCCTCACCTGAGGAGGCTGTGGCCGAGGCTGCTGCGCCTGTAGAGGAGGTGGCAGAGCCCGAGCCTGTTGCGGAAGCAGCCGCACCTGTGGAGGAGGTGGCAGAGCCCGAGCCTGTTGCGGAAGCAGCCGCACCTGTGGAGGAGGTGGCAGAGCCCGAGCCTGTTGCCGAAGCTGCTGCACCTGTGGAGGAGGTGGCAGAGCCCGCGCCCGAGCCTGTTGCCGAAGCTGCTGCACCTGTGGAGGAGGTGGCAGAGCCCGCGCCCGAGCCTGTTGCCGAAGCTGCTGCACCTGTGGAGGAGGTGGCAGAGCCCGCGCCCGAGCCTGTTGCCGAAGCTGCTGCACCTGTGGAGGAGGTGGCAGAGCCCGCGCCCGAGCCTGTTGCCGAAGCTGCTGCACCTGTGGAGGAGGTGGCAGAGCCCGCGCCCGAGCCTGTTGCCGAAGCTGCTGCACCTGTGGAGGAGGTCGCTGAGCCCGAGCCTGTTGCCGAAGCTGCTGCACCTGTGGAGGAGGTCGCTGAGCCCGAACCTGTCATTGAGGCTGTTCAGGAACCCGAGCCTGTTGCCAAGGCTGCTGCACCTGTAGAGGAGGTCGCAGTGCCTGAGCCTGTTGCCGAGGCTGTGCCAGTGCCCGAGCCTGTCGCCGAAGCTGCTGCACCTGTAGAGGAAGTCGCAGAGCCCGAGCCAGTGACAGAGGCTGCTGCGCCTGTAGAGGAGGTTGCAGTGCCTGAGCCTGTTGCCGAGGCTGTGCCAGAGCCGGAACCAGTCGCTGAGGCTGCTGCACCTGTGGAGGAAGTAGCAGAGCCCGAGCCTGCTGTGGAGGCAGCAGCTCCCGCTGTGAAGGAGGCTGCGCCTGCTGAGGAGGCTCCTGCCGTGGAAGAAGCTGCCGCCGCTGTAGAGGAGGTGCAGGCAGCCGCAGCTGCGGAGACAGCACCCAAGGTCGAGCCGGAGGTTGTTGCCGAGGCGCCTGCTGCTCCCGAGGCCCCCACACCCGCAGCAGCTGAGCTGGCTGAGGCGGCAGCGCCTGCTCTTGAAGCCGCACCTGCTGCGGCCGAAGGTGAGCAACTTAGTTGAGCTCTCCTCCTGTACAGCATCATAGGTGGCACAACGCAGGTAGTAGGACTGTCAGCATCATTCTTGCGGTGATCGCCGCATGAGCGGAAAACGATATCAGAGCGGTCTTCATATACGGGTAGTGCTCGAGAAGGTGAGCATAAGGGGCAGAGAGTCTCCGCTCAGAAGCATGTCGGTGGTGGCGACCTGGACTGACAGGAGGGGTAGGGGTAGCCTGGCGTAGGTCTATGGGCTGTGTAAGGTGTAGTGCCATTCTCCGGGGAGGCAAGCAAGCGGCAGAGCGGCCGGGTTGCCTGCAAGAGGTCTTAGGAAATACGGCAAGCCCTCTTTCTTCCATACCCTTCCCAAGATGGGGATTAGAACACATGCTTTTTCAGCAACGTGGTGCGCACGAGTCATCTGATCTCAGCTCGTTTGAACGCATGGGGCGGGCCAGAGGAACCACTTTTGGTAGATCTGGCAGTGGTCTGCGCATAGCTGGGGGCAGGCTGCTGCTGCCGCAATCCATTGTAATTGACTTTTCCAACGGAAATATTTCATGCCAGCAAGTCGTCTCTTTAAATGATGTGCAAAGAGAGTCAGGCGTGAGTCATTATTCTGCTGATATCGTTGTCCCAAGGTGTAGGGAGCCGTTTTGCATTACTATGTCTACTGCAAAACTTGACGAGGCCCAACCATCACCCAGTATTTGCGTCACGCATGCTCATGTTCATCCTGGTGCTGGGAGAAAAGCAGCTGCATGTGCCCACAAGGGCGACACTTTGTCGAGGACAGCCCTGTGAGCACCCGTGGGTTCCACCTCAGACCCGGCCCAGATGATGAACTGGTATCAGCAGGCTGCTCTGCACCATAGGGGCACAGCCTGCTATGCGGGGGTTGCGAAGTCCGCGTGGTCCGGTCGCAGCTTGCGGCGTCCACCCGCGTACAAACGGTGCATACTTTGCACCATGCAGGAGTGCGTCTGCCTCTGGCAAGTGTATGTGCATCGTGACTGGCCATCACGACTCTGGCAATCTTGACCCGCCTCTTTGCACTCGCTCGCTGTGCGTTATCAGTCCTTCTCTAGCGCGAAGGGGCCACAAACGTCAGGCTGACAATCCCTCGCCCGCCTGGCATGTGTATGCAGCAGCCGCAGCGCCAGCAGCCGGAGGCATATCTGCGTCTGCCGTCAAGTCCCTGCGGGAGGAGACAGGTGCGGGCATGATGGCGTGCAAGAAGGCCCTCACTGAGGCCGAGGGCGACCTGGACAAGGCCAGAGACATCCTGCGCAAGAAGGGGCTGGCCAGCGCCGACAAGAAGGCGAGCCGCATCGCCGCCGAGGGCCTGGTGCACAGCTACATCCACGCGGACCGCATCGGCGTCCTTATCGAGGTGAACTGCGAGACCGACTTTGTCGCGCGTGGCGACGCCTTCAAGGAGCTCGTGGAGGAGCTCAGCATGCAGGTCGTGGCGTGCCCCGCCGTCACCGTGGTGAACACGGACGAGGTCCCCCAGGACGTGCTGGAGAAGGAGCGGGAGATTGAGATGGGCAAGGAGGACCTCGCCAGCAAGCCCGAGGCGATCCGCAGCAAGATCGTGGACGGGCGCATCTCCAAGCGCGTGAACGAGCTGTCGCTCATGGAGCAGCCGTACATGCGCAACGACAAGATGACCATCAAGGAGCTCGTCAAGGAGAAGGTTGCCGCGCTCGGCGAGAACATTCAGATCCGCCGCTTCACCCGCTTCAACCTTGGAGAGGGCATTGCCAAGAAGTCCCAGGACTTTGCCGCCGAGGTGGCGGCAGCTACGGCCGTCGTCGCCCCCTCGCCTCCCAAGGAGGAGGAGGCGGCCGCACCTGCCGCCGAGGCGCCCAAGGCAGACGACGAGCCCAAGGTGGTGGTCTCCCCCAAGCTGGTCAAGGAGCTCCGGGACAGCACCGGGGCAGGCATGATGGACTGCAAGAAGGCGCTGGCGTCCACAAACAACGACGTCACCAAGGCCGCGGAGTTTCTGAGGAAGAAGGGGCTCGCGAGCGCTGACAAAAAGTCCGGCAGGGTGGCCTCGGAGGGCATCATCTGCAGCTACATCCACGGGGGGGGCGCAGTCGGCGTGCTGGTGGAGATCAACTGCGAGACCGACTTTGTCTCGCGGGGGGAGAAGTTCAAGGAGCTGGCTGACGAGATCGCGATGCAGCTCGTCGCCTGTCCGCAGGTGCAGTTCGTGAGCCTCGACGAGATTGACCCCGCTGTGGCCGTGAAGGAGAAGGAGATCGAGATGGGCCGGGAGGACCTTGCCAGCAAGCCCGAGGCTGTGAGGGAGAAGATCGTGGAGGGCCGAGTGGCAAAGAGGATGAGCGAGCTCGTCCTCCTAGAGCAGCCCTACATCCGCAACGACAAGATCACGGTGAAGGACCTCGTGAAGGAGACGGTGGCTGCGCTGGGGGAGAACATTCAGGTCAGGCGCTTTGAGAGGTTCACGCTGGGCGAGGGTATTGAGAAGAAGTCCATGGACTTTGCGGCAGAGGTGGCGGCTGCTGCTGGTGGCCAGTAAGTGCGTTCGGTTAGTTCCCTACAGCTTGAATTTAATGGTCACTGCGAGCCAGCTAGAGATGATGTAGACGTCGCGGTGCAGTCCAGAAAATACTTATTTCTTACCTTAGCACCCAGGATTAGGGTAGGTGGTCGATTAGTTTTTTTTTTGGTATTCCATGTTATCCCTTTTCGATATTCCTTTGCCATCCATTATAATTAGGTCCAGGCCAGAACAGCAGGTGAATGTCAATTTTACAGTTGAGCAAGTTGTGGTCATACTTTCTGTGCAAGTTTTGACAAATATTGCCTAGAGTCTATTATGCAGGCCTGGAGTACTTTTGGCGTGCGTTCTTCTGATGTTGTCACACCTAGCTACGTCGTTGCTTCACACCATGCAGGGGACGTTCTTTTCATAATCTTAACTATATCTCATTACAATGAACTTGGCACTCCAACTTCCTACACTTGCCTGAGTAAAGGGGGAATTCTCAACGCTAAAAATGATGTAGCCTGAACTACCAGTTGCCTAGCTTGGTGTGAGCAAGCACCGACAAGGACAAGGCCACCCATGGCTGCGGGCGCCTGTCAAAGATTGGGAGCAACTGATTCATAAGGTCTTGTCTCCTGCCATTGAATTTACCGCTCGTGCTAGGACAAATACCTCTGAGCAAAAAAGGGCGCTCAGTCCCATCGAGAGATGTGCAGCAAAACTCAGTGACTACCACCTCTGCTTCTGATCAAGCAAAGCAAGAGAACATCGAGTGTGATTCCCAGCACAATGTGGCCCTTGTAGTGTGGACGAGGAATTGCACTAGTATCTGGCTAGCTAGGTGCGGGCCTTGAGCAGCGCAAAGCAACAGCTCATAACATATCCCACGCCTGATATGATGTACACAGAGACATAAGGTCTACACACTGCGGTCTACTAGCGCCCTCGATCGGGTGTCAGCAGTATGCTGATGTGGGCCAGCACACCATCCACTCCCCCTTGCACTTGCCGCTGGAGCTCTGCGAGCGTCACGAAAGGGATTGCGCCAGCCACCACAGGCAAACCCAGAATGGTGGTAAAGTGGAACAGCGTCTGCCGGACAAACGGCGGCACCAGCAGCACGCCAGCGTACGGCCTCGGCTCCTCGCCGGCGCCTCGCCCGTGGAGCGCACGAAAGAGCGCGCCGGGGAAGCAGGTGGCAAAGGCGTGGACGGCGCAGATGAGCTGCCAGCAGATGAGCCAGTGCATCCCGCTGCCGCCCAGCTTCTCGACGGCCGCCCGGCCAAAGTAGCCGCACACGACGCTGAGCACCAGCAGCAGCGCGGTGGCCGGCTGCTGGTGCGCCGACGCCGCCGTGTTCTGGCGCAGGAGAAGCGCCGTCAGCAGGCCCAGGATGGACAGGCTCAGCACGAGGTTGCCCGACACGATGAGCATGCACTGCGCGCCGCGCAGGATGGAGGCCAGCGAGTCCGGGATGTAGTTCACGCTCGCCAGGAGCCACGAGCGGGGGGGGCTCTGCGCACGCGGGAGGGGTGCGAGGGAGGGCACGTGAAACAACTCACACACAAAAAGCGAGGTATTTCAGCAGCTAGCAGCAGAAGCAGCAGCAGCAAAGAACGGCAGCGACGGCAGCAGCTAGTGGCAGCCCGGGGGGGGGGGTGGTACGCGGCACCTACCGGCATGACGGGCCGACAAGCAGCGACCTCCTGGGAGAGACGCTCGTACGCAAAGTGCCAGCCGGTGAAGAGCAGCGTGAAGAGCATCACGCACAGCCCCGCCACTAGCTCGTCGGCGCACGCGCGCCCCAGCGCCGCCAGCGCCTCGGCGCGCCACCTGTCGCGCTCCTGGCGCGCCTTGAGCTCCACGCGCGTGTGGACCAGCTCATTCGACTCCTGCAGCAGCTCGTTGTGCTGCGCGCCCACGCGCAGCTGCGCGCGCGCAGCCCCCAAGTGCTCCTCCCGCAGCTGCTGCTCCCGCGAGCCCTGCACCAGCCCCGCACGCCGCAGCATGTTCGTCTCCACCCGCAGCAGGTTGCCCTCCTCGCACGCGTGCACCAGCCGCGACAGCTGCTCCACCAGCACCCGTGTGTGGGGGTGGGCGTTCACCCCCAGGCCCAGGGCCGGGGTGCCGCTCAGGCCAGCTGTCACCATTGTGGCAGCCATCAGGGGCACCATGGTGCCGGCGTCCAGTCCTGCGCTGCTGGCAGCAGCGGGGGGCTCGGCACCGTGCGCGCGGGGATGACTCGACGTCTGCTCGGGGGCCCTGTCCTGCCCGGAGGGCAAGGCACTTCTCTGTGAGGACGACGTGTCACTGTCGAGAAAGTGCCCACTCTTCTGTCTCCCGACACCTGTCTGCTCACCCCCAGCCCCCTCCGTGCGAGTCTTAGACAGCCCAGCCCCTGTCTGCTCTAATCTAGTCATGACCCTTGCTTCAGTGACAAAGGACTGTGCCTCTCCAGGCTCCTCCCTCCCCTCTTCCTGCTCCTCCTCCTCCTCCTGCATGCCAGCCCTGTTCCTCCAGCTGGCTCCGCCCGTCCAGCCCCAGCTGGCGCGAGCAGACGGGCCTCCTGCCTCGGAGGCGATGCTACCAGAGCCGGACGCGCACTCCCCCGCCAGCCCATCAGAGTCCCCACGCCGCTGCTCCCAGCAGTCGACCTCGGCTGCACTCCTCCTCGGGCGGCCATCAAGAGCTGCGCCTGCAGGCCCGCGGCCCCCTGAGATAGCCTCCGCAGCTCTGGCCACTGCCTCCTGCACATCCTTGAGCTGCTGCTGCTCTTCCTCCTCCCCCACCCCATCCTCCCGATGGTCTCCTGCCACCTCCTGTCCCTCGTGCGCGAGGCCCCTGCAGCTGTCATTGTCAGTCGCAACTGCCCCTTGGCAGCTGCGGGCTGTATTGCCGCCATGGCCGCTGCCGCTGCCGCTCCTGTGCGTGTGCCCGTGTGGTCTGCATGGAGAAGAAGCTTTTGCGCCGGCATCTTGGCACTCAGGCAGGTCCCCGCGCGGCGCTTGTAGGAGCTCCGCAGGGAGCAGCAGGACGTCACTGGGCGAGGCTACAGGACCGTCCTCCTCCTCCTCCCCGCGTCTGGCATGAGCAAGAGCATGCGCGTCACCGGCACCGTTGCCTGACACCATTGCCTTACTCAGTTCTCTGTCGCTCATCTTCTCCGCTCCCATCTGGTAGTTGCTATTGTTGCTATTGTTGTTGTTGTTGTGGCTGTCGACGCTGTTGATCTTGTAGTTGTCGTTGCCCCTGTCGTTGTCGTCGTGCTTTTCATTGGTGGTGGCAGTAGCACGTGGCGCGTACAGGGGGAGGCGGCAGCCGCGGCTGCTGCTGCCACCGCCACCTTTAGTGGCGGCGATGCCAACGGTGTGCACGGATGCATAGGTGGCGCACACGCGGCGGAAAGAACCCACCAAGCTCTGCACGAGCTGGCGCCGGCGTGCACTCATCGCCTCCTGCCGAACGCACACGACACAAGCAGCTCGGTTGTGAGTGCGTTGGCTTTGGCCTCAACTGCTGGGAAGCGCACTTGCGCATCAGCTGGGCTGGAGCTTCTATGTAGGCAGCTGCAATGGGGGAAGTGCTGCAAGGCGCGTCGGGGCTTACTGGGGAGCTGCCAACTGTCAGCGCCTCCAAGGAAGCCGCCTCCACCATCTGCGCACTCTCCCCACGCACACCTCCCCTCCCCTTCAGCAGCGCCCTTCAGACATGCATTTCAACCAACCCAACGATAGTGTCACCTTGCCAGGCCCACTGCGCAAACACGGAGCGGCCTCGCAGGGAGGGAGACGACCGAGTCCTCTCAAGAGGAGGGTGGACCAGGACGGTGCTGAGCCCTTGCATGCATCCAGCCCCATGGCACCCCCCGCCCGCCCTTCCAGCCATCTTCTCTGCGCAAACTCAATCACAGCAGTGCTTCGGA
>WELA01011368.1:147769-158265 GCA_009602735.1 Mesotaenium endlicherianum
AAGGTAAGAACCTAGTGTTGGCAGCTTGTTCTGAACGACGTACTTCCTCGTTCATACAAAACAGCCATTGCTCGGTTGCAGTGCTGCCAGATGCTTGATGGAAGCAGTCCGACAGCAAATCACTACGTCCATTTCCGGTCGAGCCGGAACCAAGAACGGCGGGGTGTATAATTAAGAACCATAGCACGTATAAATTCCGAACAAAATATCGTAGGAAGCCCTTCATCACTATCTAGTCCAGAAATTCAGCTCTGGTCCCCTGTTCACATAATCCTGTCAGCACGAAGTGCGTCGTCAGCCAACCGAGCTAAGAAAAAGCGCCACCTTGAAAATCATCCCTGTAGAAATCAACTCCGTTAGATTCATGCTGAAGAGGGTGAAAAACGAAGTACTGCAGATTCGTCCTCGACCAGACATGGATTACTCTCTGTATTTAGTGCTCTCGAGTGCCAGCTCTAGAGTAGTCGGGCTTAGCCATTTGAAGCAGAGGCCAGCAGAGGCAGTCTGATAGGTCTGGACTCTGAAGTGGTCGGAGCAGCTCGGGCCAATTTCGTGCATGTGAAAGTCGAAGCGTGCCTGGAGGGCAGACTCGTGACACGTACTATAATGTACAAAAACAATGTCCACCTGGCGTCGGTACAAAAGGCGGGCGAAAGAGTAACACAAGTCTAGTCGAGCTCCACACGAGCATGTTCGTCCCCTCTGCTCCAATTCTGCTCCAGTAGCTAGCTCCAGCTCTCTCCCTCTTCAGTTCCTTGTGCATGCATGGTCCCATTTGCGAGGAGGAATAGCAGACGTTTAAAGAGAAGTACACGTGTAAAAGGGAAGTGCATACTTCAAAGGGAGATGTTGGCGGGTTAGCTCTTGGAGGCTACTCTTTCATCTTCTGTTCTATATCAGGTAGTTATCATTTTAAGCCTCTGGGAAGAGTGGACCCTATGACAGGACTGCTGAGTCGCTGTCACGTCCCTGAAGAAATTTGTTGCGTTCGATAGTTGACCTTTTTTCTTTCTTGCTACACGATTTCCAGCTGACCTTGTCCACAAAGGGTACCTGATTCAGGTTAGTTTCATTGGTTGGCCCCAAGAAAGTAGGAAATTAGTGCAGGTTGAGCCTCACGGTGCCTGTCCTTGCATGGAAGCTGTACCCTCAGTGATGGTTCAAATAATTTAGCGGACCGAATCAGACACCATGGCTATACAGGATTCAGAGCAACCTGCGTACTACCTAGCTAAGGCTGCCCTGAGAAGCAGCGTGGTGCTGCAAGCTGTGACAGGCCACATACAGTCGCCCACGTCTGACGATGTCGTCTACGGCAAGGTAAACTCTACTCAATTCTCTTGTGGCACATGCAGACCGCGTTGAAAGCCGTGTGTTCTCCGAGACGAATATAGCAAGTGAACAACCACACACACACACACACACACACATTATGATCATGCGCAAGAGTACCCTTTGAAAGTCACTAGTACTTCTGCGAAGTCGCTCAGGAGTCTGGCGCCTTCATACACCACATGGGAGGCTCAAAGAGTGGACGCCTTAACGATCACACTCATACAAGTTCCTAGGAGTCGTTCTGAATTGAAGACAGTGACGAGGCGACACACAAAGCCAGCCACCGGCGCACAAGGACGATTCAGATAAGAAGCTTTCTTTGCGAGAGGCCCCATGGCCATGGAGCAGAGCTCGGGCCAAGAACTCACTCACTCAGGCTTTCATCAAGAGCTGCCCCAGTTTGTCCCCCTGATGCATAACTTCTACGCAGTGCGTCACTCCACTCCCGCTGTACTCCCCTCCACCTGGCAACCTCTCAACACATTTTACCCCGGCAGCCGGCCCAGCCCCCCAACCTCGAGCTGACAACAAGCCTCTCTTGCCTCTGCCGCACGGCACGACACCTGTCGCTCCGCCAAGCCCCCGTCACCGTCCCCCCCGGTTCCCGTCCCCTCCGGTGGTGCAGGAGACGGCCATCGAGCTGCTGGAGGTGGGCGGCAGCGACGGGAGCTTGCAGTCCAAGTGGGAGCAGCCGGTCTTCGGGACCATCCTGGACCTCTGCGTGCTGCCATGGAGCCCCACCTTCCGCGCCCCCGACTTACAGGTGTCACCCTCCCCGCCTTCCCCGCCCTTGTACACTGCCCTCCCGCCAGGTTGCCGTCCCGTGGGAGGCCTAGCGACAGTCCGTCGGCCCACTGTCTTTCCATCGCTCCTACCCCCTTCACATCCTTCACCTCCCCCACCCCCATCCCCACCCCCACCCCTCACTCTCTCCAGTCCCCTCCCCTTCCTCCCGTTCTCTCCTCGATTTACGACTCCCCTCCAGTCCCCTTTCCCCCCCCACCTCGATGCCCCCCATCTAAGGGTCCGACTGGTTTGAAGACGACGAGCGCTGGGCGGCGACACTCTCGCCGCCATGGTGGCGAATCGGCAGCCACAGGCAGGCAGCGCTGTTCAGAGCTACACGTAGTGTTCTCTCAGCGGCTCTGTCTCCCAGTCAGTCCAGTCGAGAGAACGACGGGAGGAGGGGCGCACTGCCTAGCCGAGGAGACGGGAGGAGAGGGGGGGCAGCAACAGAGACTTATGGCCTTTTTGCTTGGGCACGCTCTCTTTGTCGTGTCCTGCAGTAGGTTTGTTTGTTGGCAGCCATGTGGCAGCCATCTGTGCGTGAGGGAACGAGCAGTAGAGGGGTCGCGGCCGGATCCCCTCAGAGAGGCGGGTACTCCAGGCCCCAGGGGTCTAGGGAGGGGGGAGGGAGGGAGGGGATGAAGGCTTCCTGCACGTGTGTGGGGATGTGTGCCGCGGAGACCTCTCAGCTATGCTCAACCCTATCAGGAGGGGGCCAGCGGTAGCCGCACGGGGAGCAGTAGCTGCAGGAGAGGAGAGAGGAGAGAGGAGGGAGGAGGAGGGAGGAGGAGTAGCAAGCTTGTGAAGGGATTGGGAAGGAGGAGGTGGGTGCAACGTGCAGCAGGTAGCGGGTGGGGGCTTCCCTTCTGGTGCGATGCTCCGCTGCTCCCTCCTGCCCGTGCCGACAGGTGGCTGCTCCTAGCTCTCAGCTCAGCCGCTATGGCGCCAAAGACAAAGGGGGAGGGCCCACCAGGGGCGTCAAAACAGCTCGCAGAGCTGGCCTCCTCCACAGCCGTCTTGCTCCTCTTCAAGCTGTTGGCCGCGCCGTCAGCTCCTGGCTCCCTCGTAAGCATCAATGCTACCTTATGAGCCCCCCCCGGCAGGGGGCCGGACCAGGGCCGACCGAGGAGAGAGTGAGTGGGGGGGGGGGGAGGGAGGCTGGACAGGGGGGAAAACGGAGAGGGGGAAACCGTGTGACTGGAGTCGCCTGTCCCCGACGGGCCACGGGGGGAAGAAAGCTCGGTGGTGGTTACGCGCTCTGGGCACCCCCCCTCTGGGTCGTGCTCGTTGTCGTCAATGTCGTCGTCGCTGTCGCCGTCGTCATCGTCGTTGTTGTTGTTGGGGCTATCACCAGCATCACCCGCATCAGCCGTGCCAGGACTCTCTCCGCGGGCCTGTCACTAATCTCTGTATGTGGGGGGGCGGCGCGCGCGCCAGATGGAGGGCAAGGATCTGGTGGTGGTGCTGTCGGACTCGGGCAAGATGTCCTTCCTCACCTTCTCTCTCCAGACCCACCGGTACCCTCAACCCTACCCCACCCCACCCCACCCCACCCCACCCTAGCCTCGCCTGCCCTGCCCCCTCATGGGCCACAAGGAGCCCCACCGCTGCTGCCGCTGCTACTGCTGCTGCTCCTGCTGCTCTTGCTGCTGCCGCCGCCACTTGCTGCTCTCTCTGTCGTTCTGCAGAACAGCTTCAACGGGCAGCCCAAGCCCCGGATAAGCCCGCACACCCACGCCCCCCCACATGCATTGCAGCTGTGTGCGCCATGCCGCCCTCTCCTTTCTCTGCTCGCTCTTCTTCTGCTCGTGGGGCCTTCTCCCACTTGCCCTCTGAGGTGTTCCTTCTGGGTCAGTGTCTGCCAGGCGTACACCATGCGCCACCTGGCACAGACGCCACACGCCTGAGAGGGCGTGTGTGCTTGCCTCGCCTTGCTGGCAAGCGAGGGTGTGCAGGTTCCTGGCGGTGACGCACATCCATCTGTCGTACCCCGGCTTCACCCACACGGAGCTTGGCTGCCAGCTGGCCGCAGACCCCCGGTGCGTCGTTCCCCTACACTTGAACCCCAACTTCTTCTCACAGAGCCCCGCCCGCACCCAACGCCAGGGGCTTGGTTTGCCCTGGCCTCAGAAGGAGAGCCTCGTGCACGCAGGGGTTCCAGAGGCGGGCCCTCTCCCGCTCCTCCTCCTTCCTTTTGGAGAACCATGTATCTCTTCTGGGTGCGCGTGCGCCAGCTGCGCGAGGGGGAGGGCAGGCGAGTGGCGGCGGGATCGACGACACGTGGCACCTCCTCCCTGCTCGTCTTGTTGCTGACAACGGAATGGATGTAGCGCCGGAGCGGCACTATGTGGTCCCTGTCGTACCGCAACAGAAGAGCCACGTGTCGCAAAATGCTCATCCCAAGGGGAGGGTGAGGGCTCCAGAGGAGGATGACCATTAGGGCAGGTTGCAGACACGCACGTCTCAGTGTGTTGCTTGCGTTGCTTCTTCTTCCTCCTTCCCCCTTTCTTTCGCCTGGCGTTCGATTTCCACAAATTTTCTTGGGGGCGAGGTGAGTGACGGCGGCGAGCAGGGGGAGGGCGGTGGCGGTGGCAGCACGTGAGAAGCGGCTGGCAGTGTTCCCGGCGTCGCCTGCCGCGGGGCACAACTTCGTCCTCGAGGTGGCAGTTCTTGCTCTTGACCTCACTTTGACTCTGGCTGACTTTGACTCTGAGTCTGACTTTGCCTTCGAGTCTCACTCTGACTTTGTGACCTCAGTGTTTGGCATGCCACCACTGCTCCTGCTGTCTCATCTCGTCTGCCATCCCTCCCCTCTGGCAACGGGCACTACCTCCTCCGCCGGGTCGGGGATGAGCTGGCAGCGCTTGATTGCTTCAAACGCGTGCTAGGCTGAGCAGGCTGGGCCGCAACGGCATGCGTGTGTGCCATCTGGCACAAGGATGTGTGTCGACAGCAGAAGCTCACTAGTGAGCTGCCGCCTCCTGCCCTTGGGTGGTGTCTCCTCCTCCGTGCAGGGCATTTCGTACCCAGCCATGGCAAGGGGCGCAGACGGCTCCTCCCCATTCCAAGCAGGACAAGAACGAGCTGGGGCCGGAGCCGGGGGAGCGGGGGAGCTGTTGCCTCTGGGGGCCATATGGAGCATGGCGTTTGTCACCCCTCCCACTGCCGGGGCCTGGGATGGGGAGGCTGGGCAGCCGCATGGCAGCGGTGCCAGCAAGGCGGCCAGAGCGTCCCCTCTTGTGCTGGCCGTGCTCCACTACCGGTGCGTCTCGCTGTCTTATCTGGCAGCCGTCACTTGGCACATGCGTGGCACTTTCAGGTAATGCTTGGCGGCGCTTGTACATGCAGCGAGGGCACTGAGGGGCGTGCACATTCTTGAAGGCGATGCCAGCTGGCGCATGCTTGCTCACGGAGCTAGCTCCCCTCCTTAGCAGCGGCTGCCCTCTTTCCTCCCCCTCTTTTGCTCTCGTTCACTGTGTGCGTGTGCGTGCACGTGTTTGCAGGTGGGTGGGTGAGGTAGGTGTATGTATGTAATACCCAGCAGTATTTGCATTCTGATTGCTCTTTTTGCCACGGGGAGGGCAAGGGGTAAGCAGGGAGAGAGGGAGAGAGGGAGAGAGAAAGAGAGAACCCGTACACACTAGTGATAGTTCTCCAGCTTGGCCACTTCTCAGGCGCTGCAGTCTCATCAAATCCTCCTCCTCCTCCTCCACATGTCGCACAACAAGGCATGCACCCAGCCAGCACAAGCCCAAGCTAACAGGCACATGTGCACGTGCCCCCCGTGATAGTTCCCCCCCTCCCCTCCTGACTTCCACCAAGGCACTAGATGCTCTCAGAGACACCCACGCGTGGAGGTTAGGGGGGGGTGACACGCACTTCGCACACAAGTGCAGCATACTATGTGTACGCACGGTGACTATACTAGTACTGGTAGCTGAGGTGCGTGCGTGTGCCGGATGGGCCATGGGGGAGGGCGGAGGGGGAGGGAATGCAGGAAGGGCCATGCGGCGTTTGAGGTGCTGCTGCTCCAGTGCAGCGTGAGCGCGCGCACGATCGTGACAGCTGGCCGCATCAACCCGGGCGGAGCGCCCCAGCCGATGCCCACCCTGCTGCTTCCCGTGCCTGCTGTCCCGAACCTGGTGCTTCTGGCTCGGCAAGGCGACGTGCTTGCCCTCGATGTGTCGTCCCCAGAAGAGCCCACCCTGGCGGCCTATGTTCCTCTGCCGACCACCCCAGGGGGTTCTGTTGCAAACAACCTGACTGCCAACATGGCAGAAGAGGACGAGGCGGCGCTGGAGGCAGGTGGCAGCGAGCTTGGAGAGAGGTCGGCGCGCACCAGGGGGAGATTTGACGAGATGAGGGCTTGGCCAGGCATGGCCGGGGAGCAGACGGGAAGGGAGACTGCGCCTGTGCCACGCCCGCCCCGTGCAAGTGCCAGAGGGAAGGAGGTGGAAGCGCCTGGTGGCAGGCAGGCGCAAGTTCGTGCCGGAGGCACCGGCGCGGTGCCCGACTGGCCGTCGGATGAGGAGACGTCGTCCCGATGGCCCTCGTACGGGGACATTGACGTGCCGACAGGTGTTGACATTGGCGGACAGGCAGCACCTCCTGAGGGGGGCCCCAGCAGCACCTGCTTGAGAGCACCGGAGGCCGCTGAGATGGGAGATCCGCCGTTCATCTGCGCGTGGAGCTGGGAGCCGGTCGCGGACGTGCGAGATGCCTCCATCCGGGCGGCGGTGGTGGAGGATGGGGGAGCCTCCACGCCGTCGCTGCAGCAGCCGCCGCCTGCAATGGGTCAGCAGCACAGCAGCAGCAGGCAATGCAGGCTTCTGATATGCACAGACCGAGGAGCTTTGCATGTGCTGACCGTGCGGGCGACAGGTGGCGACGGCGGCGCCTCAAGCCACAGGCCTGATGGTGATGGTGATGACGACGACGACGACGACGACGTCGTTGTAGGTGGCGGCGCACACGCACGCGACGAGGCCCGGGCGGCGGCTCAGTCCTCTTCCGAGGTAGAAGCTCATGCCGCAGGCCCCCCTTCGCTCTCGCCGGAGTGGCGGTGGCGAGAGACTGGCCCGGGAGGGACAGGTGCTGGCGCCTCCGGCACGAGCGCAAGCGCGGGCCAGAGCCAGCTGGAGGCCAAATTCACCCTCAGCACCTCCCAGCTGCTTGTTCCCCCACAAGAGGAGCTGGGGGAGCAGCTGCGTCTGCCTCCCGGCCCAGCAGCAGCAGCAGCAGGAGGAGGAGGGGAGGAGGCGCAGCTACTGCAGCAGCAGGCGAGCGCTCTGCTGGAGCTTCTGGCGGCAGGGGGGGGGCCCAGCAGGGCGCGCATGCTGTACAATGTGGAGGAGGGGGGAGCAAACCCAGCAGCGGCAGCAGCAGCAGCAGCAGCAGCGGCGGCGGGTGCGGGTGCGGGTGCGGGTGCGGGCGCGGGGTTGCCGGGTGGCAGCTGCATGGAGGTAGCCCTCAGCATGGGGGGATGCATCTGGACGTCGCCAGCTGCATGCAGCGCGCTGGCGTGGCTCCCTGGCGGCCACGTGGCGGCGCCCGTGCACTGCGGCGATGGCAGCCTGCTGCAGCTCCCCCCCCCCTCTCCGTTGCCACCGCCCTCTCCCCCGGCCCCGCTCCCTGCGGACGCCAACTGTCGCGGCCTGCCCCCCAATCTGTGGCCGGCAATGGCCACGGCAGAGGCAGGCCCGAGTGCAAGCGAGACATCAAGGGCGAACGAGGTTAAGGCTGCGGGGGCGAGAGAGGGGGGGCCGGGGGTAGGGCCGACAATCACGAGGAGGGGGGGGGGAGCAAGCGCGAAGGCGATGCGGAGGGGGAGCATTCAGAACCTGGCGCCAGTGGCGGACTTTGCGCTGGTGGACTTCTACGGCGAGCGGCAGGACCAGCTGTTTGCGTGCTGTGGCGCGGGCGCGGGCGGCTCCGTGCGCGTGGTGCGCAACGGCATCAGCTGCGTGCGCCATCTCAGCACGCCGCCCGCCTACCACGGCGTGACGGGCACGTGGAGCGTGCGCCTGCGCCGCGCGGACGCGCACCACTCGCTGCTCGTCATGTCCTTCGTGCAGGAGGTAAGCACTCATGCGCGCGCTCCCGTTTGCAGCAGCATATGTCGCGGTGGTTGATCCCATTCCCCCCCTGCGCACCCACCCCTGCACCACACGCCCCCTGCACCCCTCTCACGCGCGCTCATGCAAACAGGAAGGATAAGCAGCCCTTACAGCGCAAATGCGGGAGCACAATTCTCAGAACGGACAGCTTGATTGGCCTGGGCTTACATGAGCCTGAGCGCGACACAGAGGAGCGAGTGCGGTTGCGAGAGCGTACATGTGTGTTATGGGTCTGAGGGAGTGTGACAGCCTGGGTCTCTCCGTGTGGGGGGGTGTCGGTGCAGACGCGCGTGTTGTCAGTCGGGCGGAGCTTCGACGACGTCACGGACGCGGTGGGCTTCGAGTCGGCAGCCTGCACCCTCACGTGCGGACAGGTGGCGGACGGCTGGGTGGCCCAGGTGTGCTCCCGCGCCGTGCACCTGTGCTCGCCCGCGCTCCCCGGCAATCTGCCATCTGGCACCTGGAGAGGGGGGGCTCACCCCCACCACACCGCGCAGCAATGGCCGAGAGTGTCCAAATGGAAGCCCACGAGCCTCCACGCCCGGGATGAGAGCCGACCCGCAGGCGCCAGCTGTCAGAGTCACGGCCAAGGAGAAAGCGGAGATCTGAGCCAAGGCTCCCCTCAACACGAGGCGTCTATCAGCGTGGGCGCGGTTGCGGACGGCGTGGTCCTGGTGGCGCTCTCCCTCCCCCCCCTGCTCATCATGCTGGGCACCGAGCTGCTGCCAGGTGGCATGCGGCAGCTGGTGGAGCTCCAGCGGTGCAGCCTGAGCGCCGAGATCTCGTGCATCTCCATTCCCCAGATGGACTCACCGGCTGCCGCCCCGTCATCCTCCTGCTGCCCCCAAAAGGGAGATCCATATGCTCCCCTCAATCCTACTTCTCCTTTGGGCCACACCTGCCCCTCGCAAAGTAAGCAGGCGCTGGCGAGCACACTTGGGGAGAGTGCACTCGTGGTGGCAGCAGACGCCTCGTCGTCCTGGGAGGCAAGCTCTGGGAGCGGCCGCGCTCGCCACCTGGCAGGATCGAGGCGTGCTTTGAGCCAGGGGGAGGAGGCGGTGGAGGGTAGCAGCATCTGCCTGCTGGGAACGTACGAGCCCTCAGTGGAGGTGCTGTCGCTGGCGCGCGGCGACAACTTCCGCCACCTGGCGCGGGTCTCTCTGGCCATGGCGCTGCCAGGTGGCACCACTGTGGGGGGATGTATCCCCGAGAGCGTCCAGCTGGCGGAGTTTGACAGGCTCTGCGTCCTTGCGGGGCTGCGCAACGGGATGCTGGCACGCTTCGAGTGGCCCCCCACCAACGAGGACAAGACTGCTGAGAGGGGGGGCACCGAGTTGAGGGAGCACCTGAGCTTTCTTGGGGGTGCGGGCCTCGCCGCCCCTGGGCCGTCCGTCAGACGCCACGACGTGTTTGCGGCAACCTTTGCTGATGTGTCGTCCGGCGATGCCACCATTGGCGACAGTAGCGGCGGCATCCATGGAGGGGCCCGCGATGAAAAGGCAGTTGAGGACATGCTCGGAGGAAATGTAGAGGCGTTCCCGCGCATGGAGCATCCTGCTGCCAGAAGCACCGGCGGCGGGACAAGCCGGCCTCTGGAGATACCTGGTCCTCCACCGGGCGGCATGGCCGGTGGCAGCAGAGCGGGCGGCAGGGAGGGGGGGGCGGGGGCGTCGTCGGCCAGAGCTGACTGGGAGGTGCTGGCAGCAGAAGGAGAAGACGTCCACATGTCTCCTCAGGATGGAGGGTTTCTGTCACCCGCCTTGGCAGCAGCTCGCGGCGGCAGGAGGCTATTGGGCGGCAGCGACAGCTGGCACCCGCAGGCACCGGCGAGCCCCCGAGGAGGAGGAGGAGGAGCCCCTATGGAGGGCGTGGAGGAGGCGCCAGCTGTCCTGCGCCTGGCGGCCATCAGGCGGCTGGGCGTGTCGCCGGTCTCACTCGTGCGTGTGAAGGAATCGCTGCGGTGCGACGTGGTGGCGCTCAGCGATAGGCCTTGGCTGCTGCGGGCGGCACAGCACTCCAAGCGCGTGACGTACACCTCCATCTCGTTCCAGCCCTCCACGCATGCGACACCTGTCAGCTTTCTCGAGTGCCCCGAGGGCCTGGTGTTCATGGCCGATCGCTGCCTCCACCTGGTAACGCTCCCCCCCCCCACCCCCACCCGCCCCTTTCCACACAAATACGTGTACAGGCACAGATGAGGCGCACAGAAGCAGCCCCCCCTCCTCTGTCCCTCCTGCCCACGCTTCACCCTCAACTCCC
>WELA01011368.1:175330-207661 GCA_009602735.1 Mesotaenium endlicherianum
GGGGGGGGGCAGGGTTTTAGGAGATGGGGTCTGGAGGATGCAGGAGGAGTCACAGTCCAAGACAATAGAGAGAATAGGGGGTGTGGCGAGGGGGAGAAAGAGAGGGAGCAGCGCAGTGCAGGCGGGCTGGCAGGCAGGCCTGGCGCTGTGCGTACTGTTGAACTGGCAGATGAAGGCGTTGTTGACGACGTTGAGCACGCTGAAGATCCCCAGCCAGCTGGCGCTGCTGCCGCCCATCAGCGACGGCATCTCCGCCTTGCCCTCCGCAATCTTCAGGAGAGCCAGCCCCACCGTCGTCACCACAAACACCAGCGACAGCGCCACCGAGAGCCTGCTGGCGAAGCGCAACGAGTCTGTGCTCGAACGGAGCGGAGAGGACAGGCCAGCAGGGGGCAGCAGGGGTGTGGGCGGGCGGTGGGGAAGGGGGGGGTGGAGGGGTGGAGGGCAAACATATGATTCAGCGGTCAGGGCTGTCTTTCCTCTCTTTTCTTGTGCGCGGGTAGAGGCACACAGCAAGGGAGGGGCAGGAGTGGAGGTGGACCGCAGACACGAGTCTATCTTGCGGTCTGAAAGGGCTGCGCTGCTTCCCACGTGCAAAAGGAGGCCCGCTTGTGTGCCTGACTGTCCATGCTGCCGGCACATGCAATTGTGCGCTGCTCCACGCACACTGCCGCGCACACTGCCCGGCCTGCCTGCCTACCAGGTGTACGTCAACTGATGTTGCTGTCCCTGCGTGAGGAAGCCACTTGTCGGGATGTGCCCAGGTGAGTCCCCCGCCCCCCAAAGAGAAGAAAAGATGAGTGGATGTGGAGACAAGATGAGCCGGGAGCTCCATGAGAAGAGGACAAGCTTACACTGTTCATGGGCACAAGAGGGGCGAAAGAGAAGTAGGAGACACGCGAAGCGGACGTGCAGAGCATTGGCGGTCATTTCAGGCCGCTTGCATGCCTGTGTGTGTGCGCGTGTGCGTGAGCGTGCCGGCGCGGTCTGTGAGTGCTCTCCTTGTGCAGCAAGGGAGCGGCGCTGCGGCTGCGGGGAGATGCAGCAAGCTGCGGGGCTGGCTCGGCGGGCTCCGCATCAGCCAAGGCCGTCAGATGACATCAATCTCTGGCCTCCCACGCCCCTCATTCTTAGCTGCCAGCCCAAGCAGAGCTCTTGCTTGCAAGGGGCAGACAAACAGGCAGGACTCATTGCTGCGGGGAGCGCATCCTGCCTTAGCGAGAGCCGACTTTAAGGTCCATGCATGCACGTGTAGATGTAAGCACGTGCAAGCACACCATCCGACACATATACACAGACATGCATATACGTGCGCATACATGCATGCATGCATGCATGCATGCTTGCATGGGGGAGATCAAGTCCCTGTGAGCAGGTACGGACAAACGTACCCAGCTTCTCCAGCAGCACGAGCGGGCACATGAGGAGAATGACGACGGCGAGCACGACCCGCCTGTCGGACAGCATCCAGCAGCTGCCAAACCATTCCGGCAGTAGGCCCGGATGCAGAGCAGTTCCGCACAAAACGTCCCCTGCGCGCACCCCATAGCGCACCAGCCGCCACCCCACCCCACCCCACCCCATTCCACCCACGCCACTCCGCCACCCATTTGGATCAGCCACCCCCTGGGCTGTTGCTCCCAAGTTCTATTCTCGGGAGTAGGCACGGGCACAGGCGCGGGGAAAGAGAATGGGGAGGGGGGAATGAAGGGGCATCAAGTTGCAGAAGGCCAGCAGGCCATAGATGTGCTGACATGTTGGAGCCCTTCTGAAGGGATGATAGGTGTGAGAGGTGGCTGTGAACAAGGACGCCGAAGACCACAGCTGGAAGGTCAGGCGAGTATATTCCCTCAAGAGCTAGGATCGAGCACGCAGGGGGGCCCGCTGCTACCCAAGACTCTGAAGGTATCTTGACTCACCACATGGTACTAAAGCTTCCATTTCTTAACATGGATGTCAGATATACCCAAGTTTCTGAACTTGCCCAAGTTGTCAAGCTACGGTGAAGGTGCCGAAGCCTCCACATGGTACCAGGGTACGCTCACAAATTCTAACTTGCTCAGATGTAGCCCTGATATGATCTTACGAGCATGCTGCAAAAGGACACTTCGACGGCCAAGCTCTGCTCTGCTACGCCCAGGTAGCCATGCAATGACAACACATTGGCTCTTTTCATCATATTTAAAGAACTGCTGGTAAGTCAATAATTGTGGCTATGAAACTGCAGTACGACTGAGGAGGGTATAGCAAGAAATAGCAAGGACTATTAAGTCCTGCAGATACAGAACAGAAAGCCCGATGCAGAAGTGAATGAGGGTGCATCATTCACCTATGATGATGAGTAGAACCATAAGGAGCCCCCAGTTATTCACCACAATCGAGAGGTTCAGGACCAATTTGCCCCACCAGCCAAGAGCTTGCGCAACCACTTTGCTGTAAGAGTCCACCCCCACAGCAGCAGTGCACCGCAGCATGGCCATGATAGAAGCGTATGAGAGGAATGAAATGAGAACCATCGCCAAGGTTCCTGGCACTAGGCCGAGCATCTTCATTGCAGCTGGCAATGCCATCAGCCCAGCTCCTATCATCGTGTTTGAAAGATTAAACACCGAGCTCTCAAGTGAAGCTGTGCCACCCGGCCTAGCTCCTTCCTCTTCTTTGAGAGGGAGAAGGGGTGCTTCTTCTGGACTCTCGACAATGTCATTGGCCTCTGCGATGAAGAAGCTCTCTGGGCTGGAATTCTGCCTCGAAGGAAACCGTGCATGACCATGTTCTAAAGCTTCTAGATTATCAGCATGCACATGGCTCCCTCGTACTCTCGCGGTATCAGAGGCCATATTGCGAGTAAACTCCTTATTTTCGAGTTCACTCTAACTCGTCACTATTGCCGCTGAAAGGGACAGATGACACAAGCAGCTTGGTCTCTATGGACCTATGTTCGGCATAAAAGCTTACGGTAAGCCTTCTGGCATTCCTGCGAAATGCAAAGAACATCCCATATGCTTTGAGACGCTGTTTTCTTAGTATAGCGAAACTCGTGGGATCTGCTGCTTTTTGCACAAGCTATCGAGGGCAATTGGAGCAGCAGGAACGGAGAGATACAGTCAGCATGAGCTCTCACTGCCATGAGCGCCGAAGCGGCGAGGACAGGGCTGAGGCTAAGGATCCACGAGGATCCCAGCACGCAAGTTGATCTCCATGCAGGCGCAGACTGGCGCAGACTGGCGCAGATTGGGAGCCGCGCATAGCTGCGCAAGCTGGCACAAATGTGCGCAAAGCAAAAGTTGGCCGCCAAACTTTTGTCGGTGCATTCTAGGAATCAGAACGTCATGTTAGTACGTACATTTTCGTACTTCCACGAGCGTACCCCATGAGTTGCTAGCGCTGTGGAGTGCTGTGGAGTGCTGTGGAGTATGGAAGGAGCAGGAAGGAGCACGTCTATTGCCGTCACTTTATCGTCACTTTATCATCACTTTTTGTGCTGTCGTCCTTTATCGTCTGTCATGGAACTACACCCGAGTGCACCTGAGTTGCGCACCCAAGCTTCCATGCGTGAGAGCAATGTCAAGAGTCGGATACTTAACTGAGAGAAGTTAGGAGATAGAATCTGATCAAACCAGAAACTTGGACTTCGGTTCGTAGTAAGCAGTAAGCAGTCAGAGAGTAAGCAGTCTGAGAACGCGGTGCACTCCACGACGAATTGTGTGCTTCCAACTAAAGTGTCGAGTCAAACCAAAGGGCCATAGACTTACCAGATGCAATGCCTCCGATTGGAGTCGGTTGTTTCGAGCAGTGCAAGAAAGAGACTAAAACTTCCCTTACTTCCCTTACTTCCCTTGTGTAGGCGCCATTATCGGAGGACACCAGGCTGGTCTGTCCTTATCAAAAGAAGTTGTCACTCTTCTCTAAGCATTCCAAATAAGTGGTCATGTCATGAAAACAGGACTAAAACTTCAGCTACGATCACTGCTAGAGCGGGTCTCTCCCAGGAGGAAGTGAGGAAAAACTACAATTGCATCTTGCCTGCTACTTCTGCCTCTGGCCTAAAACGGCAAGTCTCTCCAATTTTATATCGTTTAAGAAAAGCTCGCGCTTCTCTTGCTTCAAAACGTAGGCTGTGTACTGTTTGTTTGTAGACTGCAAAAAACTGAACCTTGCTGCCTTCTGTCAATTTGCGTGTGAACCAAACCCAGTGCAGTGGGTCTTGTTGGACAGGTATGCCGTCCTGGGAGCTGGTTTTGCAGGAGTTGCTGTGGCCTGGCATTTACTACAGGTAATACAAGTTGCAGAGTCTCTGCAATCATAAAGGCAGGTACATGTGCGGGCTTCTGTATATAAGGCCACGGCAAAGTTGGACGGGACATATGATGGATGTGTCTAGAAAACGTGTTTTAGTTCGCAAGAAGGCTTCATGTGAGCACTTTAGAAGGAAATACAGCTAATTAATCCGCTGAGACATGGGGCAGTACAGGACTGGCAGGCTCAAGCTTCTCATTGAGAGAGGGAAAACGACAGAACTTGACTATATCTTTTGGTTGTTGGGGTAAGAGTACAGCACAGTACAAGGGCATCGCCTGTTGTTGTGGACCTGATTGATGCTGTCGGAATTGGAGCTGGCGCGTCCGGCATCGCGGGGGGCTTGTTGCATCCCTTCTCACGAAAAGGTGCAAGAACGTGCTATTATATGTTCTAACATTTATTCTGAGATGATCAACTTTCAATTTTACGTACGCCATTTTCTCACTTGCTCTCTGCGTGCTTCTGTGCAATGCAGCAATTTTGCAGCTGGTTTTGGCCCACCCTGTACCTGTAGTTTGTCAAGCTTTCAGCTTTGATTAGTATTCTTAAAAGTTCCCTCGCCTTCTATTGCAGGCGTGGAGATGTTGCGGATACCTCTAGCACAACTTTTATGGTCAATGTACCCGTGTTCATTGCCTGTGCATGGCAGGAAAAGTATTGTGGAAGGGTGAAGAGAGCTGGGAGGCTGCACTTGAGCTGCTTGCTGCTGCTGAAGCCGCTCATCAGGCACCTCCTCTAGAAGGGACAGGTGATGATGAACAAGAAGGTCCAGTTGCATGGCATAGGTGGGAGAATTGGAGCCCATGTGTGACGGATTTCTGCGTTGGGTGTAGTGCCTGCAGGCTAACTTTTTATTTTTTTAAATCCAAATACTAGGTAGCGAAGATATCATATTAATTCTTGTCATTGCTTGAATATTTCTCCTTCTGTGCTGCAGCGGTATCCTCAGGCCAGTCACAGATCCTAGACATGCAACAGACTTCATCAAGGTTGACTCATGAGCGTTTGCCTTGTCATTGTAACGTATAAAAAAGAAGTCTCATTTTCAGTGCTGGATGTCCATTCTGTATCAAGCTCTGCTCTTTTAATTTCTCTGTAATTTCCATCATCCGCATCTGCTGCAGGAGCAAAAAATGGTTCTTATTCCAATGCTCGTCTTGGGTCTGAATGCACTATGAGTCCAGTATGTGCTATGTATCTATGAATTGATGATGGCCAGGGTTTGACAAGTTTCTACTTTTTTCCTCTTATTGTGACAGCACGCTCTGCCTTATGTGGACGAAGATGTTGCACAGGGCCTGTGCAAAGGCTCTGCCTGCATCAGTGCTCGTGCGGCAGCAGAATTACTTCCAGGCCTTTCTTCTTCCCTAGGAGATGCAGCACTCTATCTCCCTTGTGGCATCACTCTGCATACCCAACGATACTTGAATGTGCGGCACGTCTCCAAAATCACCTTGCGGATGATTTCTTATGTTTGTTGCGACATGGATTGTCTTGAAGTGCAAATGTCTGGCCGATACTAAATTGCTGTTGAAGTGCACTCTTAGCTGATGTTAAATTGCTTCTATTAGGCAATTTGACGAAAACTAGGGACAGAAGCTCACATCGTTGACTCCCTGCATTTGTGCAGGCCTTGTGGAAAGCTTGCCAAACCTACGCAGAGAATGCTCTGCAGCATGGCTGTGAGGGTACAGCTGCAACCCTGCACGTTCGTCAACTGACGGCTCTATCGGAGCTTCATGCAGGTGATTGAGAATCCAAGCCAATGGCATTTGACCTGCTTTTGTCCAAGCTTATATATTTGCCGGCAGCGCTTCTGTGATTGTGAAATGAATTCCTTTCTTTCCTTGTAGGGAGAAAAGTGCAAAATGACTGCTCTAAGGTGAGCATAATCCTGGGCAGTCTTCCTACTACTCACAAAGTAAACGAGGGAAGCATGGCTGACAGAGTGGAAGTGTTTGTGCAGAGGGATACGATGCGCTTGTGGTTTGTCTAGGAGCTGCTGCTTCACAAATGCAGGAGCTCAACGGCCACTTGCCTTTGACTCCCGCGCGAGGCAAAGTCCTCGAGCTTAGCACGTCAAGGTCAGTGCACCTTTTTGGATATTTCCACCTGCTCTTCCCTTCTTGCATGACATGTTGGGGGACTATAGTTGATCACTTGACCTCAGCTGCTGTTATCCAATTGGGGCTTGTTTGACAACTTGCCGAGGGGCCACTGAGAATGTTGGCCGTGGGATAGTCTGTGAAAAGTGAGTCAAAGGCCATGAAGAAAACATGCACTCCTTATAAGCAGGTGTGTATGCATCTGGGTGGATGTGTAGTGGGAGTAACGCCTGTGCCCAAGGAGCTCCAAGTTTAGTTGGGGCCACCTGGGTAGCATTCCAGGGCAGCAATAGGGCCCTTATTGGCGCAACTAAAGAGAAGGGTGTAGAAGATATGAGGCCAGGTGTTGGTGCACAAGAAGCAGCTAGTGCCATTGAAGAGCTCTTGCCAAGAGCTAGCGCACTTTTTCCTCCAATTGGTGGATGGAAAGTAGATGCGGTTAGGGCAGGTGTCAGAGCAATGACACCAAGGAACGCACTAGGAAGTCTGCCTATAGCTGGAAGGCTCGACGAAGTTGATGCAATCCGGGAAGTGAGGGCGACGCATCTGAAAACTCAACAACCTCTAGGTGATATCTCAGACAATTTTGGGTCCTTTCAGCCTGCTTGGTGGATTGTGGGAGGCCTTGGATCTAGAGGGCTCATTTATCATGGCTGGCTTGCTAAGGCCAGTGCTGCAGCCATTATTTCGGGCGATGAGTCCTTTATAGACAAAAACTTGACCATGTGGAAAACCAAATCTTAATAAGATTAAAGGGTTTCATGTGATTCAAAGAGCCATGAGACCTTTCCATGGGAATAGTTGGTTCATCAAGTCTTCCTTATGGATGTCAATTATGCGTCTGCAAATAGTGAATAGTTGATTGCTTGATCTTTTGCTATGCAAAGCCATTGAGGTCGTCTAAAAATTTGGCCGATAGCTTTTGTCTGTTGTATTGCATGGGTCTAAGATTGGTTACTTTCAGCGTTGAGACAATGTCTCTTTCGCCTTCTCGGTGGTATGAAGCGCACAGTTCAGGTTTCTTGCCGTGTGACATAACTAATTTGAGCTTGGTCCCTATATGACTGATTTCCGACGTTTCTGGCAACAAAGACCACCAAAAATATAGCTATCAGCCTTGAAAGTGAAAAAAATATACTACCATGCGTACTAACCGACCTACAAATGTCGTTGAGTGGATGAAGTGCCCTACTAAATGCTCCGCATGAAGGGATTTTCTTCACGTTTCGACGCTACATAATTTCATTTTTTAGGTCATTTTGAAAATCCATGCGAATTTTCAAATATTCATGCAGAGCCTTCAGGTGGACAAGCATTAAGGCTGCATGCCTTCATAAGTTTTTGGCCCGCCTTGTCAACTATCCAGGAATGTCACTCGAGTCAAGCTAGAGCTGCATGGCAGGCGTCATGACTTGCACGTGTTGCCAAATGGCATGCACATGTAAATATTTGTGCTTCACTATAAGTGCAAGTTTCCACTTCGAAGTGTCTAGATTTTGAAAAGTGACAAGCTGACTAGATTTTAGTTGCAGCACAGCAGAAATGTCTCTTGTGGGGTCAGCAGCCTGGTGTGGGACCACCTTGGTCTTATTTGATTTGCTGCAAATTTGCAGATGCTCATGCACATTCCATGTCAGCAATCTAGCTCAATTCTTGTCCATTCACTGAGATGTCCCGCAAGGCCAGGAGTAGTATTATGGGAAATAGCGGCAGGTGCGAGCATAGTGCACCATGTCACAACGTCAACTCACACTCCAGAGTAAGCTCGAGTAGTCCGTTCAAGGGTCTGCCATTGGTTTGAAAGGCTCTGGAGTCCCTAGCTCCTGCTACTAAATGTTGCAGTGAGTTGGGAATGATCTGCCGGCTCTGAAATATCTACCACCTAATGCAATGAGCAGGTTGTGAGCTGAAGCTTCATAACTTGTAGAAGAACGGCTGTTTGTAAATGTAGGTGAACCGACGTGTACACACCAACTCAAGAGATATAGCTGGCTGCATGATTTGCAGATTCACTTAGAAGCACTTAAGTGGTCCTGTGTATTGGCAGCCGTCTTAACAAAAGCTTCTTCATTCAGACTTACATTCCGTGCTCAACATATCCATTAAGCGACCATAAGGCTTGAGCAGCATTTAGAATAGTCTGCCCAGCTTGTCCTCTCCTTGAAGGTACTCAATTGGAGTGATGAGAAATTCACCACCACAGCAGCGGTACATAGGCAACCGTCATACTCCAGTAGCCGATAAAGAAGCATTTCTCTTGAGAAGTACTCCTGAAAGTCTAAAGAGGGAGAGGGAGTGTGAAGGTAACAGTCTCGAAAGCTTGTCTACAGAAGCTGCATTGGGGCTTGGCCAGGAGGATAACGGCGCAGGGACTGGGTCTCCAAAAAGGTTTATCCGCACTCCATTGCGGGACATAACAGCAGAAATGGGTGGTTCAACTCCACCGAGAGCAATACCATCCCCTTTAAAGCCGCGACAGATGCAGCGGGTTGGTATTGATATTGAAAATATTGTACAGTCTACGCCAGCTGGCCGTGGTAGCTCTCCTTCCAGACCTGCCTTAGGACAATCCCCCCTTTGCTCAAACAAGCAAAATCTCAATGGCTCACCAGCCCATTACAAAGATGCATGTAGCAATGTAGCTCCCAGTGAAAAATCTACTAGCCCAGCACCACCGAGTGGAACTCCTGGTTCTCGGTCACCGCTGGCAGAGATTCACTTGAAGACCGAAAGCATCGCAACAGGCTTTTATCACTCAGGTCTTCGCTCAGGAGAAGAACCAGAGAGAGAAACTGATGCTTACAGAATCCACAAGTACTTCATATCAGCGGAGGAGTATAGGCGAAAGAAGGAGAAATGCATAGAAAGCACAGCTCTGCAGTTCTCTACTTTGCAACTACAGATACCCGTGAAGCACCAACCACGTTGGAAGCTTGTGCTTGATCTTGACCATACAATTGTCCACACTGTAAGCTCAGCACCTTCTTTTCACGACCCTGAAGCCTGTAGTCTAGGTTAGTGCATGAACAGCCGGTCCGTACCAGGAGCATCCACAAGGACACTGCTTCAATCAACATGCTGGGAGTTTGTTGGTCTTCAATTATCTAGTAATTGAGTGTCAAGCACGCGCCCTCACTAGCGAAAATTGATTTGAAGGCTGCATGTTGGCAGTAGTGTTAGCAGTGCTTGAGTCCTGGACAATAGCAGTAGATACTTTTTCACCTTCATCCAGTTGGATGTTGCTGCAGGTTCCGCCCAGCTGGCGCCAAAGTCTTGAAGCTGAATCAAGTAAAGTTGGCGGTTGGGAGGGTTACCACGTACTATCAAATGGATGGTGCTCCAAGCTTCGCCCCGGCACCTCTTCTTTCCTTGACCAGGTTTGCTCCATGCCTAAGCTGAACTCCTATTTTGAAGCAAAGGTAACTGAGGACGACGTCCGAAGACAAGTAGGGGTGTTTGAAGGCACATATACTTCTTGCTATCCAATGTATGGATGCTCCAATTAGAGATAAAGCACAGCTTCAACTTGCTACCTTCTTGATGTCAATTGTCTCAAGCAGGTGTACAGCTGTGATGACATGATATACCGGAATGCTTTCCTGTTCCACAATTGCATCAGGTTATGTAATAATATAGCTTCAATTCTTACTAAATCGTAAGCTCTTGCCACTGGTTGTGGGGCATTTTTCATGCTGCAGGTGAGCAAGATCTGCGAGGTGACGGTATGCACACTTGGCACGCTTGTGTACGCCAAGGAGGTGGCGAGCCTCCATGACCCCCAGGGCATCTATTTTGGAGGGCGTGTATACAGCCAGCGGAACTTGATGCGGCACAATGGCCAAGCCATCAAGCACCTGGCTCCTCTCAATGTGGACGTGAGCACCACGCTGATCGTGGACGACCTTCAGCGCGTGTGGCCCCACAGTCAAGACAACTTGATTGCATGTGCTCCGTGAGTGCTCCTCGTCCTTCCGGCCGCTTCTTACACTCCTGCCTTTGGCCTCTCTTGACATTCTGCTCTGTGAGGTCAGATATTTACGGCCACATTGAAGGTCACGTGTGTGTTGCAATGCACTTAATGTGCTGTCTGATGCACTGGCAATAATAATCTCTAGCTCAATGTTTCATCGTCATCCTCCTTAGTTTCACTCATTCACTACTTTTTTCACCCACAACACTGACAATGCAGCTTTTTCTGTGGGGCAGTGAGTGAAAGCACAAAGCTGGCTGCCATGATTACCAGCAGCCTTGTATACCAGCAGCAAGAGCCCGACAAATCAGCCAAGGACTGTGCAATCAGAGTTCACACCTTGTATGCTGTCGAGTTTTTAAACACAGCTAGAATATATGCTGCAATGAGTGTGGCCTTCATGGGACTGCTACAACCACCTAGAAGCTGTCCCATGAGCTGCAGCCATCTGCAGCCTGCAGCTGGAGACTGCTGATGCTGAATGTGATAGTAAGCTTTGATGAGGTTCAGTTTCATGACTCATGCATTTCATGATCTCTTGGAAAAAAAAGGTTGCAAGCACTCAGACTAGCAAGCTGCAAGCGAGCTGGCCGTGAGCTGCCTGCATGCTTCCGTGCACTTCCCTTGTTTCTGGTCATAGCAAGCATGCAGCAGCTCTGCGGGATTACCTGGAACCTGACTCAGGTTAACATGAGTGTCTTTGTGGGCTGCGGCTGGGCTTCTGCTGCTGCTGCAGGTACAAGTTCTTCAACGACAGCACGGGCAACTACCACGAGATGCCAGCCCTGATGCACGCGGGAGATGAAGACTCTGCCACCGGGCCCCTGTCACGAATATTGTGGGTGAGTGCCTGTGCTGCAAGGGTGTGATGGGCGGCGCAGCTTTGATTGCTGTCAGGGAGCCAGACGGTCTGCCGCTCAAGGGTCAGCTGGTTCATGTGTGCCAGTCTCGAACAAAGGTTCCAAGAAGATGCATCCTCAACTTTCAAGTCGTGGTGCACACGCCTCGCCTGATGGCCCCGCTGAGTGCATGGTTGCAAGCTCTTGGCGGCACGTCCGCAGGTACTCACATGAGTGGTGAGTGTTTTGAAAGCTTTGAAGGTTCAGTACCAGCCTACGTTTCTGGCTCCATCCTTTCTGATTCAGCTGGAGCATTGGCAGGCTGCGACTGTCTGCCAGCGGGCTCCTCCCAGGTCTAGCTCTTCCAGTTGGAACTCTAAAGCCCGGCCATACCCGCTGGCGTACGCGAGAGTTTGGCAGGTGGTGCAGCAGATGGTGCACATTGCGCAGCAGGAGAGCGAGCGCGGGGCCCACCGCGATGTGCGGGACCTGGTGGGGCAGGTGAAGAAGTCGGTGCTGCGCGGCGTGCGCATCTTCATGGTGGGCGTTCCCAAGGTGCGTGCGCTGCATCTTCCTCGCGGGCTCCTGGAGGTACATGTGTGGGCTTACGCGAGAGGGGGGCCCTAGGGCTTTGGCTGCACTGACGGAAGGCCACGCTCCTCAGGCTGTGCTACTTGCACTGGCCAGCAGCCTGCATCTAAGCGGCCTGCCTCCTGAGAGGGCCATGCTTCCGTTCTGATGCTTTGTTGGCCACCTGGTCCAGATGCCCCCACATACCTTGCGCTGCTAGATATCCTCCGTCTAGGTTGGAAGAAGTGTGAAGGGACAGAGGAATTTTGCAAGACCGGCAGACTTGGTGGGCTGGCCCTTGTGGCTGCGGGGGGAAAGGGCGCAATTACGATTGGCAGCATGCGTTTACTGTACTCCCTATAGCTGGAGAGCGTGAGGTGGGACCGGGGCAGTACGCTCAGTATGATCCAATCGGTCGGACTCGGCAGACATTGTGATGTAGAGGGGCATTGGCCCTGTGTAAGTGTGTGGACCAGGTGCGTGTTGGTCCCGCGCCTTTACACAAGCAATATTCTCCAATGAAAGGGTACACCGCTTAATTGCAGTGCTCAACTGAGGTGCTGCGTGTGGTGTGCTGCATGTGTGCAGGAAGAGAGCGCAAGCCTGGGCCTTCTGGCATCGTCGCTGGGGGCCTTCTGCCACACCTCGCTGACGAGCCGCGTCACGCACATCATCACCCCGTCCATGTCGTGCCTTGCTGTGAGTGCTGCTACCCTTTGTTCCTGAATGAGTAGGTTTGGCAAGCGTGCGCGTGTGCAAGCGTGCCTGCAGATTGTTTGTTCCCCTTACATCCGCCGACATGCATTAGCTGTATCTGCCTCATGGTGGCCAGATGGAAACTTCCTACGACCGTTATATTGATCTGGCCCGCAACATAGCCAGGAGGCCAGCTTACGGCACTTCAAGGAGCTTGATGTCTGATTCCTAGTCTTGCCCGTGGTAATTGAGTCCCGCAAGGCGCACGCACTCTGGGGAGTGAGGGCAGCTGAATGTGGACCACCGTCACCAAGAGATGACGGGAGCATACGTGACCCTGACCTGTGGATGGGTGCCTGTCACAGGGTCTGGGCGCTGGAATTGCCGCCAAGATGCTCGTCACTCCATCGTGGTAAGGACCTCGCTCTTGCAAAAGTACAAGTGATGGCTGACAACCCATGCATCATGGGTCAGCTTTTGTGTCGTCGCAAAGACTACTCTTCGGCGGCATTGATGTGCCGTTTACATGGCTCATGATATTGTGCGTGTATGTGTGTGTGCGTGCTTATGTGCGTGCGCGTGTGCGCGCGTGTTTGCATATGGGTGTGTGTGTGTGCGTGTGTGTGTAGAGTCCATGACATGCTGTAGAATGTGTGCAATCTTTGCATGCTGGCGAAAAATGTGATTGATGCGTAGCGCTGGCTTGCTGAAATTTCCACAATCAGGTCTGGTGATGTGGCACGCATTGACTGAACCACCATGGAATGTGTCGTCTGTAGACCTGGCTGCGTGCAATGTCCTCGACGATTGAGAAGGGGGGCCGCGGACCTGCCCTGCCTGCACATACAATGTCGGGTATGCCAAAGGATTGCATGGATTCTGCGGGCGACACAGAGGAGTACGACATTCACGGGCTGCTGGCATGCTCCTGAACTTGCAGGCTGACAACATCGGCCGTGATGTACCAGAAGCAGCTGGAGGGGCTGCATGTGCCCTTTAGTGCTCCTCTGCCGGCCCCGCAGTCGGCTGACCTGCACGCAATCGCCAGCTGCCCTCCTGCGGGTGTTACCAACCTCAGCATCTTCGAGGATTGTGGACTCTAGGGGTGGAGTCATTGTGTTGGAAGGCGGCGTAGAAGTGGTGCCAGGCTGTCAGTCTTTCTAGCATGGAAGTCTTCCAGCATGCCTACTAAGAGTATGCAAAGACAATACCTGATTGTCGGTGTGTTCAGAACTCCATGAATGTAGAGCCAGAAATTCAAGCTTATCACGTCCCCATGCTCAGGTTAGTCCTTGACCGTGAGCAGCAGTCTGAGTGGAAAACTGGCTGGGCAGTAGATTTGTGGACCCCGCGTTCATTGGACATAGCAAGGTAATACCTGTCATGAGCCCACATTCACGAAGATATGCATTCGAAGCTGGCGATAAGTGTTTCAGTGTTCTGGCAAGCTTCTGCTCAAATTATGTGTAATTTACTATGGACTTTATTTGACGTGCGAAAGGTGAGTAACAATTGGTGTGTTCCTGGTATGGTAGCCGGTAGTAACCTGGTAGCCTACTTAGCATGTCGACGTGCCTGAAGAGAAGAGTTGGAAATTTTGCTTTCTGTTCTGCCAGTCTCAAAACACTTTGGACGTGAGGGGTGCACGCACTCTGCCTCGATGAAGCCTTCAATGGACCTTTGTCAACAACGTTGCTGACTGCCCATAAGTACTTGTATAGTGATTCTTAGGTGGTTGCCACACTTTGTGGAACTCAGTTATTCACACCAGAATATGATGTGCTTTCATTCACCGTACAAAAGTATGCCCTCTCAACATCAGGTAGTAATAGCAGGTTATGGTGTTTCTTTAAGGTGCTACTGAAATGTTAAATTTTAGGAAGAATCATATCAAGCGTTCCACTTCACATATATGTTACAATGCATTGGTCCAATAATGTACACAAATGGCATAATGTGGACTCATAGTGCCTACATCAGGTATAGAACGCTGTTGTCTTACTACCTCGCTAGTTTGACTGGACGATGACTCCAAAAGAAGGTCAAGCTTTGGAAAGTCATGGCTTCCTCGAATCATGCTCATCAGTACGTCCATGTGGCTCTCATGAAGAAACTATGTATAATCGACAAGGAGTACGTGTTCAACAACGCACCATGCAAGTTGTCACTACCAAGTTTAGTCACGCAATCTATGTAGCCGATAGATTGTCGTGTTGACTTTGGCCATCTTGGTAAGATTTTAAACTGGAGACTTCTTTAGAGTGAGATAACTCTAGCTGAGACCCGGCATGGAAGGTGCACATTCATATTTTGTGTCGGTGAGAGGTTAGCTTGCTGTTTTCTGACTCGCGAGATGCTTTTTGCAGAGCATCTTTAATCACCAGATAAAGAGGACTTGTATGTTCACTTACGGTACAAATATGTCTTCAAAGCAAAGAGCAAAGAGAATGTTCACAACCTCTAAGACCGAAGTCCGTAAGGACTTATTGCGCAAGGCAGATACCATAGGAGTTTCACAGAGCTACATACAAGTTTAGTGGAGAAATGTGACATGCTCTCACAACCCTCGCAGCCTTTATTTTGGATGGTCCATATTCGTTCCAGTGTAACACCAAAGTTGTGCCTTCTTTCAATCATAAAACTTGTATAAGTGCTGGCCCTAATGAACAAACTAAATCGCAACATGAGGAGCTCAGACATAGCCCAAGACATGTATATAAGCTATGAAAAAAGCAAAACATAAAAGCTATGAAAGAAGGCAACTCCTAGATGCTTAGCTTGTTGGACCAACACAGCAAGAATTCTGTGACAGCGATGTACAGGAAATTGATGCGGTTTTGCAGGTCTCCTAAGAGATACACTATGAACATGAGCTAGAGTTTCAGAGCCCCTTGCGGCCCTCGTCTATAATAAGAGAGGCCACAACATCTCATCTACAATATTCTTACTAACCCCCTACTCTGCTATATTTTGCAGCCATATGAAAGAGGTAGATGTTATAACTCGAACCCAAGTTGCCAAGAGCAGGACACATCAGCCTTACTGGTACTCAGTTGAACTCCACTCAACATCGGATCCCACCCAAGCCTTAAGTATATATGAACTCTGTTGCATGGTTCTGAGCCCTCGTAACTCTGAGTTGTGAAGCCTTGTGCAGGGCCACACCAGCTCATTAAACAGCAGCAGCTTCAGCATCTTCGTCACCCTTGCCTTGCTCCTCACCTGTCCAGAAGCCATCATTAGGTTTTACCAAGAAAGGATGCTGACTATGACCCCTACAGTGCCACTTGCATCTCAAGTATGACGGTGCCAAAAAGTGCTAATCTTCCTTACTGCAGTCAACTTGCTCCTCAACTGATACTCCACTAACACTGCATGGAATTTGGACAATGCAGAATTCCCACAACCATACAAACTTGCTCTCAAAAACTGACCCTCAAGGCCTTCTTAACCCGTCTGCAAAACACGCCCACGAAATCCAAGCAAGTGGACGTAATCCTCGTACCCAACTTATTGCAACCGCATGGAAATGGTGTAGTAGAACCATACCAGCTTCTTCCTGAAGGTCTGAAGTCCACAGAGTCAGGTTGTCCCTCAGAAGCTGCATAATTAATGTACTGTCTTTGTACGACTCTTCACTCAATGTGTCCAGCTCAGCAATAGCTTCATCAAATGCTTGCTTGGCAAGGTGGCAGGCGCTGCAAGAACAAAACCCATACCAAAAAAACTAAGCTCAATATCCCCACTTTGCATGTCTAAGGCACAAGCAAGGTCTTTTAAACGACTCATCCAGCGTGTCCCTCCTTTACAAAAACACCAAGCCCACAATGTGAAGTCTGGCAAGTCAGCCCATCTTGCAGTCTAGTGTGATCCATCATAAAATTATAATTGTGCAAGATAAAAAAAAGCCCCATGATGTGCGCCCCATCCTTGACACATAAAGCCCTTCCTTTCAAGGACAACAAGTTTAGCGCAGTAGGTGTGCAACTTACCGCTCAGGAGAGTTGAGGATCTCGTAGTAGAAGACGGAGAAGTTGAGGGCTAGGCCAAGCCTTATCGGGTGAGTAGGCGCAAGGTCAACGTTGGCTACCTCTGATGCCGCCTGCAATTGAGAATGCAGATACACAGCTCAATATTTACTCATCATTCCCGAGCTGCTCCTTCCTATGAACCACTTCACCACAACCAAACATGCAGGCATAATGACGTAATAGTGTATGACATTCTTAACCTACGTTACTTCCCAATCACATCTCTAGAGCCACTTAACAATTACACACAAAACCACACTATATACATTTAGAATGGGTCATACGAACAAAGCAAGACCAGACCAAGAGCCTAATTTCTCATTAGCTCGAAATGCACGAGGCCCAAGACTCCAGCCAATGCGAGGTGCTAAAGTAAGTAGAGGCCACACCACCACATCACTATTGCCTTTAGAACGTCCAGATGTAACGAACATCAGCAACCACCTCAGGTAGAACCACAAGAATGAAGGGCACACCGTGTACGCCTTCAATGATTGCTCAGCAGCTTCCTTCCGCTCTGCTCCTGCCTTGAACTCCGCAAGGTAACGGTAATAGTCGCCCTTCCTTTGCTGTAGTCAAGGGCAAAACGCAACCCTAATAATGCCTACCCACTGAGCATTTCAAGTAAGCAAGTCTTAAGCAAATATGAGAACATATCAGAGACAAAAACACCAACTTTTGCTTAACAGATGCCATCGAAGTACGAGGAGGATACATCTTATAGTAGAAAACCTTGGACTCTCCAGTTCCCGAGGAAGGGATCAAATGGTTATCGATGGTGGAAAGAATGTCGTCACAAATGTTAGATAACTCCAACTCCACCTTCTGCCTGTATTCCTTAATCCGCTTTGTGTTCTGCTCATTTCCCTTGTTTTCCTCCTGCAATGCAAGTACAAAAGCACTGGAGTCACAACCCCTACATACAGAAATGCAAACCGCAAAATCCTGCCCAACTTTGAAGAAACACGAGTATTCCAATGCATACAGCATATAACTGCTACAGTGACATACCTTTTACAAACAATACAACTTAATGTGTACAATTTGCACCAACACCCACATCGTATATTTGCCAGCCTCAAGACCAGCCATGAAATTTCAGACGGATGAAGGAAGAGCCACGCCCACCTTCTGCTCAATGGAAGACATAATTCTCCACGAAGCCCTTCTAGCACCAATCACATTCTTGTAGCCAACCGATAGCAGATTCCTCTCCTCAACAGTGAGTTCCACATCTAAATTAGCTACCTTCTTCATGGATTCCACCATCTCTGCACAAGAAAGAGAAGCTTGAGCAATCATGACCATGAAGAAGTGGAAGGGTTGAGCGTGTGGATGATATGAAAGGCAGCAAAGATTCTGCACAGAAGTTTACCCCTCAGATGAAAGTGGCACAAATGAGGTCAATCATCATCTATAAAATCAGCATTAACCCGAACCCTCTGTTAAGATTGCTCCCCCTCTATTGAGCCACTCTGATATCTAACCAGAACAGCCAGCACAGACAGGCCAATGTCTTGATGTCTATACCATCATAGCGTTCAGCTTGCTCCGCGAGCTTGGCCATGTACACGTAGCTCTCACGCTCCTTCTCCATCTCTGCTGAACTGTGTCAACACCGACTGTGCCTGCACACACAAGAAGGTGCCTCCTCTTCCTCAACAATCTGCTCCACTGAAAATCATTGACTTACTTTAGCAACAATTAGGGTAGTGGCAAGGTTTTACCGAGGCAACAGAAAACACCTCTGTGGCTTCATCAGCTTTTGCTTAACACAGGAGGAAATGAAAAATATATTGCTGCCAAAAAAATACATGGAACTGAAGCATCTACTCCTGACATCCAGGCACGACAGACAGGAGCAGACGCCTTAATGTGGCTGAAGCACTACTCACGTCCATTGATGCCAATGAGAACAAATTACTTGACTCACATGCACTTAAATTTCAGACAATCTTGATTATAGCCCTACAAGACACATGTATAACTAAAACATTCAATCAATCCCGTGTGTCGTGCTACAATCATTGTACCAGACATAACGGTGACTTCGAACCTGGACGCACTGTGCATGTAAAAAATGCGAGAGGAATAGAAAAGCCAGTCGCCTACAACCATTTCAAAATTGACGCGTAGTGCTCATGCAGCATTCTAGTTACAATTGGCAATAGGCACCACGCAATTGAAAGTGTACCCCTCATCAACTACCGTATCAATATTGGTTCATATTGTATACATAGACGCTTATGCTTTGAACATTGAGCCAATGACATCAATTGATATACAGTAAAAGGTGTAGTAAGTGTCTTCATGGTTTCCTGTACGCGACATCACAAGTCGAACATACATCGGCAGGAGTAAACCGAATGCACCAAAGTAAAGCAGGGCAAAGAAAGATGCAGTAAGAGCCCGAGCGGTAATTCACACTGCCTGCCGAGTAAGCTTACAGACAAGGCTAATGCCTACTTACGTTTCGAGTGAGCTTGGTGGAGGAATGCTCCTCTGCTGCACCACAATTTTCTCAATCAAGGATATCACTAGGGTGATACTTCAAATGTGTTCTGAAAGGGAACGTTATCTCGACAATGGTTGTTGGCAGTGGTTGGAAAGAAGTGAAGACTGGAGGACGGATGTCATCAGCAAGCGGCGGCTTGAAGGGTCGTATTGCTCCTACCAGCTCTCATTTTACTAGAGGTGACACGCCTGCATCATGAGTGAGACACTTTTGAATCCCTTGGGTCATCAATCGAGGGCAATCGAAGGTGCCTTGAGAGGACAGCTGTCGAGATACGTGAAACTCTCAGAGCTCCCCTCATTGGCTTTGCCTGGTTCTGCCTGGTTCTGCCCACTCACCAAACACAGACCAGCATAGACTGTGTTCTGTCTGGCATCGCCTGGCCTTGCCATTGAAGCGCGCCAGCCAAAATGTCGGTATCTTTACCAAAGCACTCGCAAATTCTGTCCCTGTCCAACGATTATTCAAGCAAGATACGCACTTTTCAACGACCCGATCTTCTTGGTACATACGTATGGCAGCATATGGCACTCGCGTGGGGTCTTGAGAAGAGTCAAAAATTAGACCTGAGTAACTTTTGACGATAATAATCATAAGACCGTACTATCTTGATATAGATAGGGAAACCAGGAAGCACCAGCAAGCTCCCAACATGTGCCAGTCTTGTGCAGACTGACCGTCAACCTTATCAAAGGTCAACCCCAGTCCGGGAACCTGACTTTTCCACTTCATACCTCTTATCTCACCTAAGGCTCCCTTTGGACTAGCGAAGGGCTATGGTTGAAACTTAGTGGGCTTCCAAAACCTTCCACTATCAACATAGTGTTCCGATGCCTTCCGTCTGAGCATATTGCATGATGAGAACTTGGGGAAAAAGCTTGTCTACCATTTCCCTACCCTCAACTCTCACCCCCCTCTCATTATCCTCCTTTTCGTTGCTTGCATTGTTGTTGGCAAAGATGAGGGCATGCTCTAATATTTTCATAGCCCCTCATGTTGCTCATGGTTGCGGAAGTAATTTGTTTTTGATGCATCATTTCGGCACTTGCTTCCTTTCAAGGCCCTTTGTGCTAGGCAATATTTGAAAGAGCCCCACAAGAGATTCAATTTTATTTACAATCATTTCTTAATTCACGCAATGGCCATTACGTCTTTCTCGCATATATCTTTTTACAAAGGCAATAAATTGTTTACTGTTGCCAAGAAAATTCTCTTGCACGCACGACTTCACGTAAACTGATATAAGTTAGACTTGTTAGTCCGTGTTCATATTTTAATGCTTTTGAGTATTTGTGATGTAATTTTGTGTGGATTCAAGTGTAAAAGATACTCTAGTGACTTGGTTTATGTCCTTGGAACCTTCTAAGACATTTTTAAAACTACAAAGAAGGACCTAAAAGAACCCATGTGGCAAAAGTCAAACATGCACTTTTTTAGTCAAAAGGACATGTGTATATTAATCTAGAAAGAGGTGGCAAGTTTTGGGATGTGCTGGGTGCCAACACATCAACATGCACCTTCCCAAAAAAAAATTGTGTAGCAAGTATAAAAGAGCTAGAACATAGAGAGGCATTCTAGAATCACTCTTGTATTTGTTAAGTTTCAAAATTTAACTTTCAGGAAACTATCTTCCTTCCGAAAAGCTACTACTTGAGTTCAAAGATCCTCGTCTTCAGTGATAAACGATTTAATTCTACTAAGTACTTTATCTATCTGCTTCATTACAGCACGAATCATATCGATTTGCACCTTGCAACTGTGCAAGAGGTGAAATGACCCAATTTGGTTAAAGCGAAAAGCAATGAAAAACGGTCCCAAGTCCATGTGAATGGCTATCAAAGTGGACCTATACTTGAGTTCCAAAAAGGTCAAATTCTATGATTAATATCTCACATACATGTTTGCAAGTCTCCATTGCCTGGGACTTAAACAAGACTGGACCAACAAACTTTGAAGTACGAGCTTCTCAAAAGTTGCAAACACAAGAAGTCCAACCCGCCAACGATTTTTTAAATTGTTGACGAGCTTAAACAACTGAAAATGTTGATCTGTTGAAAGTTAAGTTTGTGTGCTATTTGTTCATCTAGCGCCTGAAGAATCACAAGAAAATATTGACTTTGACACGTGCTGTCATAAGAACAATAAAGAGAAAATGTTTTTGATGATAATCAAAATACCTACTTGCGTGGGTGAAGGTTCAAATTGAGAACCCACTTATGAAAGTAAAAGTTGAATCTAAACATCCGCTTGTGTGGAAGATAGCTTATTTATACCCCGTTTCTTGCAATACAACTTGAGTGCCTTTTGGATTTTCTTGACGCTTCTCAAAGAACGTCAAAAAAAAAAAAAAGTGAAAGTAATATATATAACATAAGACTACACAATTGTGAAGCTTCTTGCTATTTTTTTAAATTAAGCTTACGTAGCTATTTGTATAATCCTAATTCCATTATGGCAAAATAATATATTCAGGTAAAGTTGCATTGTAATTCGCTTAGAGTAAAAAATCTCAAATATTCACTTGTTTAACGACTACTTTTTGAGCATTTGTCCTTTCTCAACTCTTCAGCTAGAGCACAATTATAGCATATCCTTCTTGCAAATGAAACTTTGATAACTTGACTATTGAGCAGCAACTCGCCATTTTATGCGTCTTTCGCAAACACTGGCGTTTGTTCGAGATTCTGTCCAAGATTGTCTCATCAAAATCCGTCAACTCTAGCCTCTCAAAGGGTCAAATCTTGCCTAGGAAATCCACGTGGAGAGCTGCGGCCTTTGCAAGCTGTAGCCTTGCCAGCACGTTGACCGGGCTTCGGAGGTCCTCGCTTTGCACCGAAGAGCGCCACCTGGCCAAGCTGTGTTGCCCAGGCAAAAGAGAATCCTGGAGGGCGGCAACCTTGGCTTCCAACTCCAACCCCCCGCCCGGAGATGCCCTGCATAGAGAGTGGCGATGCCACGTCAGCAGCTGGCGCCACATCAGCAAGGGTACTATCCTCGTATTATTCTCCGACGTGGTTATGTGAACGCTTGCCAAGGTCCAACGCCTCGTGCTTCTGAGGCTCATGCTCCTAGTTTTGAAATTTGGATACTGCGCATACGGAATTGTCGATTCGCCGTACGTACAGAACGTGAGAGTCAAACTTGTACATTGGAATACGCCAAAATACGTGAGTGTCGATGGAATAAACCGACTAAAATTTGGAAATAAATTGAAAAATCTGGTTATACGCCCACACGAAGTATCACAATACGGAGTATTGCAATACATACGATTTGGCCAAAAGAGGCTGTACGAGAGTATTGTAAAACTAGGCTCATGCTCGTGCTTGGGTACAAGTTGGCAACAACGTGAATTTCCGGATCCTCATTGCTTTAGGATGTTGTTCTTGCCTTCACGCCCTTCCTCCTTCTCCTTTCTTTTTCACGCAGAATAAATTCAATTTTTGCGTGTGCTTATGTATTTGCCCAAATTGGCACATGCATTTTTTAGGTCACTTCAACTTCAATGCTCACGCTCGTGTCACCGAGCCCTCTAAGGCCGCAAAGTTGGAGTTGCTCGTTACCTGCTCGCCTCAAGGCACAGTCGTGCTTATGTGGCAGCGGTCATGGTCCTCGTAGCCGTGGCAACTTTGTTGTGACTGTCTTGTCGGTGGACCAAGGCCTGACCTGACCTGACCAAGCCGTCTACGTCGTACCTTCCGAGCTGTGAGATGAGTCATGGCCATCTTTAGTCTGACAAGTGGTGGACCATGAATTGACCTGGCTTGTCCACTCCACCCATCCTAGGGTGTCGAATTTGCTTATTGGACACGTCTTGAGATTCGCATAACAAAGTCAAAATAAGTGTAAGATTGTAACAGTGTACTTTGTAACTTTCTAGCATCTTATATGGATAGGGTAAGATTTAAAAGAGTTTTAGTCTTTAAATTTTATTTCATGTGCTCTGGATAAGGATTAAAATAGTCATGAGTTTTGGAAATTCTTGGTAAATCTGAAGTGTCACATATTCAATTTAGTGACAAGGACAAGTCCAGTGACGAAAATTCCAATTGGAGTCCAGGGACTAGAGAACTCAATTGTGATGGTTCTAAATAGCTGCATATGATTACGTAGTGTAGTGAAACAAATAGATAAAGTACTTAGTAAAACAGAATACTTTATCTATTCAAGACAAGGATCTTTGAACACAAGTGGTAGCTTCTTGAAAGAGAGATGGCTTCTTGAAAGTTAATATATTTCTGGATTTTGGCAAGCACAAGAGTGATTCTGGAATGTCTTTCTATGTTCTAGCTCTTGTTTATATACTTGCTACATAAGTAATTTCTAGGAAGGTGTATGTTGATGTGTTGGCACCCAACACATCCCAAAACTTGCCACCTCTTTCTAGAATAATGTACACATGTCCTTTTGACCTAAAAATGGCACATCTGACTTTTGCCACATGGAGTTCTTCTAGGTCTTTCCTCTAACTTCGAAAATGCCTTGGAAGGTACAAAAGACATGAACCAAGTTACTAGAGTACCTATTCACACTTGACTCCACACAATACCACTCCAAATATATTTGAAAACATTAAAATATATGCATACTAATATATAATAACTCAAATCACTACACGTAGAGTGCCAAGGAGATTGTGAAAGTTCGAGAAACTTAATGAGGAGTGAAAGGATTATGTATTGGAATATTTTAGAGTATGTAATTGTGTGTGTATGAGTATGCTAGCTTGTCCAACAAGGCAAGGTCACCTGCATGGAAGGAGCCATAGTATAAGATTTTGGAGGTACTTTTGTAGAGAGGACACTTGAGAGTTCCAATATAAATAGGAAGCACAACTTAGTTAAAAATACTAGAGAGCTAGAAGCTTGGAGTCTTGGAAGCTTACATCTTATACACGACTTTTTTTTAACCAAGTGAGTTCTTTCTTACTCCTCTTGCATGTAGCTCTTTTACCCATGCAAAAGTGGCACCACCGAACCACTCCACCTTGTGTATGTAACTATAAAACTTCCTCGTGCACGCTTCCATTTGCGGGTGAGGGTGCGTGAGTGTGTGTGGGCGCATTCCCAGCACCCTTCTTCTTGTCAATAAGTCCTAGGCCTATCAATAAGTCCTAGGCCTATCTAGCTCAGGCCAACCTTGTTAGGTAGACCTTGGTTTGTCTTCTGAGGTCGGTAAGACTCTGCGCCGTACTTTGACTCGCCACAAGTTCTATTGCGCGTATCAAATCGCCAAGAAAAGTTAGTCGCAACATTTGCTTTGGCCTTGCACCAAATTAATCACACTTCTTCGCTCACTGTTGCCTTTGACGTTGTCTCGACAGGCCTAATGTATTAAAGTTTCTTGTCTTGTTTTGTCAAATGGAAGGGCAACAATTCATGGCATAACTTGCATAAAATTGTGTATTGTTGGCACTTGCCATCACCATCTTCATCACAAGATTCTCATGACATACCAAACAACCTCATCGAGCCTTTGACAATGTAAGTCCAGAATGCACAACTTCAATAAAAATGTGTTAGAAAGTATTGAAAAGGAGTAATCAACGCTACAATGTGCATTAAGTGGTATTGTACAATGTATTAAGATTGAACTATGTCATGCTAGGGCTTATATAAGACTATGCTATGCCACCTTGACAGAATACTTTCTAATACTTCAATAACACATGCGCGAACTCCAAGGACCATGAGGAGGACTAATATGTTGCAAAATCCATAGTAAGCTAGTTGAATCATGGTTAACATCTTGGAAAAGCTGCTCAACTAGGCCTTGCTGATAGAGTGATGAACAACAATACAAACTGATATGCACGAGATATTTGCATGGCCGTCACTTCATGGTTTAGGTCGCACAAATATTGTTGATGATAACCTTGCGCAATAATTTTTTGCGCAAGTTGGCATTGAAGCTTAATTGTTTAAGCGGGTTACTGCACCTAATAAGTAGGTTATGTTCATGTGTGTCCCAAGTATGCCAACTTATTGCCCTCAGAGTCTAAGTATGAATTGTGCCAAGCCCTTGCATGAGAAGATACTTACTTCTATGTGATAGCTAATTCCTTAATGCATTGCTAGATGAGACAAGTATGAGATGTTTGGGCATATCAATACAACACTAATGCGTGTGAAATAATGGATATATCCTGCTTTCAAACTTTGGTTGCGTACTTCATGCCACAAACCTTTCTTTCAAGGGCAACAGCTGGGCAGACCCAAGCATACCGGAGGACATATTGTACTTAAGTTTGGATATAGGTGCTGTGTAGCTTTGTGAGATGGTGAATTATGGGCTCTTCTATGTCATGGTAAGATCCAACTTCTAATACAATATCCCCCTTGGCTTCAACGATAAGCACACGAACCTTTCGAGTAAGCAACTCATTTGCAACAACGGCGTGCGTATGATATTTTTCCAGGGCACTCCTCGCTTTTGAAATGAGGAGCCCCATGTCAGTCTCCAGCTGCTCCAACAGATACATCACACAAAATCTCAAATCAGCGTTGGTGTTTCGTGCACGCCTTCAAGTGGCAGGCAGCAGCCCACTACAAGCGCTTAAGAGCTCCATAAGAAGGTCCTATTTACAAAGCTCAGAAGAATCATCTACATATTGCATGCACGCGATTGCAAGGTCACGACCATCCCACAGCTTCAGCAAATGGGCGGTACTTATGAGCCCCAAAGTCAAGCACCAAAGTTAGTGGAACTCATTGCAGAAACTCATCTTTCTCTCGCCTTCTTACGATGAGGTGGAGTGGTATGGCAAAAGATTGGATTGGTATGTAGGTTCACAAGCACAAGGAACGAGGCCTATCACTTGCTGGCGTCTTGCAAGCAAGCACGTCAACGTTTGTACACGTGCACACACGCCGCAACACACATACACACAGTTTTGTTCACACTAGTGCTAGTGCACGTGTGCATGCTTAACTAGTTACGCATCATCATAGCACTTCTCTCGACTCAGCGTCCAAATGCACCTGGCACTCCCGTATGCATGCTATGAGCAGCCTGCCTTGAGAGAAAGAAGAATCGTTGTCGTGTGTGTGACAAGTTATAGCAATGATTTGGACAACGTGTAAGTCGTGCTTGGCACGTAACCTGCATTGATTCACTAACAGTGCAGAGGCGTTACCTTGAAGGAGACCACAAATGCCTGAGGAGCCCAGTGAGAGCGCAACATGGTCAGCATCTTGGGCACACTCGACAGCTGCAGGGCAAGAGGGCCAGCGGCTGATTGGATCTTGTGCTCTTCCTGCCACCCCGCCCCCGCCGCAAGACCAAGGCATAACCCACACGCGCACATTACAAACACACGCTTATACTTACTTACCCTTATGCTCTTACATGCTCTCACAGTGCGAAGCTTTGAGAGAGCCTGGCGAGCTAACACAACTGCAAGCTGCCGGCATTAATGCAAGAGCCTGCCTTGTCCACATGAAAATGCACCTTCCAAAATCCAGGCCATGTACATGCTCAACGAGTTTACTTCAAAATGAGCATAGCTGGAAACCAAGAACAACACCTAGCTCAGATGCACGCTCCAATGAACATCCAAAGAACGCGAGAGGAATACGCCACAAAGACTAGACAAGGACGTAGACTCCTCCTTGGCAAGGCTGATGCCGCTGGCACTCTCGATGCAAGCTGTGAGGTGTGAGATGTGTGTTTACGTGTGAGCTGGTGAGCTGGTGAGCTGCGAGCTGTGAGCAATGTAAAATGATGCCCGCGAGACCAGGATGTTTTCTTCATCAAGTTTCAGCTAACACACAATGAAGTGCAGCAGCTTCTGTCGGCTGGCCGGATCTCACCCCTGCTTAGGCTGATATTTGCCCCAATGGTGTCTACTGGCTACTTTGCTGCTGCTGGATGTAATAAGAGTCACCGCGATTCCCCATGCACCAGACACTACTCTACACATGTCAAAAGTTTCCTGCAACTCTTCATTATAAAGTGTATACGAATAAGTCAATGTAAGAGATATCTGGATATAGCCAAGAGTATACAGAAGTCATACCATGGAGCTCCACGGGACGTAAAAGTCTGATACGGCAGCCGCAAGGTAAAACATAGCCGATCGGCCAACTGGATTCAAGGCCTCAGCCACCAACTGCAGCAGCTGCACCCCCTCCCCCCTCTCCAGAGATTTGGTTTTTAAAAAGGAAATGTGGGAACCTTGTTTTGTCAGGACTAAATTCTTACAGTGACACAATTTGGTGCCCCACATGCATGATGAGAGTGCTGTGAGGTTTTGGCACTTGTTAGATATGGCACAGCCGGCCAATACACACCATGTCCCAACTGCTCATGTCCTGCCTAGGAAATCCGAGCTCCATTGGACATTCTTTTCATTATGCATCAGCAGGTGCAACTTAGTCAGAGAGACAACAAGCCGTGCTGGCTTGCAAGGACAGCATACCTGAAGATACTCAAATAAAGTAGTGAAAGGCAGGTACAGCAGGGTGCCTTCATCGACTGCCTGCACAATCCAAGAAAACGGGTGCCAGATCACTACTTCTTATTTGATGGGGCCGGAGGAAGAGGCTCGTCTCAACTAGCATCTAGCTTTTCCCCCATGTAAAGAGCATTGTCATGCATATTACTATATTCTTGCAACAGCTTGTCTTTCTTTCTTTCTATCCTCAGCAATATATGAGAACCAACTTGGCTCACTTAACCTCTGCATCATACAATGAGAACAAACACCCCAGACCCTGACATCTCATCACTTAAATTTCGATTGCAACAGATGATCTAAGTGCGTGTGGCAACATACAAAATGTGAATATACTGAAATGTGCAGCTAATTAAGATAGTAGTTTACCTTACCAGAATCTCTCAATGACTGACCCACCACTTCTTTGTACTGCTCTTTTGCTGCCATACACAATCATAACAGAGATTTAACCCAGAGCTCACATATAATTTCTGAAAAATCTTGAATGTACTTACTTATGTTTGCTATAATTATGCCGAGCGGAGCAAACAGAATCTGAGTACAAGGTCACTTCTACATTGATATAGACTTCAGAATAGTTAGTGAGAGGCCACAAGTACCTTCTGCAGCCACTAAGGACTAAACTTAAGATACACATCACGTGCCAAACAAGGCGATACACAAAGCATTTAGTCAGCAATGACAGAGAAACTTTTCACTAACTTTGAATGGCACCATCTTTTGAAGCCTCGAAGCACCCCAGCAGAGGATTCTCAGGCAAGGCTCTACAAAAAGGTTGCACTGAGCCCCTGGCAAAACAACCCAGCCAAAGAACACGTCTCTTGCAAGCTTCAATGCTGCAGCAAGCTACTATGCCTGAAGACTAAAGGTTCCGGTGCACAAGATGATGCTAGAATGTTGCCAAACGCAGCAGGATGAGATATAACCCAGGCTTGGTCACTACCGATTTCGTCATTCTGCACTTCAGTTGCATACCTCGTTATGTCTACAAACTGGATAGCGGTATACGTGAAGAAGTAACCCTTAGCAAACAGGCACTTTATTGCAATAATAACACATCATTACCTCCTGTATATGAAGATTACAGCGTACCCAGCCTCCAGAAAGTACCTACAGGCAAAGAATTTAAACGTCAGGCCTGAATTTACAAGCTGATGACTTTGATTGTTTCTGCACCATCTAGGAGGTGAAAATCTTCTGCCAAGAGTGTGTGACAGTCATATTAATGCATGGAAAGCTAGAAAACAAGCAGGAAGGAACAAGAAGGCAGCTCACTCTGTAGATGCAGCACCCCTGTTGCCTGCACTAAAATTGTCTATAAATCGCACACAGCGGCGTTCTAAAGGCACTGTTGTTCCTCCCGAAGTTACACATACTATTGGCCTTCTCAAATCGCTGCCTGCATGACAGAGTAGAGTTCCGGCCTCAGTTCTGTGAGCAGACAATTATTAGTTTGTTGATGGGATACATGGTTGCTCCATTTATCATGGCCAAGGAGCTAACCTTGGTCGCCTAGGTGCTTGTGAATGTAAGCTTTTACTTGCTTTCTTATGTCAACTTCATTCTGTAAAGGCGGAGCTTGTGCAAAAAAAGTATTCGAGGCGAGCTGCACTTGGGCTGCTGTATCATTATCGTTCATAGTTGCATGAGCGAACCTTGCGTCACTGAACAAAATAGAATGAGATGACTGGTTCCTCGTCAGTGCAAAAGAGAAGTCGAGCAGCCCCCGCGGAAAGGGAGGACATACATTAAGAACGCTCATGCAAATGCTTTCATTTCATCCATCAGTTAACGATCCTCGTTGATGCAACAGACCTTCCAGTATGGCTTCTCGGCCCGGGGTGCATGCAACGCCCGCTAAGGTGGCGTAAGAGTCCGGGTTACTGTACAATAATATATGGGCTAAATGTGAGCCTGCAAAATTGGGCTTCATGGTCTCATACCTTGCAGGATTTACAAGAAGCCTGGAGAGGAAATTCCTCAATCATATTGCTACCAACTCAGCTCGCCGATGCTTCTTGCAGCAGGGGCTGCAAATAGTTGACCAGCTAACACCATTCTAAAAGGCAATGGGCGATTCTCTTTCTGACGGTAGTGAGGGAGATGGCCAACGAGGCTGGGCAGCTGACCTACAGAAGATAAAGCAGCATTACTATGACTACCCATATGTGTGGGCATCATATGTAGTGGTATTTGGTGAGTACATAGCCTCTGAATCATTCTGATGTCTATCTCTGTTGTGATACGAAAGTGCACACTGCTTCATCTCTATACCTGGCATATGGAGCTGGCTGCTACATGCCTAGGAGATCAAGTTCGTGGAACACTCTTTGCATGTATTCATCTGCAACACGGCTCATTTACCAGGACACACAACTCTGAAGCTATTCAACTGACATGCTGTCTTACACTTCCTGCCACCTTATTAGAATATTAAAAGTGCTTCAAGAATGCTTCAACCCATTGCAGTACTTCAAGCCTCCAGGACGAGCCCGTTTTTATTTGTTGTGACACACGATAAGTCTAGTAGAGGCATATTGACTATAAGTTGTTAATCGGTCTTACTAGTGGCATAATACTCAAAACCTGCTTATTCTGGACATTCTTACTGTAGGAATTCTGACTTAAGTTCTCCCATTAGTGTATTAGAAATGGAGGCAAGTGCATGAACTGCCCCCTCTACTTGCTCATGCTCTTGCTGCTGTGTATGACATCGCCTCTTCTACACTTGGTAGTTGTGAGCTGTTCAGTGCAGTGTTTATCTGCTAGCTTAGCGGCAATTTATTTGGTGTACGGAAGTGTTTCTTTTTAATGGCTCTTACTTGAGCATGTAATGAAGCGCATGTAAGAGCAACCTGGGAGGGCTTGGAAATCTCACTGTTGTCGTGTGACTGGACTTTGTCTTCTGTTCATAAGGATTGAAGTGGTAGATTGAAGAAGATCAAGCTGCTTAGGCTAGTCGCTAAACTGGTGTTGCATGTGCCTCGAATGCAGGGGGCTTGGGCTTGTACACTGCATACACGTGGCGAGGATTGAGGAAGGCCGAGAGGGAGGTACTTAAGCTGCAAGAGCTGGTGAAGCGGAAGATAGCAGAGAAGCCTGGGTCCAATGTTCACCCTGGAAGAGACTCGGTAGACCTATAAGTCAAGGTGAGCAAAAATATGAAGGTTTTCATGTAGGTTCCTACTGTTTGCCACTAGGTAGGAACTGCTGCTTGTGGGGATAAAGCCCCTAGAAGATTAGCAGGAAACAAGGTAAAAGCCACCCAGGGTGTTCATGTCATATAGAGAAGTGGCTGTCGCTGATGTCGTGTGCTGCCTGTCTGGATAGGGACAAGAGGCACCATCTACTAATAATGGTCATGTGAGTGCAGTATTTGATACCAGCGTCAGCTAACCCATTTTCTAGGTTCTGCATTAAGAAGACTCTTCTTCACTACACCATTGTAGGAATAATGCCCACATACAGGCCTTAATTGAGGTGGATCACATAGCAAGTTCTTCCTGACTTGAGACAAAAAATGAATCACACTCATTCCCTTGGTGTCTGAGAGTTTTGTACCACAACCGAAGCAGCGAAGCTGATGGCTGGCAGTCACAGTTAGTGCGCAATTGACCATATATTAATGGATCAAAACTTATGTCACACTTAATGTCCATGCCTGATGCATGTCAGATCTTTCTTTAGAAACTATAACAGCATATCATGTAGTCCTTTGCAAGGATGCCAGAGCCATCTTCAGACACATTGGCTCTGATTAATCTGGAGTGCAATTAAAATGCCTCAACGGCAACAGTGAATCTTGTGCTGCTCCGCAATGGAGGTGATAATCAACTAAAGTGAGTCTCATGATGGTGGTGTACAGTGCTCTGGGATATAACAACTCATATAACCGCTCCAGGATAGACGGCGAATGCATCTGGACCTCGTCAAAACCATTCTGGCTCGTTGCCAGGTGTCCATTTGATGTTGCACCCAATACTGCACTAAGCCACAAATTCAATCCTTTAGCACCATGCCTCTCTGGATGAAGCCACAACTAAATCCCAGGTGTGATGCTAACCACTCTCAAAGGACTCACTTAAGCATTTCAGTACACGCAAGCCGCCCTTGAAAGAATTCAGGCAACAGTAAAAGCATCCCAAAATGACCCTGAATAGAAAGGACCATTCCATCTACAGCGCGCGAAATGACTACAACAAAAACATCAGGCACTTCCATCGGTTCTCCATGGCGTCAAACAGCGTAGCGTATGTCTTAGCTGTTCAGCTGCAACTGTCGTTGCAACGCCAATCTTTTCATTATGCATGCGGGTACTGGACAAGGATCTTGACGGGCATGGAAGTAGGCACACTCAGATTTCGGATAGTGCTGCAAGGTTGGGATGGAAGTACACGTGCCCAGACTTACACACATCCATTCAGTATATTTACCTGGGCCTCTGACGAGAAGGGGTGGGCCGTCCAGACAGCACGCACTCCATTGCAGCTCGCAGATCGCTGGACAGCGTGCACAGCACACACGAGCAAGGACCAGTCTAGACGGTCAGTCTAGCCAGGCCTCCCATCCCAAGGCAGGGCTCCTTGGGTCGTACCCTTCGGCTCCTCCTCCTGACGTAGTTTGAAAGGGCGCAAGCGCAACCTGGGCAAGCAGCTGGCTTTGAGCTGAAACGACGCGGATCGCTCCTCCTTCTCTCCTCCACTTGCTCTTCCCTTCGTGCTCTCACTTTCCCTCTTCCACACCCACATGCGTGTTGGTCCATCCATCTGTGCTGCCAATGTTTGTGCAACATAGATATAGTCTGGTCCACCTGTGAGCTCCGGAGGGGGGAGGGCCGGGGGGTGAGGG
>WELA01011368.1:208917-222604 GCA_009602735.1 Mesotaenium endlicherianum
GGGGGGGGAGATAAGGGGTGAGGGGAGTGGGGGACGGGGGATGAGGGGTGGGGGGATGGACGTTCGGGGGTGCGAGGGGGTTGACAGTGGAGGCTCTTGAGGAGAGGGAGGGGGGCGATGAGCAGGCCGCCAGTGACGGACCTTCTTGAAGATGTAGAAGTCGGGCGTGCAGGCTGCCTTGTACGCTTTTGCCACCTCCTGCGTCTGCGTACGCGCAGGCGCAAGCACACGCAAACACCAACATTTGAGCACTGTCCCTCGCTTGTCGTCTGCCTGGCTGCCTGCCTGCCACTCGTCAACACGCCTGTTGCACCTCGAATTGCCGCATAGGTCTGCACGCCTGAAGTGTACTTCCTCTAGACACCCAGCTTATAGACGGGAAGTACTGTTCAGCGATTGAAATGCATGCACGTGCTGCCTCCCACTGCAATCTCAAAGTTCAGAGTTACCAGGAGAGTAAGACAGACAGCAGGGTCAAGGCGGCAGCCCATCTGGTTGAATCCGCGTACCAACCAGGTGGCGTGCCTGTAAACAAATTACCGACTCAGCTGGCAGCAAGCGAGCAAGGAGAGTCGCCAGCCGCCAGCGAGCACAACAAGTGTGCATCTACTGACCACGCCAACTGACAGTCTGTGCGACACCCCCGTCGATGATGGCTAAGAAAGGTGCCTTTCCAGGGTGCACGAGCGTCCGTGCCCACCTCGTCAAAGAGGTAGGGGAACTGGTAGCCCTGCCGCTTGGCGTCCTCTGCCATCAGGTCGGGACCATCCTGCACCCCGTTCACACCCCCTCAAGCCAGTCAGTTGAGTAATGAGCCCCCCTCCCCCTCCCCTCCACCTGACTGACGAATAGCAGAGGAGCAAGGAGGAAGTGGTTCATTCAGATTGTACAACTTGCCGGCATGCACATGCAGCATAAATGTGCACCAGCATACACGTCAGCATGCATGAGGAAGCATGCCCAGGAGGACACCCAGCCGAGGCGCCACACAGGAGAAGCAACGCCCAGGCAGACGTAAGAGAAAACGAGTCAGACCTGCGGGTGCGATTCAACGGAGTTGGACGAGATGGCCACCACTCCCAGCCCTTTCTGCGCCACCACCACGGCCACTTGTCCGGCGCGAGTCAGGAAAGGCGGCTGATGAAACCACTCGCCATTGTCGACCACCTCACGCTCCCCTCTGCTTCTCTCCCTCGCTTTTTTCTTCCCCGAAACAGCGAGGAGCGCAGGCACTCCACGAGCCATCTGCGATGTATACTTGCTCGCTGAGCCGAATTATGCACTATCAGCAGATGTGGGCACGTGGGCTCTGAAGGCATAAGCACTGCCTGTAGGCATGGAAGGCCTAGATCTACTGTCTCAAATTCTGGACATCTTGCAGGAGGCTTCCTGCCGCTCTTGAAGCTCAGCCAAATCAGGAGTGCAACTTTACGGCCACCGCGACTATTCTGTTCAGTGTACTTCAGCACCGTTCAGATTGATGCTACGAATATACTCATGTTCTACGCATGTACACCAGTCATCCTGCAAACATGTTTGGCAGAGAGAGACTCCCCAGAAGCTAGAAGAGTGCAGAAGGGATATGCACGACGTGGTGCAAGGAGAGGGCAGCGTGCTGTACCTGCATGTACTCAGCCCCGATCGCAGCTAGGTCCTTCTTCAAGTGTATCACAAAGGGGCAGTGGTTGCAGATGAACATGACCTGTGGCATGCAACATGCACATGCAGCTGGTAAGAGTGCTGCCCGTGCTTTCCTGCCCTGAAGCCCCCCCCCCCTTCCTTCTTACAAAAACTACCCCTGCTTTGGGGGAGCCACGGTAAGAAACTTTCTCCTTGATCAAGCTCCGGCATGGCGCGTATGGCTCTTACGATCTCTCTTCCCTTTTTAACAGACGCAGAAGTGTACGTGTACTACAACGTCTATACAACATAGAGTGGTGCTCTGCTATTAAGCAGCTCCATTTAGAGGAGCATGATCATCTGCCACCAATATTGCCACATTGTATGTACGGCATGCGATGATGTAGGACAGCAGGCTATTTGGGATCAACTTTGAAGAAACCGGAATGGAGGAGAAGAGAAGGTGGTCACCATAAATTACCAGCAGCCCAGGATAGCCCTCAAAGTCGCTCAAGGTCCACGTTTTTCCCGTCAAGGGCTCCACTAGCTGCACAAGAGCTAGATACAGCTTGAGCAAGGCAGTTGAAGTTTCGTAGACAGTAAATCAATACTGCCCTCGGCACCGGCTGGACTTTACTTGGTGAAGGTTACATATATAGTACAGCACAGCCGACTGACGGTAAGAACTCAAAGCAGGAGCGAAGCGTGATCAGATAGCAACGCCGGGTACCGGAATATCTAGGAGAATCTCGTTTAGAATCACGTTGTACATGGAGCAGGAAAGATAGAGCTTGCCTCGAAGTCCGGTGCCGGTGACCCCAACTCCAACTTCTGAGACTCTTTAAGTACCATGGTGATGCCTCCCCGCTTAACTCCTGTAGACCTCTGATATTGAAATGAGCTACACTTTTCAATCTTTATCCTTTGTCCAAAAAAACAAGTGCTAATGTCTACGCTGGAAGGTCTATTGCAACGTTGCAAAGGGAGAGAAGTCTTGAGAAACGCTCGGCAAGCTCTTTTCTCAATCTGACGAGCGGGTGAGTCAAACAATGCCGGGAATGGGAGGACGAAAGGAGCAGTTGCAATGAGTGCCATTGACGCAATATGTACTTCAAACAAATGCGTACTCGAGGCAAAAGGGATATAATTGTGGCGCTTGACCTTTTCATGCACTGAAGTCTAGGAAACGTCTCGAACAGGTCTCGTTGAAAAAGTGCTCCTTCGTAGCATAATAGGGACTAACTTATAATACGAGGTTGCTTGGTCTCTTTGTAACCTTGTTTCGAAGGGCAGCAGCTCCAGAATGCAGCTCAGTGGCGCTAGCCGGATCAACGAAGCGAGTGCTCTTGTTACACCTCTGGGAACCGCCCCTTACTTGGCCAGCAGTGCTAGAGCATCCGGACGAGCTTCAGGAGTGACTATCTTGCGTAGGCCTGGTGCTTTAAGAGGCACACGAGTAACTTGGGCGCTTGTTGGCTTCCCGTCACTCCCTAGAACATCATCATTAAGTACCTTTGTTAGCTCTAGCCGAGCAGAGATAGAGCGTACACTTCTTGCGCCATACAAGTCAAGGTCATTCGATACATTGGCAGCTCTATGTGTGCTTCACAAGCAACGAGTTTGCAATGCCTGTAAATTCACAGAACCTGCATTATTTGAGAGAAGGCTAGTCGTCTTTGGAAGTGCAAGTGCAGCAGCCTTGATTGGCTTGGGGGTAATAGCTGGAGGAGCTGTCGCGGCGAGCATGGCAATGGCAGGTGGGAGAAATCCCCAGGCTGCACGGCTTGCCACGCGACGTGGTATGGAGCTGTTTGTGCAGGTAAGAATGCTAACTCACGTGTGCCTCATCGCCTTCATACTGGACTTCTGTTCTCAATACCTTTCTAGTCTTGTGCTCCCAATGTTTATCATGGCATCTGGCGGACATCAAGACCGCGCATTACTACTGGACGCCGTCATCCATCTGGCTTGAGAAGGGGATGCAAATTAGTTTTTGTCCTCTCATCTATCTGAAGAGGCTAGTTTCTGGCAAGTGAGTACTTCATGTGCATGTGGCGGCAGGAAGTGCATCATCTTGATCCCTGGCACCTGCATAAAGTGGGCCTTATTTCGACACTTCCACGTCATAACAGGTCCCAACCGTGAGCTCGTGTGTTTACCACCGTCCTTCTAATCGAAGGGTCTGCATCACCTCTGCCACAGCACATGCAAGCCATGATTTCATCTGCATGTTGCGTGTATCTGCCACTGTCAGCTTGGGACGTTCACCAGGGTCAGGCTTGCAGGAGGCTTTCGGGCGCTGCTCTCTCCTTCCTGCCTTCCCGAGCCTCAAGAGCTTGGTCTGCATGCGTATGGTTCTGTCACTTGAGAACATCTAACTTACCTCTGAAAGGCCAATACCTCTGAAATGCCAACGCCAGCTCGTGGGGAAATCTTGTCCCTGCTGAGGCTGCTGGTTGCTGATGTATTATCGCCTGCCAATGTCTCATCACTGTGTTTGTTCCTGTTTAAAATGTGCCCATTTGATCGTAGCAAGTCGCTGAGGCAGACAATGACTGGTGCCCACGCCGTTCCATTCCGTTCCGTTCCATTCCATTGCAGGGCGACGTTGAAGGGTCTCTGAAGGAGTTTGATCGGGCGCTGGAGCTGGACGAGTCGCAAAGGCCTTGTCAGCTCCCCTCCCCCTCACTCAATTTGCAAACCTCCTCCCCCTCCCCCTCCCCCTCCCAGTAAACACGCTCCTGTCATTGAGCTGTTGATAGGGGCGCATGCCTCCTCTCAGGCAGCCTCCAGTGGAAGGTCCAGACGTGCGTGAGGTGTCTCCTTCCCGTGTCTGCTTGCTCTAGCTCGTGCTGGAGGTCATCCATGGCTGCCGGACCTTCCAATGTACATGCCTTCATGCGCCTCATGACCAACTTCACGTGAGCACATCGTCTGAGGAATGTTTTTGGACCTCCATGGCATAGACGCGATCAACTGAACCCAGCGAGTCAGCCTGTCAAATCCAAGAGGTGGTAGAAGTTCAAGGAGCAGCCGCCAATCCGCAGTCTGCAGGTCGCACACGCAAGGTGCAACGCGCAATGGGCAACGGACGAGCATTCAGGTGCTAAAAAATTATCTTGTGGGATATTTTTGTGCGTGCGTCCGTGCGTGCGTGTGTATCTGTGTGCTTGCGTGCGTGCGTGCGTGCGTGCGTGCGCATCGGTCTCCGTGTGTGTGTGTGTGTGTGTGTGTGTGTGTGTGTGTGCGTTGGGGTGGGGGGGCACAGATCTATGGCAGAGAGGCTTGTCCATGTACTATGTGGACAGGTGACCCCGATGCCGTCCTCCCCCTACTGCCAAATTATAGAGCTGCCTCTATTCTCACGTCCCTGGTTGCTAGTGTTGCAGCCCCAGTAGCCCCAGTTTCCGAGCCTTTCAGAAGGGATGATCATTGTCCACGCCTGGGCACGAGCCCCGATCGCAAGGCAAACCCCATGCCTACTCGCCCTGAGAGCTCCTGAGAGCCAGGTGGGCCCCGGTTGTGGCAGGTTCGAGGAGGGTGCCACGCAGTTCCGGGATGACGTGGCAGTCAACCCCAACGACACTGAAGAGGTCAGTCTTTGTCCCGAGATTGTTTGTCACACGGCGCTACTCTTGCTGCCATCTGGGCACATCTCTCGCCTGCCCCTGGGCAGCCATGACAATGTGACCATCCATTCCAAGTCCCCCAATAGCGCGTATGGATGCATAGACGCGCAGGGAAGGCAGCTGTGCTAGTAGAGAATGAGGAGCTAGCAATTCAGGCGGAATTGTTTCGCCGGGCATGCTTTCAGTTACTGCTTTCAATTAGCCCCCCTTTGGTGGACAAAAAGGGGGGGGGGGGGAGAGATGGGCTTCTTTACGTCCACAGAGAGCTCTTTGACAACTGAGAGCAAACTAAAAGTTTCACGGTCTTTGATGGCGCCTACATCGTCGCTGAGTGCTGGCTGGGGACCCGGTCTGCTTAGGCCACTCACTGCATGTCGACACTTGGCGGTTGTTGTGCTGGCCCTTCCGTCGTTCGTTTCCCTGTTGGTGGGGCGCTCGCTGGCGTGTGTGCAGTCCATCTGGTGCTTCCTGTGCGAAGCGCGCATCACCAGCGCCCGCGACGCTCGCAGCAGGTTCCTGCGGGTCCGCCTCTCCCTCCCTCTCTCTCACAGCATGCACGGGACATCTCCTCCCTCTCAGGCCCGTCTGATCTCTTTTGCTGCACTCTCTTCTCCGGGCTTGCTCTTTGCGAGTCTCTCGGCCGTGACCAGGCACCACTGGACCCGTCGCACTAAGAATTCTCCCCACACAAGGAGAGGCCCAGTCTAGCCGTGGTGGAGGCTCTTCTTTGCTTCTTCAGCTCCTTCTGGGTAGCCTCTTGTCCGCCGCAACGAAGCTCACGTCGGACGTGCTCACTCAGTGGCAAGTCTTTGGGACCTGGGGGTCAGCACGCCATTCTCACGTTCTGCTCAGCAAGCTGACAGCCACCTTGCACATCTGGCAATACGACAGGTGGAAACGCGTCGCGCTCATAGGTCTTTGCCGGCCTGCGAGGGGAGCGGCGCCAACAAGCCACAGTGGTGTCCTGGTAGCTGCCAGGCGTCAACTTGAGCCCCAGTGTCTCACCACTGCAGACGCGTGCGACTTGTCTGGACCGCTGAGACCGCTTGTGCAAGGTGTTGACAGGTGGCACATGTTGATAGGTTGGTAGGGATCCTCGCCCCGTCATGCGCGCGGCGTACGAGCTCTTCAAGAACGGCGGCAGCCCCGACGAGGTACTTACCTGCCTCCCCCCCCCCCCCAACTCGGAAACACGACGGACAATGCTCCAGGCGATGCTCAGTCCTCCACAACTTGTCATCTGCGTCTAAGCCCTAGCAACATTCTTCCGGGACTTTCCAAGGGGATGGCAAACTCCCGAGGGGGTCGGTCTCTCAAGGGCAGTGATGACGTGCAGCCTTGCGTCTGATCGACTGGAAGTGCCTCCGGCATCTGGCTGTGGGGGGCATGCATGCTTCGGTTTGACTTCCTTCTCGCGGCGGTAGCTTCCGCTCAGACGGACCGCGTGATGGCATGCTGTCTCTGCACTCTTGGGGGGCAACACTTGGAACAAGCGTGAGCTTCTGAAGCTCGGCTATTGGACACTGAGGCTGCTTGTTTTTGAGTTGCCTCCGAGCAGCTGCTGGCAGTAGGAGGGAGCGAGGGGTTGCACGACACCTTCTACGCCGCTCTGTATGTCGGCCTCTTCCACGAAGCCGAGGTACGCAGGCCCTGGGGAATACCTCCCTCAGAAGTGAAGGGATGAAGTGCGTCGTGAAAACGAATCACGTCGTGGTGCCCCTGCTATGCCGCAAATCCATCTGCTGCTCCCATGCGCTGCACTCATGCAGCGCACTTCTCCAGAGGTATCTCTGCACTCTCTGGCCAAGGGCAGGCGTGCCATGCAGTAGTAGTATGCAGAGACGAGCAGGAGCATTTTGAGTCCTAGGTGCCAGTGGAAGGAAAGGACTGTTCCGAAAGGATTACTACACCTTTGCTTAGAGTCAGCAGCCAGGGACAGCTCCCAAAACAGTTCTCTTCTTCGAAGGAAGAGGTCAGAGAAAACGGCGTGGAATAGGCACTTTGCATCACAAAGTCAGAGGATGGATTTGTCACAGTTTTTCAGGCTGCCTTTATTGTGCTGCTGGTAAAGCTTCATGGTATGCATGCTGGCTGTTGTGCATCAGGCGTGTCCTGTTATGGCCACGTGCCTGGCTGACAGATTGACTGGCTCGGGTTGGACGCGTTGGGAGGAAGCAGGGTGACATGGACGCGGCCAAGAAGGCTCTGCAGGCAGCTGTGGCCACACCCTATGGTCAAAGGTGCGTGCGTGCGGCAGTGTGCTGTGCTAGCCCTGGGCCATTTCTGCTGCGAATCTGTCAGCGGGGCTCTCCTCCTTGCAACCCCAACTGCATGCTTGTCACAAGTACACAAGCCACGCAAGTACGTATATTGCACATGTTCACTGTGCAATTTTTCTCCCCTCGTTTGTCTCTTGTTGAACATTGGTATCCGGAACTAGCCATGCTACTACAGCCTCTTGCCCAATCCTGGCCTGATGAAGCTCCGTCACTCGTGTCTTGTGACAGGTCTAGCGACTACATGGCACAGCTGGCGAAGGTGCACTGCAAAGTCCGGGGCTGGGAAACGTAGTCTAGCTCATGCAGTACCCGTGACTTGAAGCTTCAAAGCTGTCATGCGAGGGCTATCAAGGCGAAGGTCAGAGAAAGATGCACAACTGCATTGACGCCTCTTGTTTCCATTGGATGAAGACATGCATAGGAAATTACTGTCATTTCTGCTGTGGTGAGTTTCCTCGTGCATGAATCTGGCAGAAAGGGAAGAACCTTCCTGTTCTTCGTCGAGCAGCCCATAATAGATGCATTTCCATATTGGGATGCCAAGAAGAAGCTCTTTGATTTTAGTCGAGCAGCCCACATCAGATGCAATTAGAGGGTGCAAATCTTTAATTTGATTCAAACACAGGATAATGGTGGACATATGTACAGCTTTCAAATATAGCAACCAACTTCTACGCTGATTGTATGTACATCTTTCTCTGACGGAAAATCTAAACTGCACAAAACATGTCTGTCCCCTAGTTCACCTGATGCATGAAGAACCTGACAGCAGTCTTTTGTTTCCCACATCATTTGATAAATTTGCTGCCACTACCTGTGAAGGAAGAGCCTCAAAGAAGATCACAGAAGTCCACACTAAAACTCCCGCATAAATGGGATGACGTGTAAAGCACTCCAATGGTATAACTGTCAGATTTGTAACCCATCACTTAGACGGGACCATGAATTGAATTAAAGGTCCATAGGCGTCTCCAGCAATTGACAATAAGCGTAAAAGCTTTGACAGCCAAAGAAGGCAGCCATAGTCAATAAAGAGAGAGGATGCCATGTAATGCGGGGCAACACACACACTGATACACAAACCCTAATTGAGTCAATAATATAATCAAACCCTGAAGATGTACATGAGAGCTTGTCATCCTCGAGAGGAGAGACACTCTAATACCTGTTGATCTAGCTCTGTACTCTGTGGAGGTTGTCAGACTGCGGTGGCCTCTATTATCTCTACAACAGTTTACCTTAGACACAGTGACCCAAGTAGCATATGTTGGCAGCTGACCCACTCATAATGCCACCTTAAGTAGGCAGCACATGCAAGGTAAGAAGCTGACTATTTTGAGGGGATTACGCTTTTCATGACCACCAAGTGTGAACAACTTATACAGTCCCTTTGGAATAGAGCCCCACTAAACATTGGCGTGAGCAGCCATCTTAGAAGGTGGCCAGCGACCTTTCTTGCGCAATTGGCGCTTGCGCAATAATCTCTTTCTTCTCTGCACCAGCTTCTTAGATGCCTTCTTATCAGCATCAGACTGCAAAGACAAAGTACTGATAGGATCCGCTTCCCCAGCAGCCTCTACTACGTTTTCTGCAGCCTTAACGACTACACTCCTAGAGGTTGCAAGGTAGAGGCTATCCATAGCTACTGTGGCAGCTCCCAATGAGCTCGTAGGTTCACCTTGAGGCCGGTTTTCAATGCTGCATTGCACCCTCAAAGGGCCCGCTGAAGACCCGTTGCCTGCATAATGAACGCGAGAAAGTCAACTTCAAACCTCAAAAGCTACCAAGTTGCTGACGGTCCAGCATATTAACATGCGTGCTTGAGAGATTTCCACCCAAAACAACAAACACAATATGCTTCTTTAAGTCTCTTTCTGTATGTCAACTCCAGCTTCCTATACCATCAGGTAAGACTTCTATAGATAACCCTTATATATAGCCCACATAGTCCCTTCCAGACGTAATTCGTGCTAAATATTCGGGATAGGCATAGATGCGTGAAAATAATGAGGGTAAGGGCTTAGTATCCGCGATATAGATAGCAGAAGTATAAAAACCCCCCCCGTAAGTATTATCCACAAACCGATTTGAGCATCAAAAACCACGAGATATGATGACCTACAACGGGGATTTACAATGTGAATGAGGTGCATCTAGAACAGAAAATGTTTAGAGTCAAGTAACAACTTACTACGTGCAGAAGAAACTCCTTTCAACTCAACTGCGCTCTTCAGCAGGGCGCCAGAAAGAAAAGCATGTGTGACAGTGAGAGCCCCAGTAAGAGCAGAAGCCATTGTGAAAGCCTACAATCCCACTGCTCCTCTCCAGACAACGGGTGAATTATGATGTGTTAGGAGAGAAATGGCGCTCTCCTCTACCATGCGCCGCTCTGGAGGGCTTTTCTATCCCTGTCACTTACCCTTCATCCTTCACAACGTGACCACGTGACTAACGTGTATCTCAACGTCAGAATTCCAGGCGTCCGAAAATAATTTGGACGTTATCAGCCTTACGGGTAAATTGAGATGGATATCTCCACAATCCTGCACATAGTCAAAGTTCTACGGAATGTCACGCGATGTGAAAATTTCGTATCATGCGTCAAACGTGTCGTACAAACCATATTACTACAAAGCCATGTCGCAGAGCTAACGTCGGCGTCGTACTCCTAACACCTGCATGCTATGGGGGTGTCAATCGGCCATGAGACATTGCACAGGATGCATGCAAAACATAGTATTTTAAAGTGCATAGATATTTCGGTTAGCAACCTTCTGGTACGTGAGGATCAGCAATAAGTTGAGCGTAGGCCTCGCGGTCTTTTCATGCGAAGTGGAAGCGTAGTAGCAAGCCAGCCCAGCTTCTACTATTAGTCAGCCCGTCATGGCAGACCCTGGAAGTTCTAAAGAAGGTGGCATTCAGTTGCTTCTTGCTGCAGAGCAGGAAGCTCAGCAGATTGTGTCAGCAGCCCGATCAGGTGTGATTTTACTACCATGCTCCGGAAGTTGTTGAGGTCCACTTTCACATCGCATAGTTGATTGGAGGGTTACAAATTGTATGGGGGGTACCAACAAATAATGATGGAAACTTTAAGAAGGAAAGAATGTACATTTTGACCGTGTAAAAAGAAGGATTCGGTATCATATGTACCGTAGAAAAGGGCTAGTCACGCATGCTTAACCAACGTGGCATCCCACTAGGGGACGCAAAGATGTATATAAAGAGCTGTGTTGCAAATGGAAGAAACACAATGTGCTAAAAGGTTGACTTGTGGATGTAGATTGAGGAATCACGTCTTTGACCCTGAATTAGTGAACTGATGTACTCTTTGCTTGGCCCACAGCCAAAACCAGCAGGTTGCGTCAGGCCAAGGAAGAAGCTGAGCGCGAGGCTGCAGCTTACAGAGGTCAGAGAGAAAAGGAATATCAGCAGAAGAAATCCGGAGTGAGTGCACTTCCTTCTTGTATGTTATTTCTGAGATTGGCAATACTTGATCAACTCATCATCAGAAGGCAGAGACGTATTAAGTATCACAGACCGGTTCCAGTTTTAACGAGTAGCATACCAGAGGTGCCTCTAAAACTTTTACTGTTTTGTTGTACAGACATCTGGAGATTCGGAGTCCACTGTGAAGCGGCTGGATTCTGAAACCGATGCAAAAATCAAGTCCCTTCATGATGAAGCCAATGCTGTACAGAAGCAGGTGTGCTATCCACATCAAATACCTTTCTTCCTGTTACAGCTCACATCAAATACTTATCGTCCTGTTGAGTTGAGAATCAATTTGGGGAGTGGGTGGATTTAATGGACTGTGTGCAGGCAGCTACAGGCCTATCCAGGCTTTAGATGGTCTCAACTTACTAACTTGCATCGGGCCAGCTCCTTTCGTACCATTTCATTGTCAACCTTGCACCCGTCGACTGTAGCTTGGGCGCTTGCTGTTGTAGCTGAGAAACTTATGGTTCTCCTTTTGGTCCTGTCTGCCACGTATGTGCAGATAACACAAATGCTTCTGAAGGCAGTAACTGTTGTGCACAAATGAGGCCTTGGAATTTCAACCCTTGGCATGATTCCTTACCCTTACCTGCTGTTGAAGAGCATCATATGTTTATGAACTCTCTTCTTTTCGGACCCGCCTATCAACAAGTGGTTTCATAATTGGCCTCCTGTAGTTGACGTGTTTTGCGCACAAATACATGGATTGGTAGCCACACTACTTTAGCTGTTTAAGAGCTAAAATTTACCTTTGTTAAATATTTTAGAGCGAGCAAAAGCTTCAGAGTAGTCATAGTAGTATGTTATAATTGGCTTGCAGGTCTTTTATACTGCAATTTATAGCCTCAACTTTTGTGCAAGATATTGAAGGTGCTGCAAAGAAGGCCTGGTATAATTCTTGTTCAGATGGGGTTTGATACCAGTTTTCTCAACTAAAGCACGTGCTGGTGCTGCTTATTCATAGTTGATCAGAAGATGCCGCATTACACCCTCTTTAGAACTTTATAATAAAAACCATGGTGCTGCACCCAAACAGGATCTACATATGCCAAAAATGAAATTGATGTCTGAAAGCGGGGCTGCTTTCAGCTTTAGCAGACAAGAGTCGTGAAAGATGAGGCAGGGCCGCAAGAAACTCTACTTGCATCCTGGTGTGATAATTTTCTACATATCTGGTTTTGTTTACTGGTTGTAAATTAGTGTCAAACTTCTCATCTCCACTACACATCTTAGAGGGACCATGTCCCGTGCAATGTTACCTTGTCTCACCTCTTGAACAGTAGCATGAAGAAGAAAAGCTGCAGTAAACCTTGCATAGCTCAGCCTGCATATACTAGCCTCTGCTACCCTACCAGTGCACGAAACTCTTTCCATGTCTACTGACTGGGAGCACAAAGAATAGAACTCCTCTCATTCATGAGTCTGCTACAACAGACGGAAGAGACTCGCTTGGGGTCCTCTTGTACTGTACAACATCGCCTCAGGACTACCCTTCGCCATTAGCACTAGACCATGTGCGAAGCATAGTGAACAGTCTCAGGCTGCCCTCGCCGCCCCATAGAGACCACCAGCGTCTGCGTTGCAGTGACAATGGCGTTGCGAGTCGCCGCTCGCAGGCTCTCCCCAAGCCCTCCTGCTCGTGGCGCCGACCCCCACTGCTGCAAGCCCGCGCACCGCACGCCCGTGATGTCATCCATCACCTCGAGCTCAACCAGGACTGCCACCTCATGCGCCTCAATCACCTCGCGCACAGTTTGCACCGCCAGCCTTCCGCCATACGCGCGCTCGAGCTCCATGATGGCCGCAAACGCGTCTGCATCCGAAGCTCCTACTCCTGTGCTGTAAGGCGGCTGCTGCTGCTGCTGCTGCTGCTGCTGCTGCTGCTGCTGCTGCATCAGCAACATTTGGGCGCCTTCTTGCCAGTAGTTCAGCTGCCCTACACTCTCAGGCATGGGCGGAGCAGGGGCTCCCATCCCTGGCGGCGGCGGCATTTGACGCATCATGGGCTGCGCACCCGCCATCTGTTGCTCATAAAAGTAGGCTTGCGGCGGCAGGGCGCCCACCTGGTGGCCCCCCCCTTGGTTAGCCATGCCAGCCTGCTGCTGCCAATCCCCCTGCGCCATGTGCGTCGCCTCCTGCAGCCCTGCACATGCGGTGCCGCCGCCACGCGCGTCGTGTCCCCTCTGCTGTGCTGCGGGGGTGGCGGGGGGCGGCGGGGGGCTCGCCCTAACCGCCTGCTTTGCAGCGTCGGCCGCCGCCTGGACCGTGGGGCTCACAGTAGCAGCAATTGCGAGCTCCTGGGGGCTGCTCCACTCGCCCACTGTGGAGTAAATCACGCCCTTGGCGCGGCTCCTGAACAGGCCGTCCCCTATCTCCTCCTCGTCGTCCTTCGCCGCCAGGGGGACGGTCGGCAGCTCAAGCTCCAGCGTGAAGCAGGAGCCGACACCCGGCTTGCTCTGGCAGCGCACGGTGCCTCCCATCAGCGAGGAGAGCTGCTGGCACACCACGAGGCCTAGACCCGCTCCCCCGAACGAGCTCATCCTGCGCACCCCCCAGGAGCACACGCGCGCGGGCACCCACACAAACACACAAATGCTCATCCCGTGAGCCAGGGACACATACCCATCCCCCCCCCCACCCCAACACCACCCCTCCCCACCCCAC
>WELA01011368.1:241757-306381 GCA_009602735.1 Mesotaenium endlicherianum
CCCCCCCCCCCCCCACCGCGAACCCCGATGCATGGCAGCAGCACGTCAGCAGCAAGTTAAGCCGCATCCCCCCCCCACCCTGCCCCCTCCGGACCTCATACACTCGTACGGGCGTGTGGCTGGCTGATCATTGCCTGCTGCTTGGGACTGGAGCCACCACGTCTGCCATGTGCTGGCGCAGGCGCAATGACATCATTTCCGCCATCGCCGCCCTCTCCCCGCTTTCTCTCTCTCTCTCCCCCCTCCCCGCCTTTCCCCTCCTCCCCCTCCCCAAGTTCCCTCCGTCAGCTCCACTCGTGGAAGAGATGCCAGCCGCAAGGAAGGGCTGCTGGCAACGGTCACAGGGGAGCAATCTCCCCACATAGGTCTTGGCCCGATCCAGGGGAATCGGACATGGCCAACCACACCGACACCTACGCCCTGGCCAGCACAAGTGAAGCAATCTCCAGGACGGCTATGAGGACAGGATGAGCCCTGCGATGGAGACGAGAGGAGGCCCTCCCAGAGTGAGCACAAGCGGCTCTGGCTGCTCCCCTGCGGGGCTACGAGCAGCACAGGACATCAAAATCTTGAGCAAACCCCGTGTTCCCCTGCAACCCTCTCCCCCCACTCTCCCTCTCCCTCTTCCTCTACCTCTACCTCTACCTCTACCTTGCCTGCGTGTGCGTGAGTGCGCGCCCCTGTGTGGGCGCGTGTGCGCGTGACCTCCATAAACATGCTCAGCCCCCCCACTGACATCTGGCTTCCTCGCCGGACAGAGCACATGGAGGATGGCTATGCTGATGGGTGTGCTACATGGAGCAGTACAATCTGTGCCTGTACCTCGACGCCCGTCCCCGCCCCAGAAGCTCCACATCCGGTCCCGGAAACTCCCCTGCCACAAGAGCGCACCTCTCCCTGCTCTGCTCTGTCCCATTACTGTCCACCCCCCAACCCTTCGACCACCCCCTCGTGGGCCACACGGAAGCCCAGCCAAGATCGCCACCGAGAGAGCACCTTCACCTCGCTCCCTCCTTGCCCTCCAACCAAGACCAGCTGCCACCGACGGTCGCCCACACCCGAACCGGCTCACTACTGAGGGTCGCCCTTGTCCTTGCGAGTGACCACGGTTGCGAGGGGAGGCAGCTTGCCATCGGGAGGTGGAAGGAAGTGCAGGGGAACGTCTCTCGGGTCTGCCTGTAGCGAGCCATCTCCGGCACTCTCTCTGCTACTACCCCCACCGCAACAAGCTGCGAGGCACCATCACTCGGCCGGCATCTCCCTCCGCCCCCATGCGTACCCCCGTTCTCGTGAAGGCATCACGCAAGAAGCCACTCTGCCCCCACCAGCCCGGCTTGCTCGCCTCCTCCTTTGAGCTCTCAAGCATCCACCTGTCAGCCTCTAGAGGCTTTCCAGAAACAGAAGCAGCTCTCAGGGGAGCAAGTGCCGCCCTCTCCCTTGGCCATGGCCAACGTCCATGCAGCCGTGCCAGCCAGCCAGGCCAGCCAGCCAGCCACGCCACATCACTTTGGACTCTCCTCACAGCGCTCTGCTTGTCGCCAGCCGCTAGGTGGAGGCAGCGTGGGGGAGAGGGCGGTGGCAGAGTGACGGCAGGCTGGTGGCAAGGGGTGGCAAGGTGACCAAACGCTCCCACAAGGCCGTTGCAGTGGAGAGAGCCTGGTGTCTTGCAAGATGGCTGCGATGGAAGCGATGGCCGCAAGGAAGGAGGCATCTGGAACACAACGGGTACCTTGGGTGTGAAGAGAGCCCTGGCATCGCACTCCAGCACAGCCTCTGGTGGGGCATCTGCTGCCTTCTCCGGCTGGTCCAGATACTCCCACACGTTCTCTGCAGACGCCAGGACCTGCAGCAAGCGCGCGTGCCCCCCCCAGGCCCACTCTAGGGTTTCACTCACTCCCCCCCCAAGTCCCGACCTTGCCGGGGAGAAGGAAGGACGGAATGCATAAACCGTTCGATCAACGGTCCCCATATTCCCCGCAGCACATGCAGGCCACTGTCTAGCATGTGCCGTGAGCTTCCTCCACTTGAATCCTGCAACTGGCAGTCAGCCATGTCGGCACAAGCCAAGGTTTGTGGGGACTCCGATTCTGTCAAGGGTGGGCAGTGGTTGGCAAAGGTGTGGCCCCAGTTGACACTGAGGAATGACCAGAGGGAGGAGAGGTTCCGGTCGCAGTGAGCCACTTAAGTTTCACAATTACCTACTAGCACAAAGCCACCAGTTTGTGGTCCCCCCCAATCGCTAGCTGTTCTCGAGCAAGCAACTGTCCCCATAAGATGCACATGCGCACCTGCAGCCATTGCGGCTATCATCCAGGAGCAAGCACGAGCTAGCCTGGGTACAAAATTTTTGGTGTGTCGCGTTGTCACGTTACTGAAAAGTCGCGAATTAGGTTGATCCTATTGTTCAAAACCGGCGGAGCTAAGAACTCTACCTTCATGGTCTTCTCCTCCAGCAACAACAAGGTCCCATGCGTCTGTATGAACCCGGGCCTCTGCACGTGCTGCAAGTAAGCCGCCACGTCCACATCCTTTGCAGCCGGCTGCGCGTCATTGTCCATCCCACCTGACTGCGAGGACTCAAAACAAGGGAGAACGGCTCAGCGTTACCTTTCCCAACAAGCACATATTGTTCCAGTCACAGCACATGATGGTGTTCAGGAAGCGGTCTTTAGAAAGCAATTATACGTACATTCGGTGTCTTCTGTGCCGCTTGGTTCTGTTGCAAGACTTTGCTCAAGTAGTCCCAGTCCCCACTGCACCCTATTTTCGCCTGCTCCTCGAAATTGAACTGCAAAGAAGCATCCACAGCTGCTTGGGCTTTGCGGGCATTTCTCTTGGGCTGGGCTGTCCTGACCCCAATTGCCGCCATTTTCACACTACACTGTGTTAATGAGCTCAGTGCAGTTGGCTACAGTAACGGGGATGAAACTGCCAAATAATAGCCCGCGTCGTTCTTTAGAACCGCAGTTGCACTTTACATTACCCTGCCCGAGCTTCAAGTTACTGAAACGAATGAAAGAATGTTCTTACTGCAGCTTCCTGCATGCTGTGGGTGCTAGTATTAGATATCAATGGCACAAACAAGCACATGCTGCACATGGGCATAGGGCTTGCACAGCAATAACTTGTATGCAGTTGAGTCTGCACTATCGTTGCTGTCATGTGATCTGCCAGTGGTGCGAGCTAGTGGTCACCAATGCATGTCACAATTTCTGAACACCAGATTAGCGAAAGCCAACAAGGAGGAGTCAGGAGACAAGCATCGACAAATGAGTCAGCGATCTAATAAAGCGGTGTTATCACCAGCCTGGCGTAACCCGGTCTGTCGTGCCTAATTGTCTGTCGTCTTCCCGGTTTTGTTTTGTGTGCTCGCTCATGTGGGGTCAAATGCCTCAAATCGTGTATGTATCTTGGTGCAATTGTCGGTCGCATATTGACCTGGAGGCCCAACCAAAACGGCTGACAGTGGTTTACCAACTGGGCTTATAGACTACAGTGACTTACAGGCGAGAAAATGATCTCAGCACGAGCCAGGCGATCTAGGTGGCCTAAAGCTGGCCACCACTGTCTATGCATCTACTTACTATCTGATCTGCCAGTCCAGTATTTACTCTGCCAGTCGACGAGACGCACGTTTTTTGTATGAGTTGTATACTGTGTAAGAACTCCGTGGACAAGCTGAAATTCATAAATTTGCTGGAACTCGCTACGTTTGCAACTTAGCACTCGGACGACAGCCATTGTCGTCGCTCGAGTGTGGTCGAGTGTGACAATCATGGGGTGATACCAGGTGATACTCCCTCCAAAAATAGGGCGTTCATTTCAACACTTTTCGGTTGCGCCATGATTTCAAACTTTTCGATGTTTTTAGCCCATGTTAGCCCTATATAAGAACTCCCTGGACAAGCTTAAATTCATAAATTTGCTGGAACTCGCTACGTTTGCAACTTTGCACTCATAAGACAGCCAGTGTCGTCGGTCGAGTGTGACAATGTTGCGACTGCTATCCACTTGACGGTGCCGCACGCGCAGCGCAAGTCACGGCCGCCCATGTACGGAAAGTAAGCGTTGACGCACCGACCAAAGGACTGAGTTATCTAAGTCAGCGGTTATGTCAAAGTCGTTATCACTGTCAAAGTGGTCACGACACGTCAAACCCCACACCCAGGGATGGATGGGGATTTGGACGGAGTAGTCAGCCGAAAGGCTAGGGGCCTGGAACCAGAAATGAGCCAGCCCAACAAGTGCCAAGTAAGGTACTGATCAATCGGCTATCTAAGCCAAGTACAGCAGGGATGTTGCAGAGGCGTTGTGTGCCACCTCGGCCAAGACCCTTGAGTGACTAGCCACGGCTTGAGCGTTCATCTCAAACGCTGCCAGCCGCCAGCCACATAGGCGTGATTGCCAGCTGAAAGGCTAAGCAGTCACGCGCGACAGTCACAAGGCGTGCATGCATGCTGAGTGACAACTTCTACAGTTGTTTGAGGGCTGCTAGGTAAGGACGGCATGCAAGCTAGGCGTTGTGACTGAGCACTGACATTCTCGAGAGAGGATAATGTGTGGTGCCTGCAAAAGGCACGAGTCCTGCCTGAAGTTGCCTCATTCTTGCTCGCATCGTTGTCAAGGAACCTGAAGGAGCAGAGGTACAGAAGGAAAGGAGAAGAAGAAGCGCGAAGAAGAAGGAGTTCCCAAGGCCACAGAAGAGCCGAGACGCCACGCTTCTGCCGACGCTGGAAGATTTCTCCTCAGTGTATCACAAAAAGGTTAGACCTCAGGAGTTTCCAAGAGGGGATCTCGATGGTAGAAAGTAGCGAGCTTGTAACGTTTCCGCTTTTCGAAAGGATCTTTCCCTCGGTATTCAAAGAATATTTGAATGATGTGGAAATAAAATCTATATACTTGTGCAAATTGACAAATCCTCGAGAAAGCGAAAATGAAAACTAACGTAGAATGTGTGCTTGTGAGAGTTGCACTCACAATGACTCTACAGGTATTTATACCTGCACAGCGTGAGGCACTAGAGTGCTTCGAGTCACCACCTAGGGCACTGGTTTATGTCGACGAAATCAGGCGAATGGGTACGACCCATTTCGGCTGAATGCTCGAAACGCGCCGTTTGACCGTTTGGAGACCTTTCGACGGTTTCCGAAAAATCGTTTCGCGCCAAACGGGCGTTTTTGCGTTCTCGCGACTTTTCGAATAGTCGCGACTGCTCGCGGAGTCGCGTACACATGCTTTCGTCATGAACCGGTAGTTTAAAAAACTACTTTGGCCAATCGTTTAGGTGTGAACGTCTCAAACGACAAGTCGCGGATTCGAATACGCTCGGATGCAAAGTCGCTTTGCATATTGTGTGTCGTTTGACTTTTACAATTGTTTGTTCGTATTAACGACTGGTCGTAAATCCAAAATCAGGGAGTGTGCATTATCCGAAATAATGACAATCAAAATAACTTAATCAAACAATGATTAATTAAGTTGTCATCTCATCATTAATCAAAGTAACTTTATGAATAATTATGTCGTACTTTTGCGAAGTAGTCGAATTACGTTACGACGCTTTTGCCAATAGTATCTCGGTCGTTTCGCCAATCGACCGGGAATTAATCGGCACACGCGTGTGGCAAAATGTTCAATGTGATGCAATCATTTATCAAACAACATATGATAAATAGTATAACCTATTTTAGGTAATCGGGAAAACGTCCCAAATACGCCTAAAAAGCTCAAATCGTTACACTCCTCCCCCCTAAAAAGAATTTAACGTCCTCGTTAAGCGCACGTCTTTTAAGTCTTAAATGTGTCAATACTAGCCTTGACTAGCGGAAGACACTGGTGAGCGATTGAACTATGCATCATCACAGTGACGGAAAAGAGCGATTAGTTGGCCGCGTCTCTTGTGCGTTTGTTCCTTGGCTTACAAATTGCACCGGGTAGCACCCTTGCCGTGGTACAGAGCTGTTGAGGGGTAGCCCATAGTAACCAATATTGTTGAACCAGGTCCTTACAATTAAGTAGGATTTTGTCCGGAGGTTCGTACAAGTTCCAACTGGAATCGTGATCAAGCCACTTTATCAAAAGCTCCACGCGAGGAGGCTTTTGACGAGTGTAGCGGTGTCCTAAGACCTCCTCCACATCCCACGCCTTATCATCATCGGCGAGTTCCAATTTTGGTGCTTGCGGCTGATAGCGGCCATCAAACCTAAACAGCTTTAGTAAACTGACATGGAACACAGGATGCGTTCGCCCCATGGATTTAGGCAAATCCAGTCGGTATGCATCAGGTCCAACCGTTGCGATAACGGATAAAAGGACCTACCCAACGAGGCAGAAGCTTGCGCTTTCCTGGGTGCTTGAGTTGGAGGTTTTTAGTTTGCAAAAGTACTTCATTGCCAACTTGAAAACTTGACTTAGTCTTGTGCGTGTCAGCAAACGTTTTTTGCCGATCTCAAGCAGCGGCTAAGGCCAACTTTGCGTTTTTGTGCACCTCTTAAAGAGAATGGACAAATAGGTGTGCACTTGGCACTCTCATGGTTGACATTTCCGCCTCACCGGGTACCGTACACATGAGAGGAGTGTGCGGATGTCTCCCATAGTTGAGAGAAAACGGTGTTTCACTTTCCTGATAAGCATTATTTACTGCAAACTCTGCAACTGAAAGGAGGGTGTCCCGGTTGTCTTGGCGAGGATTCACATAATGCCTAAGGAACTGTTGCAAAACGCGGTTTAGTTGTTCTGTCTGACCATCGATCTGAGGATGGAAGCTAGTGGACATCTTAAGCTTCGTGCCGAAATGCGAGCAAACTTCCTGCCAGAAGTGGCTCGTAAATCTACTGTCACAATCTCTTCTGATTTCTTTCGGCATGCCATGCAACTTGAACACATGATCCACGAAGAGACGCGCGCTCTCGACTGCATCAAGTGATGGTTTAGTGGCCACAAAGTGCACCACCTTAATGAAACGATGTACGATCGTTAACACCCCATTGTGTCCTCTATTGGTGGTAGGCATTTTCACGACAAAGTCGAGGCTCATGCTTTCCCAAGGAGCACATGCAAGTTCCAATGGTTGCAACTTCCCAGCTGGCAACGTATTGCTCGGCTTATTCCGCTAACATGCTGCGCAGTTGACAATGTACTCGGCAACATCAACTTTGAAGGACGGCCAAATGTACCCTCGGCGCAAAGCGTGTGTGGTTTTGGTAATTCCATGGTGACCAGAGTAAGGAGAGTCATGCACTTCGCGTAGTAGCACATGTCTTACTCGACCTTCTGGGGCAGCAATGCGCCCATTGTGCCACTAAAAACCGTCCTCAAACAAATAGCTTGAGTGTTCTTTCCTTTTATCCATACTGCCCATTTGTAGTGATTTGAGTTATTATACATTAGTTTGCATATATTTTAATGTTTTCAAATATATTTGAAGTAGTATGGTGTGGAGTCAAGTGTGAATAGGTACTCTAGTAACTTGGTTCATGTCCTTTGAACCTTCCAAGGCATTTTCGAAGTTAGAGGAAAGACCTAGAAGAACTCCATGTGGCAAAAGTCAGATGTGCCATTTTTAGGTCAAAAGGACATGTGTACATTATTCTAGAAAGAGGTGGCAAGTTTTGGGATGTGTTGGGTGCCAACACATCAACATACACCTTCCTAGAAATTACTTATGTAGCAAGTATATAAACAAGAGCTAGAACATAGAAAGACATTCCAGAATCACTCTTGTACTTGCCAAAATCCAGAAATATATTAACTTTCAAGAAGCCATCTCTCTTTCAAGAAGCTACCACTTGTGTTCAAAGATCCTTGTCTTGAATAGATAAAGTATTCTGTTTTACTAAGTACTTTATCTATCTGTTTCACTACAGTGGTATCGGAGCTAGGCACTTTGGTAGCACAAGAAGATGGCCGATCCTCAAGACCAACAGCAAGCTTTCGAAGGAAGCCCTTCCTCTCCAAGACACCCTCCTCCAGCGCCGATGGGAGAGCCCACTCAAGAAAATCTGCAACAACAAGAAGCACCACAAGGAGGAGCACACCCTCCTCCAGCGTCGATGGGAGAGCCTACTCAAGGAAATCTGCAACAACAAGAAGCACCACAAGGAGGAGCACCGTCAAATCCCGTGGCAGCCGCTATAGCAAAGTTGACCCCACCACAAGGAGTTCCCGCAAATGAGTGGGCAGCCTTCCTAATGACCGTCCACAACCAAGTGGGCTTGGCCACCTATGAAGCAACCGTGCAAGCGTCAAGAGAAGCTATGGCTGCCATGGTTGCCCCTATTGCGAGCAATGCTCAAAATCCAGCCCCGGCTCAAGCGCCTCCACAAGAGCCAACGAGAGCAAGGAAACTCATCAAGCCCGGCAAACCCGACACTTTCAACCCCGGGAAAGGTGCCAACCTGAATTTATGGCTCTACCAAGTGGAGACGTACCTCGCGTTCCTTGAAGTACCCGAGGAGGACTACGTTCCCTTTGCCGTTACCTTACTTAGAGGAGCAGCAACATCATGGTGGCGTAACTATCAAGCGGCTATATATCAAGCTATGGCGCACCCCATGCTCGGCCAAGAGCCCCCACCATCATATGCAAGATGGGCAGATTTTCGTGAGGCCCTCAAGAAGCAATTCATGCCCATCAATGCGGAGAAGATTGCCCGAGGAAAGCTCCACCATCTCAAGCAAACGACGTCCGTTCAAGAGTATACATCCAGATTTCACGCCCTCACTCTTGAGATCCCCAACATGTCTCTCGAGGAGAAGATTGACCGTTACATCTTTGGCCTCAAACCCAAGGTGGCAAAGGAAGTGGAGTTACGCGACTTGACGGACTTCTCAAAGATCATTGAAGTGGCCCAAAAGGTGGATACCTTGGATTTCAAGCACTCCGTGCCTTCATCTTCACGGGTACCGACGACGCGGGTGTACGCAGCCCCTTCCACATCCGAATCTGGACCCACACCCATGGAAATCGGAGTTATTAAAAGGGACCCCGCGGCTGCCCGGAAGAGTGGAAGACCCTCCAATGACACTTATGATGCAAGAAACCAGCAAGGAGTGAAAGCAAGACTCTCCCCGGCTGAAAAAGAAGCTCTCATGACGGCTGGACTATGCTTCTATTGCAAGGAAAAGGGCCATCGTGCACTTTCATGCCCCAAAAAGTTGTCAAAAAACGGACAGCGCCGGTAGGCCAGGAGCCTACCACCCCAAGACCCACTTCACGAGAAGGCAACACGCCAAGTGAGGTGGAGACCCCCGTTGAAGACGACGTTCCAGCCCCAATGAGTTTGAGAGGTTACCTTGGAGGAGAGAAGGTCCACATCTTGGTGGATAGCGGAGCTCAAGGCAACTTCATTGCTGCAGATTTTGCCACCAAGCACGGTATTACTATGCGAACTCTTGACCACGACGAGGAGATTATGATGCCCGATGGATTCTCCTATACTACCCCTTCCAAGAAGACGTACCCCTTGGCACTCTCTATCAAGTCCTTCAAGGATAGAGTAGTGTTCTCCCCCATGCAATTGGGCAAGTACGACGTCATCCTAGGGACGCCTTGGTTGACCAAGCACAACCCCCAAGTTGATTGGAGGACCGGTACTATCAAGATCAAGAATGACATCACTTCAAGAATCTGTATTTTGCGCGCAATCCAGAATATCCAGACCCAAGACATCCAGAAGCCGGCACACGAGATACTATTGTCCGCCCTCCAACTCAAGAGACTTGTGAGGAAGGGACACGAGCTTCTTTTGGCCTTGATCACGCCAAAAGACATCAAGAAAGACATCGAGAGTCAAGAAGGCAGCCCCGTTCCCAAGGAGATACAAGAAGTCTTTGAGGACTACAAAGAAGTGTTCTCCCCGGAATTGCCCAAGGGCCTACCCCCCAAAAGATTCGTAGACCACAAGATAGAGTTGGAGCCCGGAAGCAAGCCCATCTCTCGGCCTACGTTCAAAATGTCATACACGGAGCTAGACGAAGTCAAGAAGCAAATCAAGGAGCTACTGGAGCATGGCTTCATTCGACCTAGCAAGTCGCCATTTGGAGCCCCGGTGCTATTTGTCAAGAAGAAAGATGGTACCTTGAGGATGTGTGTGGACTATCGCGCCCTCAACAAGATCACCATCAAGAATCGATACCCGCTGCCGCGCATGGATGAGCTCATGGACCGGCTGGTTGGAGCCAAGTACTTCACGAAGATTGACTTACGGAGCGGCTACCACCAGATTCGCATCGCAGAACCGGACATAGAGAAGACGGCATTCAGGACAAGATATGGACATTTTGAGTTCATGGTCCTGCCATTTGGACTCACCAACGCGCCAGCAACTTTCATGACTATGATGAACACCATATTTCAGCCCATGTTGGACAGATTTGTGGTGGTATTCATCGATGACATCCTTATCTACAGCAAGACCCTTGAAGAGCATGCGAGACACTTGAAAGAAGTCCTTGAAGTATTGAAGCAAAACAAGCTGTTTGCGAAGGAGTCAAAATGCGAGTTTGCCAAACAAGAAGTGGAGTTCCTAGGTCTCCACGTGACTGCTGATGGCATCAAGATAGACCCCAAGAAGACCACGGTGGTGGAGGAATGGCCAACCCCCACGACCAAGAAAGAACTCCAGTCATTCTTGGGATTTGCCAATTGGTACAGAAAATTCATCCAAGGCTTCTCGCACATAGCAGCCCCCCTGACAGATCTACTCAAGAAGGACAGGCTATATACATGGACCGAGAAAGAGGAAGAGGCATTTCAAGAGTTAAAGCGAAGATTGACCACATCCCCGGTGCTCACACTCCCAAGTCCAAACCCAGATTGGCCCTTCCACGTCATCACCGATGCATCTTCCTATGCAATAGGAGCAATCCTGCTTCAAGACCAAGGCAAGGGACTGCAGCCCATCGCCTACGAGTCAAGGAAGCTAAATCCAGCCGAGCAAAATTATACAACCACGGAGCGAGAGGCATTGGCGATTGTACATGCCTTGAAGGTTTGGCGCTGCTACGTTGAAGGACGCAAAGTACTGGTCACCACGGACCACGAGGCGTTAAAGCACCTCCAGACGCAGCCGTATCTCTCAAGGAGACAAGCAAGATGGAGCGGATACTTGCAACAATACAACATCACGATTCAGTACCAGCCCGGCAAGACAAACCCGGCTGACCCCCTCTCAAGACTGCAATTAAATGCAGTGATGGTATCCCTGAAGACAGATCTGGAAGCTCGATTTTCAGCCGCCTATGAAAGAGACCCTTACTACAAGAACGGAGAAGCAGCCTTGGACCCATGCAAGAAGCAAGAAGGCAATTATTGGGTGAGGCAAGATACGGGCCAGAGATGTGTTCCTAATGACTTAGACCTCCGGCTCTTGCTTCTACGAGAAGCACACGACAACCCTCTTGGAGGACACTTTGGAATCCTAAGGACCACGGGCGTTCTAGCTAGGACTTATTGTTGGCCAGGCATGTCTAAGCAAGTCAAGGAGTACTGCAGGAGCTGTGACACATGCCAAAGAATCAAGCCATCATCGCAAAAGGCGGGAGGACTCCTCCAACCACTACCAATCCCCGAAAGACAATGGACGGACATCTCAATGGACCTTATCGTGGACTTGCCCGTGACACCTCGAGGCCATAATGCAATACTCACGGTGGTGGACAGACTTACCAAGATGGCTCATTTTATTCCCACGACGACTAAGGCTACAGCACCACAACTTGCAAGACTCATCTTTGACAACATCTTCCGACTCCATGGACTACCATCAAGAATTGTGTCAGATAGAGATCCAAGATTCACAAGCCATTTCTGGAAAAATCTCTTCAAGAACTTGGGTACATCGCTGGATATGTCTACTGCCTACCACCCACAATCAGATGGGCAAACCGAGCGTATGAATCGTACCCTAAAGACCTCTCTAAAGGCCTACGTGTCTACCCTCGAGCAAGACTGGGACATGTACTTGACCCCCCTCGAGTTTGCCTACAACAACACTACGCAGGCCTCTACCCAAGAGTCCCCATTCTTCCTCAACTATGGCTTCCATCCGACCACGCCACTGAGCTTCACGGCTGGCCATGATGAAGTACCTGCAGCCACAGATTTTATGGAGACATTAGAAGCAGCCCTTACAGCAGCGAAGAAAGCTCTACAACACGCGCAAGATGCTCAAGCAAGAGTGGCGAACAGATCCAGAAGAGAAATTACGTACAGAGTGGGTGACAACGTGTTACTATCATCCAAGAACATTTCCCTGAACAACAGGCCTGCCGGCAGCAAGTTCTCTCCCAAGTATTTGGGACCCTTCAAGATTATCCAGCAAGTCAACCCCGTTGCTTTCAAGCTAGAACTTCCCCAGACTATGCACATCGACCCCGTATTCCACGCTTCCCTCTTCAAGCCATATGTGCAACCCGACAACAAGTTCCCAGGACGTGTGACAACCCCACCAGCCCCAACAATAGTGGATGATCATTTGGAGTACGAAGTGGAAGACATAGTGGCTATGAGAAATTTCAGGAGACAGCAGCAATACTTGATCAAGTGGAAAGGATATCCAGATTCGGAGAATAGTTGGGTGGCGGCGCACTACCTTGACAAAGTTCAGAGAAAGTTGAAGCGCTTCCATGCCGCCAACCCCCATCTTGGACCAGCCCCAAGTCTCTCTACTAGAAGCCCGAAGACTTCAGGGAGGCAGCCTGCCACCATCAAGAAGCAGCAGAAGACCCCTTGGAGGCAGCCTGCAAGAACAAGAAAGAGGAAAAATTGACATTAGACACTCTTCTCTTCTCGCAGTTTCTGGACAGAAAACTAAAACTGCTACTGGTAATAGGTCTCTGCATAATAAATTCTGAAAATTTACCTGGCTGTAGTCCATGAGTAGCCGGTCATTTAGAGTCCAAGTTTGCTCAATTTGGAGCACTGGTGAGAGAGATATGATGCTCTAAGTAGAAGGGGGTCAGGCTGCTGGCATTGTTAGGACAGAATATGCCTTCTGACATTGTGCCTTCCCCTGAACTTGGAATGCTCTGAAACTCAAGACTCTGGTAGAACATCTTACAGCGCCCAGTTTGAGACTTAGTTTGCAGAATTTGGAGAAGTATAGAAGGACTTATGATTTTCAGAAGTTTCTGCACAGATTTGGAGGAGTGCCTACTCTCTCAGCTCTCAACGACACTCCAGAAATGAGAATGCTCTCAAATTTGGTGACCCGGTAGAGTTCTCCGACGCGGTCCGTCTGGCACTCGAATTTTCAGATTTGGAGCAGTTCTGTGGCCGCTATGAATTTTTGAGTTCGTGGCAGATTCTGGGCCAACTTGTACAATTTTCTTTATCATTAAGGAGTAGGCTAGCCAATAAGGTCACACCACCTACGACCTTGCCTAGTCTACCTTACATGTGTAGCACCTGACTTGGCGCCTTTGACTAGTCCTCTTCACATGTGTGGCATCTGACTTGAAACTGTTGACTAGTTTGCTCCACATGTGTAAGACCTGACTTGACGCGCCGAGACGTCGCTTTTTCTATCGGGGGGGTGATGTAGTGATTTGAGTTATTATATATTAGTTTGCATATATTTTAATGTTTTCAAATATATTTGGAGTAGTATTGTGTGGAGTCAAGTGTGAATAGGTACTCTAGTAACTTGGTTCATGTCCTTTGAACCTTCCAAGGCATTTTCGAAGTTAGAGGAAAGACCTAGAAGAACTCCATGTGGCAAAAGTCAGATGTGCCATTTTTAGGTCAAAAGGACATGTGTACATTATTCTAGAAAGAGGTGGCAAGTTTTGGGATGTGTTGGGTGCCAACACATCAACATACACCTTCCTAGAAATTACTTATGTAGCAAGTATATAAACAAGAGCTAGAACATAGAAAGACATTCCAGAATCACTCTTGTACTTGCCAAAATCCAGAAATATATTAACTTTCAAGAAGCCATCTCTCTTTCAAGAAGCTACCACTTGTGTTCAAAGATCCTTGTCTTGAATAGATAAAGTATTCTGTTTTACTAAGTACTTTATCTATTTCTTTCACTACACTACGCCAGGATGGTGGGGTATACTACCCGAGAGGCCAAAGCACTGGCCCAGACGAACGAGTCTGAAGCTGTGCCAATATCGGGCATCTGGGGCACAAACAGGGTCATCAGGTTAATCCCTATGCAACCACATAGCTTCAAGGATGCCATTGCCCTCAACCGGTTCAAGGCCATGTACAACGAGGTGAAGATAAGAAGCTGGGAGTTCTTAGCCAGAGAGACCAGTCTGTTGGATTTCTCGGGGCACTGGTATTCCTGCACCCTGAAGAGGGCGGACCCTGCTTTCTTCCTATAGCCTACGGACTGGCGCCGGATGACTATTAACATCAAGGAGTAGCACAAGGACAGGGCCGAGGAAGACGATTTCTTGGCAGACTAGCAGGGGAAGATAGTGCTGTCACCTCACATTGCAGCATGGGACCCAAGATTGGATGGAGTCAGAGACTGCATGTGCTCAAAGACATGGGAGGATAGGACCAGTGCGAGGGATGCCAAATGGGCAAACAAGCAAGGGGAGAAGGACCTGTATTCGGTCAAGATCCAGCAGCCCCCACCCGCACTTAAAAGGGGGAGACCAGTGGAGCACTCGTTTTCTCGGGAGCGGCTGGAAGAAATGACCCGAGAAACTCCAGAGGTTTCAGAGGAACAGGAGGACAAGGAAGAGGAAGAAGCGGACGATGGAGAGGAGGACGACAAGGAGAAGGAGTCTGACCTTAGCCCACCAAGGGATGCAGATCTCGAGTGGCTGGGCAATTTCAGCAGGAGGAGTCCCACCCCAGGGAAGGAAACTCAGTCAGACAAAGCAGACAGGAGGGCGGCTAAGGAGACAGCCAGAGGGCAGCCAGCATCCCCTTCTAGCAGAGGACATGTGCCCTTATCCCATGTCATGCAGCACCCCTCCGGCATGCCAGTGTATGGGCCTGTCAGCTACAGAGCTGCACAGGAAAGGGCTGTCTCCATAAACTTGCAGACAGTGCAAGAGAGCACTGCCCAGCTGCTGCGTTCACCCCTGGGTTCACCCTAGTCCGGGCGCCCAGAGTTCAGGAGGCCATCAACCAGGGAGAAGAAGGTCCAGTTCCAGGTCTTGCTCCCCAAGAGACACAGCCCCGGGTACTTAGTTCCTATCTTCGTTTGAGTCAATCTGCTTTTGTGTTGCATGTGCCTTGCGTAATTGTAAATAATAGTTAACCAGTGTTAGTGAATCAGTGTTGCCGAGTCGACAACAACCTAAGTTGGGGGATTGTAATGAATCTATATATCGATAGATATAATGTTCATTTAAATAGAATAGGTAATGATGTTCAGTCTGCTAGCCTTCAGTTAATATTCAGTCTGCTGGACTTTAAATAATAATCAGTATAATGACTCAGCCGAGAGCAGAGGCTGAAGTCAACACAAGTCAGTTTGCTGACACATTCTTTGATAGCCAGCTGACTTCTGTAATTATTAATTGCCTACTAATGGTATCAGAGCTCGTTATCGCAGTTGTCTTGTATGGGAAGGACTAGGTCTCAAGCTAGCAACTCTTATGAAATGGAGGGTGAGGACAATGATAACATTGAGGAAGGGCAGGACGAAAGCCGCGTCTTTGGACCCCGTACCTACTTAGAAACGCTGCATGATGCAGGAGCCAAAGAAGCTGTAGAGGAGGCAGTAGCTCTTGCTGCGATAGCAGCTCAGCTTGCTGAGGATGAGCGTTTAGCCAAGGAGGTAGAAGAGGCAGAAAACAGGAGGGCTGCTCAGGGAAGGACGGTGGATGAGCGATTGGCAAAGAGGGCCAATCTCCGAAACCAACCTCCTGCTGCTGTGCCTACTGTTATACCTCTTCCTCATATTTGAGTGCAATAAGCATAGCCGGAGCTACAGCAATCGGGAATGCGGAAGTTATTACTAATCGAGCAAATGTTGTTGCTGTTGCGTTTGCTGGGCTACCACCTCATAATGTAGATTTGGGAGCATTATTTGTGCACATGCAATAGCAAATGGCGAGCATGTATCAGTCCCAAGAAGAGGACAAAAGGATCATGATGGCATTGCTGCGAGACAAGAACCAACTGTAATGAATGAGTATATTGGTAGATATAATATTTATAAATAGAATATTTATATAAATAGAATATTTAATTATGTTCAATCTGCTAGACTTTAGTTAATATTTAGTCTCCTGGACTTTAAATAATTAGTATAATGACTCAGCCGAGAGCAGCAGGCTGAAGTAAACACATGTCAGCTTGTTGACACATTCTTTGACAGCCAGGTGACTTTCGTACTCTGTAGCAGCGAACTGCCTACATATGCATCTAAGTATGGTATGCTAGATGAATGGCCAGATGACATCCTTAGGATGGATGGCGATTCGGGAGCATCCAGGTTGGATGCAGAAGTATTAAATGAGGGGTCTAAGAGCTGTAACTGCTATGCAGGCGTTCAAAATTCTGACGGGACCCCCCCTCCCCAAGCCGAAAGCATGTAAGTGATAGGCTAGAATGTGGAGGAAAGGGTCAAGAAGCTGAGCATTGAGGACGGACAGGACACAGGAAACCCATGTGAGAGCATGAATATCCATGATCCGACCGAGGAGGTGGCACCGCTGAGGGGCACATAAGGAGGGAGAGACAGTGGCGTGGGGAATTAAACCAAGAATGAGCTTGCGTTCGGACGCGGAATGCTGAACGATGGGTGTGGAAATCTAACAATATGTCATAGTGACAAAATGCAAAAGAGTGGGGACGATTGACAAGAGTGGGAAAAGCGGCTTGGGGGTGACTGGGAAAGTTGACTGGACAGAAAGAAGAGTGGTCCGGATGATTGACTTTCATGGGGCAACGGTGGGGGGCTTGGATGGAGGTAACAGCAATGCAAGGGGGATGCAAGTGTATGTGGTGAATGATAGGCTCAAGTGTAGTGTGAGGCACAAGGTTTTGCAAGAACACTCGCAAACAGTGGGTGTAAGACCCAACAGCCGTGGCGTCAAGGGTAATGCGGGGCCCCAAAATGGAGGTGATGGTGAAGAAGTCAGCACGGATGTGGGCGCGATCATCATTCGCGGAGTTAACGTTTTTAAGAAGGTAGGCAGGCAAAGAGAGCTGGGAGGTCTGGAGGAGACCTAAGACACGAATAAGCTCCAAAAATAATTGGGAACAGTGATCAGCGAACTCCTTGCCACCATCGGCCCAAAAATGACCCTGACACTCCCAGCCGCTGACGACAAGAAAGACGGGACCTATGGCATGCAAGTGGTCCTGCTGGAGGAGACGAATATCTTGAGGCAACGCGGAATAGATCGTGTGACATGCCAATGTTGAAAGCAATGTGGGAAAGTCAAGGTGTAAAGCAGCTAGGTGTGTTTAACTTGCAAGCTGTGCCATAGGGACTACATCGCAATAGTAGTAGTGTGCAATACGGTGTTCACTCTGCAGGAGACCAGCGACTGTAGGTGAGACCCCCGCAAACAAGTCTAATGCTGTAATCCCCTTGGGGGGTGGCCGCCACAAAATGGGCGTAGTGTTAACAATCGAGAGAGAGGGAATGGGAGGTAAAGTGGAAGGAACAAAGGGTGAGGCCAAAGGAGGAGGGGAGGGACAGTGTAAGGCAGCGTGGATTTGCTGGAGGGTAGCAGAAGGGATAGTGTAATGTCGCAATGAGGCGGGTAGGACTGGTTGAGCAGAACATACAGGAAGGGAATTAGGCTTAATGTTGTGGAGGAGGAGGTAGGTAGGATCGGGGAAATTACTTGGGCTAAAATCGTCGATGGTAACTGCGAAAGCGGCGGCCACAGCGCACGCGAGAGACAACGGGGTATGTGTAAGAATGAGGGGAAGGTAATCCAGATGGTGACCTAGAGACTCGAAGTCAACCCGACATGTAGCAATGCCTTGCCACAAGTCAATGGTGAGCCTAATGAGTAAGTTGAATTCCTGACCTATAAGGATATCATAAGCGGTAGACTCGGTGACCATGCATTGGGCGTAGAGGGTGACAGTGACAGGAGTGTGGGCATCAAGTGTGATAGAAATTTGACAACGGGTTTGGTATGCGGTGTGGTTTAAAGAGGACATGGCGGTAGACACGGGGTTTGGACCGAGCTCTAGATTGGCTGCGGTGTTAAGGTTTCGACACATGACTGCACCCAAGAGGACCAGCTGAGCACCCGTATCAAGAATGAGCACACGAGGAGCAAGACCGTAAATAAGAAGACAGGCATGGTGGTTGTCGAGCATGACATTACGGGACAATGCACGCTGCCGTTCAAGAGGGGTGAGGAAAGAGGGAGATGGGGCTGACCTGGATGGGAGCGAGCCTTGCAATGGAGAAGGGGTAAAAGAAGAAGCAGCAGAGGACAACCCACCCGACGACGACGTCGATGCCGGCAACGAAGAAGACCCCGCACGACACGCGGCCAGAGGGGGCGCCGGTGGACGACTGGCGGAGGCCGTTGGAGACACGTGGGAATCTGGCATTGGTAGGATGACGGGACGCGGACGTCAACGGAGGAGCTTGTGCGTGATCTCTGATTGCGCTTGCGTGAGAGCAGCGGAAGACACAGTGAACAAGGATGGAGGGAGCAGTGCACCGACTTGTAGTTGAGCAGCAGGCGGTGGAATGAGCGGTGCTGGACGGGGAATAACGGGAGCCGGGGCCCGGGCCGTAAGGGCCGGGCGAGGCAGTAGCTGGTCGGAATCACTCAAAGCAGGCAAACCTACTAACCCCTGCGGTGAAGAAGTGAGGAACTCCTCAGTATGCCAGGCATAGGTGACCTGACCAATGCAAGAGATGACAGTGTAAGGCAAAGACGCAGCAACCAATTGCAAAAATTCCCCGGTAGGACTTGAAACCACCTGGGCATCATGGCAAACGGCTGGCATGGACACAGGGGCTATCGAGGAAGAGAATGCCAAAGTTGCCTCCGTCGTTACCACCACCAACGCCTTAAGAAGAGGGCCTGTGCGGGCACGGGACGGCGTCGCTGGTCGCGGCGGGCTAGGAGGGTGAGGCAAGTCCGCCACCACTTGTGCATACGAAGGGGGCAGCAGCAAGTTGCGCTCAACAGAAGCCGCCACCGCGCCCAGGTTGTCACACACCAGCTGGGCTTGCAGCTGAGCCGCGGGGACGTCATCGAGAAGAATGGCATCATCAGAGCAAACTTGTGCATCCCAAACTGGTACAGGCAGCCGTGCGTGAGCAGGTCCTATGGTATTGTCTGGCTCAAATAGGTCAAACGACCACGGGAGCTGGACGGACTGCTTAACACTTTGCCAGTGGTCTTACCCCACAGCAAGTGCGGCAGGTGCCTCATGGGCAGCCACACGACGACTGTAAACAACATGGACACCTACAACCTGGTCACTGCCCTCCTCCTCGGTCACATTATCTGCGCCGTCTAGAGTTCTGGGGAACCAGGAAGGATAGGCAGGGACAGGCCCATGAGGCGGATCGGGGTGCAAACCAATGAATTGAGCAAAAATAGAATCAGGCTGAGACCCAACGCAACGATGCATGTCCTGCACACCAGCTTGCATCGCAGCCAATTGCTGACGCATGAAGAAATCCTGAGGTGTTGGGTTAGGGTTAGAATTAGGGTTAAGGTTATGGTTAGGAACCCCAGTCTGATATGCAGATGTAAATGGACTGGAGACTGGTGGATAGGGAGAAGGATGCCCCGCAAAGCTGCTAGGTTGAGGTGGGAATCTCAAGGCACCAGGATAGAAACCAGCAAAGGTAGGTGGTGGAGAAGCATAGTAAGATGACACTTGAGCTGTCTGGGAAGCATCGAGGATGGCAAGAGGGACCGTGCCCTTCTGGGGCTTGAAGGTCCACCTGGTAGAAGCCTGGTGTGGATGCAAGAGGAAACACTTCTCCACCAAGTGACCCTTCTGCCGGCAGTGGTCGCACACAAGGACCACGCGCTTAGGTGCAGCCGCAGGCCCAGCCCCCATGACAGAATTGGAGGTAGCCGGTACCTCCACAGCATGTACCCCCATAGTCCCACCCTTACTCGGCCTACGCTCGGCTTGGGCGATTGCTTGCACCATCTCGATCTGCTCAGCCCACAAACAGACTTTGTGGACACTACGTTTGTGTGTTAAAAAAAGTGCAAGATAGTGATGAAGGGACTGGCACAAGGATGATGAAGCAAAGAAAGGGCTGATGAACTTGATGCAAGCCTGGGTGACATCCACATACATGTCAGTATCTTCTTGCAACTGCTGGAAACGCCCGTAAGCCATGTTAAGAGTCTCGCATGCAACGCGCACGAAATCCCTAATCTCATCCTGCCGTGAACGGGTGTTAGCCGAAAAGTGCTGGCAAAACAGTTGGAGAAGCGTGTTAATGCGATCCAAAAGAGCCCCAGGTGCAGACCGGCGCAAGGGCAGGACGATGCCCAGCACCGCTTGTTGCTGACGCTGCTGAACGGACCGGTTGTGACGATCCGCTACGCGTGCCGCAAGCAACTCGAACGGAGTAACGTATGCCAACAGTGCCCCCTCAATCGGCCCTGGTTCGTCGGGCTCTCCTGCGCCCGCACCAACCAGCGCAAGTGCCCGGCCACCCCCAGCCCCCTCTGGTCCTAGCCCAGCAGCCGCAACAATAGTGACTGCTGCATCGACATCTAACCCCGCGGATATAGCAGCTGCAGTATCCGCGGCCGCAGCTGCCACTCGAGGGTCAGCTGGCATACCAACAGGCGAAGCAGGGGGAGCGTCAACTATCAAAATCAAAGCAGCAGCAGGAGCCGCATCGGGTACGGTCAGAATGTTATTGGCCTAACCTTATGGTAAAACAGAAGGGCCTCCCCCCCAAAGGAGGGAGGGTAGTGTGTCAAAAAACTGGTTACGGGTGAGGTTCTGGTGACGCGCACGCATCATGGCCATGGAAGCGTCAATCTTAGAGTCCAATGCAAGAATAGACATCCCATCCGAGTGCCTCGTGTAGGTCTGAAGACCAAAGTGGAACTAGCCATCGTGGAACCTTTTGACAAAAATTCCGTGTCTAGGGACTGTAGCTCAGGGACAATCACACTCCCATCACTCCCATCAAGCAACGCATTTAACTCAGCAGGAGGTGGTGCAAGCGTTTTAGGAATGAGAGCAAGGGGTGCCCTAGGAAACACCTCCAAAACCCAGGATGACTGAGACAACTCAAAGAATTTGTTCCCAAACTCAGCGACATGTGAATTATGAAATAACTTGCGCTGATAGGGAACACCACTCCGTGTGCACCCCGGTATGTATTGCATACAACCTTCACAAAGGCAAGGTGTCGGGGTCCACTACACCTGAACACGTATAGTGGTAAGCGGGGAATGCTTGGCGATACAATGTCTAGGAGACGCGGTGAATTCTCCGGATGTGGGGGTGGCAGCTGCGACTAGGACCTACCGACAGCAAGGCGGGTAAACAAAACCCAACCACCCCATACCCATACGTGCACTCGCCTCCCACACGCATACACGCACCCAAGCGCACACAAGCACACACACACACACACACGCACACACGCACACCCACACACACACACACGCACCCACGCACACACACACGCAACACACACGCACACACATACACACACACAACGCACCTCGCACGCATACACGCAAACCAACACGCCACCAGCTAGATTCGGCAAGCACAACAAATCGACTTCTAGAGAAAGCGTGTAACCGGCCCAAGGAAAGAGCCGGATTCTAACGGGTGTATGCAAAGAAACACTACTACTTACACAAAGCAAGTGGAACAGACGCGTACTCGGCTCAAGGAAGGAGCCGGATCCTAGCGAGTGCACACAAAGAAGCAAACAAATTAGTGAGCAAGCGAAGCAAATAAGCAAACAACACAAGCAAGCTAGGAACCGGATCCTAGCGAGTGCACACAAAGGAACGCACGAACTAGCGCCTAAGCGGAGCCTATAAGCGAACAACACAAGCAAGCTAGTATGCAAGTGTGCACTCGGCCCAAGTAAAAGAGGCCGGGTCCTCACGTCATTACACAAAGTGGTACTCCAAACATAACAATAAAAAACAACACAAGAAAAAACGGATGCTAACAATGTACTCACAACCGGCCCAAGTAGGAGGCCGGCCCTAGCACAAGCACACCATACTTAAATTACAAGGTATAACTTGGAGCTATCGGCGCTCACCAGTAGCGCTAGCAAGCCCCTTCCACGAGAGTACTTACGTCGTGGAGACTCCTAGCGGTTTCCGCCCCCGCGGGTGGCTCCACCCGCCCCTAGCTTCTAACCCGTAGAAGAAAGGGTTAGCTTTGTATGTAGACAAGCTGGGGCAAGGTGATAACGCCTAAGATAAGAGCAACCAAACCTATTGTGATGAGCAAAACTAATAATGGTAAGCTATGTTATGGCCGTGAGGAACAATGTCGTGTTCGCGACTAATTGTAAGTTGTGGCATGCACTACGAGCAATCTACACATAGAAGTGAGTAAAGCAAGAGTGCATAATCACACATCATGAGCATTTAGTCACTTCACATGGAAAAGAATCATCTAACTCATAAAAACGAACATACAAAGCTAACACCATTATGGTGTTAGCTTGCGGCCTAAGTAGCATGCCCTCTCCTATACCCAAACACTAATCGAACAAAACGTAAGTCTAACTACATCAATTGACGCGTCATTGCGTCACTACTTACACAAATCCAAAAACATACAAAGAAAATCCACCAAAGGTCGACCAAACGGGTGCGACCTATCTCCAAGTGACGTGACACCCCCTCTCATCCCTTACTCTCCCTATCGCCTAGCAATCTTGGGGGCATACTCGTCGGGATTGCGTATGGTATGTGACAACCTAGCTATGAACTGTAGGGGATCCCACTAAGTACCCGCGTCAACCCTTCAGGCAAGCAAACTTGAGGGTCGACCTTCAATGTGGGAGCGGCAACGCCACACATGGAGGGAAGAAGTATACGCTTGATCTAGAGGGAGCCTCACACCTGCTTACCAGCAGATCCTCGTGAGCAGATCATGGGTCCTAGTGTTCACCACTACTGCCCACAGAATAGACCATCCTCACTGAAATGAATCGACTTACCAATTAAGCGATTAACAATTAATAAAGATCTTTATATCAGCAAGTAATCTTGATGGCAATTTCCGTTAACTGGTTAAACGGCGAAGGACAATACACTAGCAGTGAATAATACTCGTAAGTCAAATGCGAGTAAACTAGCATCAATAATGCAAATCAGTAAACTCATACATAAGCAAGGTTAGAAGACAGTGCGTATCAATGGCTTCTCGCCTTGGATTCAGATCTCTCTCAGTAAGCTGTACAGGAGAGTTGGCCTCGTTTCCAAATGCCGAACTCGAGAGCAATGCCTAGCGTATGTACATGGAATGAGTTTACTGTTCAACGGTGAGTGCGATGGCACCGCCTACCCGAGAGTTAACCACGTTGGTAGGACCTCGGTTAACCAAATCCACCGCCATCTCCCGTCATCCCGAATAGCCATCCATCATAGGGATGTCATCTGGCCATTCATCTAGCATATCGTACTTAGGTGTAAGTCAAGGCAGTTCGCTGCTATCGAGTACGGAAGTCAGCTGGCTGTCAAAGAATGGGTCAGCAAGCTGACTTATATGGACTTCAGCCTGCTGCTTCCGGCTGAGTCATTAAACTGATAATTATGTAAAGTCCAGCAGACTGACTATTAACTTAAAGTTCAGCAGGCTGAACTTGATTAACTATTATATTAAAATGAATATTATATCCACTAATATACTGATTCATTACAATCCCTCCAACTTAACTTGTTGTCGCCTCGACAACATTAAACTGCAGAAATTTTAAATAAGGGAACTGAACCTGACCAGCCTCCCTTACTGACTGCCTCTTCAGCGTGTCACCTTAAGGGGTTGTTCCTGGGGCTTCAGGATCAGGAGACGGAGATCTGGACCTAGATCTGGACAGCCCTCTAGGTCTGTCAGCTGGCCTTCTAAAGAACCCTGTTTGCTCTAAAGTTGGCCCTCGAGGAGAACGGAGGATGGTGGCCTGCTCTTCAACCACTTGGGTGTTGATTCCCACATAGACAGGCATTCCAGTAGGATGCTGAAATACATTGGCTAGAGGTACATGCCCCTGAGCGGAGGGGGAGGCTGGCATACCTCTGGCCCACCCGCGTGTCCCTCTTCTGGCACCCCTGTCCTCTGGGGATTTCTGCCTGTGTCTGCTGCCCAGTACAGTCAGATCAGCTTCTTCCCCTGCTTGGGCAGGTGGGCTGGGGGAGCGAGCGCGGGGTCCAGTTGTCGCCATAACGGGGATCACATTCCAAACACCTGATCGTGGTTCTTTAGGAAGCGCCCCTGCCTGTCCCTGGGTATCCTGAGTACCTGCTGCTGATGCTTCTCCTCTGCCTTGTTCTTCTTCCTCATCCTCCTCATCCTCCTCCTCGGAGAGAGTAGGGGTCTCGTCCACTAAGTCGTCCTGCTCCCTAGTAGACATGGAGTAGTCTACCGACCTCCCTTTCTTAGGGCGCGCTGGAGGTTGCTTGGCCTTCAGCCTACTGATATCTATCCGGCCTGCATTCTTTGCCCATTTGACAAAGGCATGCTTTCCCTTAGAGAAGTACTCTCTTCCCCTCCTCCTATGTTCCTTGGTCTCTGCATTCATATTGCTCAGGCATCCATTCAGCCTGGGGTCCCAAGGGGCAATGTGAGGTGGTAGGATGAGATAGCCGTCTAGGCCATAGTGGAAGTCATCCGGTTGGGCTCGGTCACACTCCTGCTTCTTATTTGTGACGGTCATCCACCTCCAGTCTGTTGGCTGCTGGTAGTACTGGGGTCCGTGCTCAGCCTTCCTCAGTTTACACGGGAACCAGTGGGGAGAGAACATCTGCTGTCCTGCTTCCCTGGCCAAGTACTCCCAGCTCCTTCTCTCAACTTCATTGTAAGCTGGCAGGAGTGTGAGGTAGAATACCGTATCCTTAAAGCTATCGGGCCGCATGCTCACCATCCGGATGAGTCTCTGATCTCCCACTATTCCCGGTATGGGGACCGGCTTGTCCTCTGAATCATCTGCGAGATACCGGGCCTGCTCTGCTGTATAGCCCACCATCTTAGCATAATCTTCGTAAAGGACCACGCCGGTGTGTGTCTCGATGTACCTGTCCAGTGCTGTAGCTCCTTCCTTCTGTAGCAGTGTTGTCTGTTCCAGCCTGTTGATCTCCTGGGCTGCCAGCAATGCTTCCTTCAGGTTATCGAAGTTTTGGCCACCCACCACAGTATACCTGTAAGTGGCCAAGCTCTTCTGTCTGTCCGCTTCAATCTTTTTTCTTTTCTCCTCTTCTGCCGCTGCCGCTTCTTCTTGCTGTTTCTTCTGTCTCTCCTCCTCAGCCTTCCTGAGGTTTTCCGCTTCCTGATCCTTCTTCCTCTGTGCCTCTTCTGCCGCCTCTTGTTGTCTGCGGACCCTTTCTTGTTCTCTCCTGGTGAGGGACGTCGCCGCCAGCTCCTTCTGGTATTGCTCCATTGTCCTCCTGGCTTCTTCCGCCTTGCGCTTTCTGTCCTCCTTTTGTGTGGTGGGCGCCATCCTGTGCATGTAACCAGGGCACAAGTTAGTAGGGTATGGACCTTTGTCATAGGGATCGCAAGAAGTATGTTAGTATTAGTATAGTGGATTCAATGCTGTTTACCTTACAGGATGATTGCTAAACGTTGACGTAGTTGCGATGCGCTAAACATAAACGTCTGATTCTGTTGTAAGGTGAGTTAAGTGATGTAGTGTTGTGCGAGGCCCTTTTTCCTTCAGCTCATGGTGCTTCATGTGGGCCAGGCTGTCCCCTCTGTCATTATGCTGACACTTAGGATTCACGTAACTGTCCCTTTATCGCTCTCGCGCACCAACTGTCATATATTTTCCCCTCCAACTTAAATGGAGACAGGACCGCCTGTCACCTTCCCGTGTCAACTGAAATGACAGTTATGAAGGGATTCCAGCGGCCCGAAGGTGGAACCGTTTCAACGCCCCTTTGGCATTGGTCAAGTGGTCCTTAAATTCCCAAGTGTCCCCAGAGGCATTGTAACCCTTCCATCGAATGAGGTATTTCATGACATATTTAGACGATCGACGGACCGAGCGAGTGTCTAAAATCTCATCGACCTCATATTCCTCAGGGTCACCGTCCCGGACAGCGGGGACCGGTCCCGGTTGGACAGGTAACCGACCTGTGAACAGTGTATCACCTCTGATGTATGGTTCCAGGAAGGGGACATTAATGACAGGGTGACCCTTGTATTCAGCTGACATGTTCAGTTTGTAAGCATTTTGACCGATACGACGTACCACCGAATATGGACCGACCCAAACAGGGCCAAGCTTTTTCTTGACCACACCAGGGAGGTACAGGTGCTGAGAATGCAGTTTGACTAAATCCCCCTTGGAAAATGTCAGTTCCCGACGGTGTTGTTCAGAGTATTTTTGTTGGTTTTCTTGGGCCTTGTGCAGGTTTCGTTGGACTTCTGACAGGGTGTCAGCAAACTCCTGAGTTAACTGGAGGGAGACCGGGTTGTCAATCCCTTCAGGGCAAGTTAAAGACTCCCCCAGTACATCTAAAGGAGACTTAGGAACTCTACCCAGGCTGAGTTCAAAAGGAGTCTTGCCCGTTGACGCGTGCACCGCACTGTTGACCGCAAACTGAATTTGAGGCAACAGGTCATCCCAATTATCTTGTTTTTGGTTAATATATGCTCTCAGCACCTCCTGCAGAACTCGGTTAGTTCTTTCAGTCTGCCCATCAGTCTGAGGGTGGTTTGCTGTGCTGAGCAGCTGTTTGACTCCCATTAACCCCATTAAAGCTCTCCAGAACTTAGAGGTGAATTTTGAGTCTCTGTCTGAGATGATATTAGAAGGGAGCCCATGTTGGCATACTACATGGTTGTAAAACTGTCTCGCTGTTTCGAGTGCAGTGACCTTGACAGTTGTGGGGATGAAAATGACCATTTTTGTCAGTTTATCCACGACTACCAGTATCGAATCATGCCCATTAGCAGTTCGTGGCAGTGTGACCACCCAGTCCATGGATATAGTTTCCCAGCGTCCAGCTGGGATGGGTAGTGGTTGCAAGAGACCTCCGGGTGGTGTGTGCCGAGACTTTTTTCTCTGACACTGGTCATAGGACTTGACATATTTCAAGACCTCCCGGGGTAACCCCTCCCAATGATAATGTTTTGCAAGTTTGCCAACAGTTTTGGCTTGCCCCAAATNTTGCCCCAAATGTCCACCCGAGAGACTGTCATGAGCTTGACTCAGTAAGAGAGACCTTATTTTCAAGTTATTAAGAATGACCAGCTTCAGCCTGCCTGAAGTGGTTTCAGACACCCAGACCCCCCCCTTGAGCTTATACCTGAGTGCAGTAGCACGACACACACCAGTAGTGGGGCTGGGCTCAAATGTTGGGTCAGAAAGGTAGGCTTTCCTAAGTTGTTCAAGGAAGGACTTTTTCACCTTTAGTGAAGTGAGTGCACACAGGACTTTATCTACAGCATGCTGACTAAAGTTCTTTTCTTGCAAGTCAGGTCTTCTAGAGAGTGCNGTCTAGACAGTGCATCAGCAGGATTCAACTTCCATGGTTTGTAGTCGATCTGGACTTGGAATTGCTCCAGCATCTGGCTCCAGCGGTTCTCCCTCCTCGACAGCTTTGACTTCTTCTGAACGTGAGTCAGAGCTAGATGATCTGTAATCACCTTAAAAGCTTTACCATGTAAGTATGCTCTCCACTGTTTGAGTACATGAACGATAGCTAGCAGCTCTTTATCAGGCACTGAGTAATTAATCTCCGCTGGATTAAATTTCATAGACTCATACAACACAGGATGCCACTCCTGCCGTAACTTACCATCCTTTGTGGTTTTGTCAGCAGGCTGCAACAAAATAGCACCCATGGCAAAGTCAGAGGCATCAGTAACCACCTGCACCGGTTTGCTGGGGTCATACACGGCTAGCACTGGGGCAGAAGAAAGGGCATCTTTAAGGGTCTGGAAGGCAGCCAGCTGCTCTTCCCCCACACATACCCTAGGTCTTTCTTAGTAAGGTCAGTCAGTTTACTGGCTTTTGTGGAATAATTCTCAATAAATCTCCTATAGTAATTAGCCAACCCGAGGAAGGATCTAACTTCAGAGACAGACTGTGGTACTGGCCAGTCCCTTATAGTCTGGACTTTCTTATAATCCACGCTGATGCCCTCTTTACTGACAATGTTGCCTAAGAATTCAATACTGTCTCTAAAGAAATCACACTTGCTCATTTTAGCATATAAGTGATTCGTTCTCAGAGTGTCCAGGACTGTCTTTAAGTGTTCAGCGTGCTGAGCTTCATCTTTAGAGAAAATTAAAATATCATCCAGGAAAACTTGCACAAACTTATCCAAATAAGGTCTGAAAATGTCATTCATAGCACCCATAAAGGTAGCAGGAGCATTAGTCAGTCCAAATGGCATCACGTTGAACTCATAGTGTCCATAACGTGTGCGGAAAGCAGTCTTGTGTTCATCCCCCTCAGCAATTCTGATTTGATGATAACCACTCTTGAGATCTATCTTACTGAACACCTTAGCGCCAGACAGGGTATCAAGCAAGTCCTCGATTCTGGGTAAAGCATACTTGTTCTTTACTGTAATTCTGTTCAGGGCTCTGTAATCCACACACATCCGCATACTGCCATCCTTTTTCTTAACAAATAGGATAGGTGCGCCGTACGGTGATTTACTGGGAGAAATGTAACCATTTTCCTCCAGCTCTGCAATCTGTGTTTTCAACTCCTCGCTCTCCAAATAAGACAAGCCATAAGTGCGTTGCCAGGGTGGCTGGCTACCAGGTAATAGATCAATCCTATGATCTACTTCCCTTTTAGGGGGTAGTCCTGGAGGCATGTTAAACACATCAGTGTACTGAGCAACAATTTTTGCAGCAGTAGGGTGCTCCGGAGGGCTTACCTTTTTCTCAACCACTTCTTCAGGTTGAGGAGGTACCTCTCTTAGCAGCAGACAGAACATTCTGTCTTCCTTCTGGTTCCAGCTTTTGACGAACTCCATTGCATTCAGCAACTTGCATCCTTCTGGAAGCCTCTTCTTTTCCTTCATTTGCCATCCACACAGGACAAGAGGAAGAGCACTGGTGGGTGCCAAGTCAGTCTGCCCATCACTGGCTCCTCTCACTTTAACTGTACCTCTGCTCCAACACACTTCAGCTTGATGTCTATTAAGCCAGGACCTGCCTAGCACGAGATCATAAAAGCCAGTGTTGAGTACCTCAAATGTAAGCGTTTCAGTTAGAACTGCAATGCCAGAACCTAACTGGACCTCAATAGGCTTGGTTATAACTCCTCCCGGGATACTTGAGGCATCTCCAAGGAATATTTTTCTATTCCCTTGGGTGACAGTAGGCAGCCTTAGCCGCTTAACTAAGTCCTTGTGAATAAAAGTATGTGACGCCCCTCCGTCAACAAATGCCCTCACCTTCCTACCTGCAATCATGCAATGCAGTAGGATAGGGGGGACTGTCTTTTCCTGACTTTCGCATTGTTCTCCTGACGTAGCAAAGAAATGTTGGACATCAGGTGGAACAAGAGCATCCAGAGTGTGCACTCTCTGGACGTCTATATTACTGATGGTCTCCTTTATCTGTTTGTCAGGCATGCATAGTGAATCCAGTTCAGCAGGACCCATAATACCTGCTACGAGGGCAGCTAGTGACGACTCACTATCTCTAGCATCCTCACAGTCAGTAGACTGGATTACTGACTGTTGCTGTCTTTTAAAGGCTGGTCTTTTCTCTCGACCTTAGGCAGGTGCTTGACCGGACACTGTTCTCTGTAGTGGCCTTTCTGCTGACAATGGTAGCAAGTAGATTTTGCTGAGGCTGGTCTCGGCTTAGTCCTACCACCACCCCTTCCATAGCCACCTCGAGAGGGACCACCTCTACCTCTAGACTGAATAGCATTGTACTCATACTCATATTCATCACCCTGATTATCCTCAGCCTGGTCTCCTTCAACTGCATTGTAGGAACCGTGGGGCTTTTTGACAATCTTAGACACCAAAGCGTTACTCTGGCGCTTGTGATTGAACTGCTGCTGATCCCAGGCGTCAGCATCCTGGATCAAGTCAGCCAGTTTCTCATACTTTTTCTCAGCAAAATGACCAGAGACCTCGGATTTCAAGCCATACCTGAAGTATGCTATCCTATACCGTTCTGGCAAATCAGGCTGCTTCATCATGTTCTCTTGGAACTTTTGAGCAAACTCAGCAACTGAAGTGGTCTGCTTCAGTGTCAGGGAGATCATCGCATAGATAGCTTTCTCCTGCTGGTTGATGACATCAAACTTCTCATGCAACTTCTCGACAAACTCTACCCACGTAGGGTCACCGAGTTGCCGAGCCTTACGCTCTTCCTTCCAGTAAAGCCACCAGTCTGCGGCACTGCCTTTCAGTAGCGCACCGGTGTGCCTGACCTTCTCGTAATCTTGCAGTTCTGGGTAGTTCTCCAGCCACTGCTCAACATCCGCGAGAAACTTGATCAGGTAATATTTTCTGTTTCCCTCAGGATCATAGTCCTGGGGAGGTTTCGGCTTGGGCTTACTAGGCCCTCGGCCACCACCACTAGTGGTGTGAGACCCCAGTTGGTCTCTGTCCCGGAGTAGGGACATTATGATTCTTTTGTCCTCCTGCTGGGACTGATACATGGTCGCCATTTGCGACTGCATCTGAACGAACAATGCTCCCAAGTCTACATTTTGGGGTGGTAGATTAGCAAATGCAGCAGCAGCATTGGCATCTACTCGCTGAGTAGTGTCCTCAACAATCCCTCTTGCTCCTGCAGCAGCAATTCCTGCCGCATTCAGCCGGTCACGTATTTGACCTAGGGGTACATTGAGTTGTACGGCAGGAGGTGGGTTCAGAACATTGGCCCTTGATGCCATAAGTTCTTCAACAGTGCGCTCGTCAGCTGGCTGTCCTTCCCTCCTTTGTATATCTTCAGCGGCCTTTGCTACTTGTTCAGCTTCTAGTCTGGCTATCTCCTCCTCAGCTTGCTGAGCTGCGACTGAGGCAATAGCAGCTGCCTCATCTGCAGCCTCCCTAGCTGCAGTATCCGCTACTGCTTCCGAATAGGTACGGTTTCCCGCTACATGGCTTTCCGCCTGGTTTTCGACATTCTCGTTATCCTGGTTCTCCATGTCTCGGGAGTTGCTAGTTTGAGACCTTGTCCTTACCATACAAAGAAGACTGTGATAACTGCTCCGATACCACTGAAATGAATCGACTTACCAAATAGGCGATTAACAATTAATAAAGATCTTTATATCAGCAAGTAATCTTGATGGCAATTTCCGTTAACTGGTTAAACGGCAAAGGACAATACACTAGCAGTGAATAATACTCGTAAGTCAAATGCGAGTAAACTAGCATCAATAATGCAAATCAGTAAACTCATACATAAGCAAGGTTAGAAGACAGTGCGTATCAATGGCTTCTCGCCTTGGATTCAGATCACTCTCAGTAAGCTGTACAGGAGAGTTGGCCTCGTTTCCGAATGCCGAACTCGAGAGCAATGTTTAGCGTATGTACATGGAATGAGTTTACTGTTCAATGGTCAGTGCGATGGCACCGCCTACCCGGGAGTTAACCACGTTGGTAGGACCTCGGTTAACCAAATCCACCGCCATCTCCCGTCATCCCGAATAGCCATCCATCATAGGGATGTCATCTGGCCATTCATCTAGCATATCGTACTTAGGTGTAAGTCAAGGCAGTTCGCTGCTACCGAGTACGGAAGTCAGCTGGCTGTCAAAGAATGGGTCAGCAAGCTGACTTATATGGACTTCAGCCTGCTGCTTCCGGCTGAGTCATTAAAGTGATAATTATGTAAAGTCCAGCAGACTGACTGTTAACTTAAAGTTCAGCAGGCTGAACTTAATTAACTATTATATTTAAATGAATATTATATCCACTAATATACTGATTCATTACACTCACCTACCACTTTAACCCGACTAACCACTAGTCCTATTATTGTCCCTCCACCCGTATGTGCTACTACCAGACACCAAAGGGACTCGACAAGGACGGGCATGACACAGCAGATGGCAGCAGGCTGAAGTCAACTTAAGTCAGCTTGCTGACACATTATTTTCAGTCAGCTGACTGCCGTACTCAATAGCAGTGAATTACCTAGATATGCATCTAAGTGTGATATGCTAGATGAATGGCCAGAGGACACCCTTGGGTGGATGGCAATGCGGGAGAATGGGAGATGATTGTGGATTAGATTAGCCAAGGTCCTACCGACGTGGTTAACTCTCGGATAGGGGGTGCCATTGTACTTGCCGTTGAACGATATACTCATTCCATGTACATAGGTTAGATATGCTCTCAAGTTTGGCATTCGAGAACGAGGCCAACTCTCTTGTACTGCTTACTGAGAGGATTGAATCCAAGGCGGGAAGCCATTGATACAAATCGTCTTCTTATCTTGCTTATGTATGAATTTTTGATTGCATGACCGATGCTCGTATACTTGCATTTGACTTACGAATATTAGAACGCTAGTTATAAAGTCATTTGTTGATTACTAGGTAATAAAAAAATCCCGTAAGATTACCTGTTGACGTAAGATCTTTTTATTAATTGTTAATCGTCTACTAGTAAATCGATTAATTTCAATGGTATCGGAGCTGGTGTCACCGTTTTCTTCATTTGGTAAGGACACGGTCTCAAACTAGCAACTCTCAAGAGAATGAGAATAGGGAGATTTAAGGTGAAAATAAAGATGTAGAATCTCGCACTTATGCTGAGGTACTCGCAGCTAAAGAGGCTAGATAAGTCGACGAAATGGCGGCGGCCCTTGCTGTCGTAGCAGCTCAGCAAGCTGAAGAAGATATTATTAGAACAGAGGCCGAACGTTTAGCTAAGGCGGAGGAGGAGGCAGATGCTGAAAAGCGGCATCAGGCTGACAACATAACGGTTGAAAAGATGATGGCAGAAAGGGCCAGTCTTTGAAACCAACCTCTTGGTCAAGCTACTATTGTACCTCTCACTCTGTAACAAACCGCCACGTGGCCGACTGCGGCGCGTGCGATAGGGCGCCAATCGCGACGGACTGCGATTGGAAGTGCCGGTTTGAATTGTATAAGTACAATTGGGACGCGCTCGTAGTATGAAATGAATCGACTTACCAAATAAGCGATTAACAATTAATAAAGATCTTTATATCAGCAAGTAATCTTTATGGTATTTTCCGTTTAATTGGTTTAACGGCAAAGGACAACACACTAGCAGTGAATAATACTCGTCAGTCAAATGAGAGTAAACTAGCATCAATAATGCAAATCAGTAAACTCATACATAAGCAAGGTTAGAAGACAGTGCGTATCAATGGCTTCTCGCCTTGGATTCAGATCTCTCTCAGTAAGCTGTACAAGAGAGTTGGCCTCGTTTCCGAATGCCGAACTCGAGAGCAATGCCTAGCATATGTACATGGAATGAGTTTACTGTTCAACGGTCAGTGCGATGGCACCGCCTACCCGGGAGTTAACCACGTTGGTAGGACCTCGGTTAACCAAATCCACCGCCATCTCCCATCATCCCGAATAGCCATCCATCATAGGGATGTCATCTGGCTATTCATCTAGCATATCGCACTTAGATGCATATCAAGGCAGTTCGCTGCTACCGAGTACGGAAGTCAGCTTGCTGTCAAAGAATGTGTCAGCAAGCTGACTTATATGGACTTTCAGCCTGCTGCTTTCGACTGAGTCAGCAAACTGATAATTATGTAAAGTCCAGCAGACTGACTATTAACTAAGGTTCAGCAGGCTGAACTTAATTAACTATTATATTTAAATGAATATTATATCCACTAATATACTGATTCATTACATAGTACCTCGAGTTACCTTTTTGTTTGTCTACAATAGTATCGGAGCGCGAACGTACGCAACCGTGTCCAGGAGACCAGGGTTCGAATCCGGCCGAGCACAAAGGACCGTGCTAACGAGGGTGCGAGACTGGTTGATGCTAGGACCGTATGGCGATCTTCGGATTGTACGAAGAAAGGGCACTATCCCAATGCAGTGTCTCTCGCGTCGCCGCGACCTGAGTGCCCGGGACGTGCACACTTGTAGGTGGGAGGAGTGTAACGATCCGCCACGTGGCCGGTTGCAGCGCGTGCAATAGGGCGCCAATCGCGACATACTCCGATTGGAAGTGTCGATTTGAATTATATAAGTTTGATTGGCGCGCGATCGTAGTACGTCGAGTTACCTTTTTGTTCGTATCGCTACACACCCAGATAAACAAAGAGTTAGGCGAGGCAAATTTGCTAATGTAGCAGCAAGAGGAAATGCCGAAGCTGCTGCTGAGCGATTGAATGCTGCTGCTACTGCTATGGCTGGATTGCAACCTCAGAATGTTGATTTGGGTGCATTATTCGCTCAAATGCAGTCTCAGGTGACAATGATGTATTAGTCCCAACAGGAGGACAAGAGAGGATTATGATGGCATTATTGCGTGAGAGAGACCAACTGGGGTCTCACACTACTGGTGGTGGCAGGGGGTCTACTTGGCCCAAGCCAAAGCCACCTCAGGATTATGACCCTGAGACAAAAAGTATTACTTAATAAATTTTTTTGGTGTTGTTGGGCAGTGGCTAGAGTCTCATCCAAACATGCAAGATTCTGAAAAGATCAGACACACCAGTGCTTTGCTGAAAAGCAGCGCAGCAGGCTGGTGGCTCTTCTACAAAGGAGAGCGTAAGGCTAAACAACTCGATGACCCTACATGGGAAGAGTTTGTTGAGCAGTTGCATAAGAAGTTCGATGTCATAAATCAGTTGGAGAAAGCTATCTATGCAATGATCCCCTTGTCACTGAAGCAGACCACTTCAATTGCTGAGTATGCACAGAAGTATCAGGAAAACATGATGAAACAGCCTGTGTTGCCAGAGCTGTATAGAATTGCATATTCTTGAGTTGGCTTCAAGTCTGAGGTCTCCAGTTATTTCGCTTGAAAGAAGTATAAGAAGCTGGCTGCTTGATCCAATGGCAGCACCGAGGCCTCCTGGGGTACGCCCGTAGATGCAAGAGCCACCCGGTCGCTGATGTTGCTGCGGGCGGCGGCCAAAGTCTGCTTCTTGATTGAGAGGCATGCATCTTCCAATAAGTATTTGGAATCCTTGTGATCGATGAGGGGGGCGATAGCTCTCTCCCTCAGACGCGGCTCCACGGCACGCAAGAAGATCTCCGCTGCCTCTCGGTCAGTGACCGTGCCCACGTCTTGGCGTGGGTGGGCCTGAAGTCGGTACATCATGCGGATCGTCTCGTTCTTGAGGCGGAAGAAGTTGTGCAACTCGTACACCTTCTCCTCAGTGGCGGACTGAAAATCCTGTCTGAGGACGTCCCAGAAAGCCTGAACAACTAGCAGGGTCTGAACGTCCTCCACAAGCTCCGTGCATGTGAGGATCTCATTTGCCGTTTCACAGTAGGTGTCGCGAGCCTCGTGAAGAAGGTAACGCATAAGCGTGCCAAACACCTGGCGCTTAGTAAGCGCAGGAGTCTTGAGCTTAGCGTTCTCGAAGTCAGCCTCGAACTCGGAGATAGTGTCACCCAGATCACAGGTTCCTGGCCTGCCGCTGAAGCGAAAGAGGGAGATCTTGTCTACCTTCGTATCCTGGTCACCAGCCGTAGTGTACAAGAGATCGTAATGAGTCCACTAAAGAGGTGGCTCGTGGACGGCTGTAGGCTGAGGGGGCAACGGGTGCTCCTCCTCGGGTGAATTAGTGACTGTGTTGAGATCTGAGTCTAAGTCCTCGCCACCAGACCCTTCGTAGTAAGGTTGATAAGATAGCCCACTACGGGTAGGCATACGTTGACGACTCTAATTGCTTGCAGGCAAAGAGAGATCTTCTTTAAAGTAGGAAGTGTGGACTCTCCAGAGTGAGCACCTCAAGACTGTAATCTGGTAGGAAAAAACTAATGAAGTCTGGCCCAAAAGATCACTAGAAGCACATCATGATGTTCAAGAGTAGTCCTATGGCAGGGTTTAAGCTGTGACTTTGCTCACCACTTGTGAAGTTTTTCAAGTGACTGGAGGCCAGGAGGGCTTGCTCTTCACAAGAGAGAGACTAAGAGGTCTTGAAAACACAAGAGGTAAAAGTGTAAGCTTTGCTGATAACTACGTGGCTTACAGTTGGCATAATTGAATTCTAAAAATATGGTCTTCTATGGGCATCTATTGCTATATACTCCCTGCAAAACCGGTGCAGGATGCGGCGGATTCAATGCACACAGTCACACGAGGAGGCTCTCCCAGGTCCACAAAAATGGAGGCAAGGCAAGTACTAGCTCTCCTATTGGCTGAGCATAATACACACCAATCAAAATATAGTGCAAGGAAGACGATGCATGGATCTCATTGGCGGGGCTTACCTCGACCAATGCTACCCAGATAAAGTCTCAAAAGTAGATTTGAAACTCAAGGAAGCTTCCTCTAGGGCTAAGCGATGTAGTCACCAAGTTGTGGCTCTAATGGTGCTCATATACTATACTAATACATGCCAAGTGTAGTTTATCAAGCTCGCGGATTCGTACGCTAATGGCTAGGGGTCCTTGGAGTCGCGAAGAGCCAACAATGTGACATTTGGGTGCATTAAGTTACAAGGTGGCCTTTGGTGGAACTTTGCTAGGGGCTGATAAGTGGCGCGGACTGGATTGCGAACATCTTGCCCGATACTTGACCGAATGGCGCGGAACCGGTGCCATTCGAAAGGTGACTTGGCGCTCTACACTTAAGTGATTTGGAATGCTAGCAAAGGTTGACGTATGAATGTGTAAAGTCAAGTCAAAGTTGCCCTTCCAAGGTTGATGGTCGGCACACGTGTAGCTCGGTCTGGTGCGACGACCCCGACCTAATCAGTCCTGACACAATTCATAAACTGTGTGCTTTTCCCCCTAATAGGGGGTTTTTAACCCACATCCTACAGGTTAGTCGCTCAGTGTCCAGCCTGGAGAGCAGTCCCTCCCTTTGAGTTGGTCCCCCACAATAGGAGTCCTCTTTCACCTTGGTAGCACCGATGCCTAGCGCCTGCCGACTGTATCCGTTGCGACATTCTTCTTTGCGCCTTTCTTCTTCTCCTCTCTTCTCTCTCTCCTTGCCTTCGTCTTCCTGGATCTGGCAAAAAATTTGAGTCAAAATGAGGGTGAAGTGGGCAAAACTGGTGCTATTCACAGGCGCCACGCAAGCTGGCCCCTTTCGAGGTTGCCGTGACTTAGTTTCGCTCGCATGCGTGCATGTTCTTTGTAGTGAAATAGATAGATAAAGAACTTAGTAAAGTATAATACTTTATCTATTAAAGATAAGGAAATTTGAACACAAGTGGTAGCTTCTTGAAAGAGAGATGGCTTCTTGAAAGTTAATATATTTCTGGAATTTGGCAAGTACAAGAGTGATTCTGGAATGTCTTTTTATGTTCTAGCTCTTGTTTATATACTTGCTACATAAGTAATTTCTAAGAAGGTGCATGTTCATGTGTTGGCACCCAACACATCCCAATACTTGCCACCTCTTTCTAGATAACGTACACATATCCTTCTGACCTTAAAATGGCACATTTGACTTTCGCCACATGGAGTTCTTCGAGGTCCTTCCTCTAACTTCGAAAATGCCTTAGAAGGTTCAAAGGACATGAACCAAGTCACTACAGTATCTATTCACACTTGACTCCAGACAATACTACTTCAAATATATTCAAAAGCATTAAAATATATGCAAACTAGTATATTATAACTCAAATCACTACATCACCCTCCCGAGAGAAGGAGCGACGTCTCGGCGCGTCAAGTCAGGTCTTATACATGTGGAGCAAACTAGTCAACAGCTTCAAGGCAGATGCCACACATGTGAAGAGGATTAGTCAAAGACGCCAAGTCAGGTGCTACACTTGTAAGGTAGACTACGCAAGGTCGTGGGTGGTGTGACCATACTGGCTAGCCTACTCCTTGATGATAAAGAAAATTGTACAAGGTGGCCCAGAATTTGCCACAAATTTGAAAATTCATAGCGTCCACAGAATTGCTTTAAATTGAAAAATTCTAGTGCCAGACGGAGCGCGTCAAAGAAATCTACTAGGGCACCAAATTTGAGAGCATTCCAATATCTGGAGTGTTGTTGAGAGCTGAGGGAGTAGGCACTCCTCCAATCTGTGCAGAAACTTCATAAGAACTTCTATACTTCTCCAAATTCTGCAAAAGAAGTCTTTAAATGGATGGAGTAAGATGTTCTACATTAGTCTTGAGTTTGAGAGCATTCCAAGCTCAGGGGAGGGCACAATATTAGAAGGCATATTCTGCCCTAATAATGCGAGCAGTCTGACCCCCTTCTGCTCAGAGCATTATATCTCTCTTACCAGTGCTCCAAATTGAGCAAACTTGGACTCTAATGACCGGCTACTCATGGAATACAAACAAGTTGAATTTCAGAATCTAATATGGAATGACCTATTAGCAGTAGCAGTTTTAGTTCTATGTCTAGAAATTGCGAGAAGAGAAGAGTGTCTAATGTCAATTTTTCTCTTTCTGGTTCTTGCAGGCTGCCTCCAAGGGGTCTTCTGCTGCTTCTTGATGGTGGCAGGCTGCCTCCCTGAAGTCTTTGGGCTTCTTGTAGAGAAACTTGGGGCTGGTCTTAGATGGGGGTTGGCGGTATGGAAGCGTTTCAGCTTTCCCTGAACTTTGTCAAGGTAGCGCGTCGCCACCCAACTTTTCTCAGAATCTAGATATTCTTTCCACTTGATCAAGAATTGCTGCTGTCTCCTGAAATTTCTCATAGCCACTATGTCTTCCACTTTGTACTCCAAATGATCCTCCACTATTGTTGGGGCTGGTGGGGTTGTTACACGTCCTGGGAACTTGTTGTCGGGTTGCACATATGGCTTGAAGAGGGAAGCGTGGAATACGGGGTCGATGTGCACAGTCTCGGAAAGTTCTAGCTTGAAATCAACGGGATTGACTTGTTGGATAATCTTGAAGGGTCCCAAATACTTGGGAGAGAACTTGCTGCCGGCAGGCCTGTAATTCAGGGAAATATTCTTAGATGACAGTAACACGTTGTCACCCACTCTGTACGTAATTTCTCTTCTGCATCTGTTTGCCACTCATGCTTGAGCATCTTGTGCGTGTTGTAGAGCTTTCTTGGCTGCTGCAAGGGCTGCTTCTAATGTCTCCAAAAAAAATGTGGCTGCAGGTACTTCTTCATGGCCAACCGTGAAGCTCAGTGACGTGGTCGGATGGAAGCCATAGGTGAGGAAGAATGGGAACTCTTGGGTAGAGGCTTGCGTCGTGTTGTTGTAGGCAAACTCCAGGGCGGTCAAGTACATGTCCCAATCTTGCTCCAGTGTAGACACGTAGGAAGTTAGGGAGGTCTTTAGAGTACGATTCATACGCTCGGTTTGCCCATCTGATTGCGGATGGTAGGCAGTGGACATATCCAGCGATGTACCCAAGTTCTTGAAGAGAATTTTCCAGAAATGACTTGTGAATCTTGGATCTCTATCCGACACAATTCTTGATGGTAGTCCATGGAGTCGGAAGATGTTGTCAAAGATGAGTCTTGCAAGTTGTGGTGCTGTAGCCTTAGTCGTCGTGGGAATAAAATGAGCCATCTTGGTAAGTCTGTCCACCACCGTGAGTATTGCATTATGGCCTCGAGGTGTCACGGGCAGGTCCACGATAAGGTCCATTGAGATGTCCGTCCATTGTCTTTCGAGGATTGGTAGTGGTTGGAGGAGTCCTCCCGCCTTTTGTGATGATGGCTTGACTCTTTGGCATGTGTCACAGCTCCTACAGTACTCCTTGACTTGCTTAGACATGCCTGGCCAGCAATAAGTCCTGGCTAGAACGCCCGTGGTCTTTAGGATTCCAAAGTATCCTCCAAGAGGGTTGTCGTGTGCTTCTCGTAGAAGCAAGAGCCGGAGGTCTAAGTCATCAGGAACACATCTCTGGCCCGTGTCTTGCCTCACCCAATAATTGCCTTCTTGCTTCTTGTATGGGTCCAAGGCTGCTTCTCCGTTCTTGTAGTAAGGGTCTCTTTCATAGGCGGCTAAAAACTGACCTTCCAAATCTCTTCAGGGATGTCATCACTGCGTTTAGTTGCAGTCTTGAGAGGGGGTCAGCCGGCTTTGTCTTGCGGGGCTGGTACTAAATCGTGATGTTATATTGTTGCAAGTATCCACTCCATCTTGCTTGTCTCCTTGCGAGATACGGCTGCGTCTGGAGGTGCTTCAACGCCTCGTGGTCCGTAGTGACCAGCACCTTGCGTCCTTCAACGTAGCGGCGCCAAATCTTCAAGGCATGTATAATCGCTCCGTGGCTGTAAAATTTTGCTCGATTGGATTTAGCTTCCTTGACTCGTAGGCAATGGGCTGCAGACCCTTGTCTTGGTCTTGAAGTAGGATTGCTCCTATTGCATAGGAAGATGCATCGGTGATAACTGGAAGTGCCAATCTGGGTTTGGACTTGGGAGTGTGAGCACCGGGGATGTCGTCAATCGTTGCTTCGATTGTTGGAATGCTTCCTCCTTTTTCTTGGTCCAAACATATGGCTTGTCCTTCTTGAGTGGATCCGTGAGGGGGGCTGCGAGAGGCTCTGAATGAATCTTCTGTACCAATTGGCAAATCCCAAGAATGATTGGAGTTCCTTCTTGGTCGTGGGAGTTGGCCATTCCTCCACCACCGTGGTCTTCTTGGGGTCCATCTTGATGCCATCAGCAGTCACGTGGAGATTCAGGAACTCCACTTCTTGTTTGGCAACCTCGCACTTTGACTCCTTGGCAAGTAGCTTGTTTTGCTTCAATACTTCGAGGACTTCTTTCAAGTGTCTCGCATGCTTTTCAAGGGTCTTGCTGTAGATAAGGATGTCATCGATGAATACCACCACAAATCTGTCCAACATGGGCTGAAATATGGTGTTCATCATAGTCATGAAAGTTGCTGGCGCGTTGGTTAGTCCAAATGGCAGGACCATGAACTCAAAATGTCCATATCTTGTCCTGAACGTCGTATTCTCTATGTCAGGTTCGGCGATGCGAATCTGGTGGTAGCCGCTCCGTAAGTCAATCTTCGTGAAGTACTTGGCTCCAACCGGCCGGTCCATGAGCTCATCCATGCGCGGCAGCCAGTATCGATTCTTGATGGTAATCTTGTTGAGGGCGCGATAGTCCACAGACATCCTCATGGTACCATTTCTTCTTGACAAATTGCACCGAAGCTCCAAATGGCGACTTGCTAGGTCGAATGAAGTAGCTCCTTGATTTGCTTTCTTCGTCTAGCTCCGTGTATGACATTTTGAACGTAGGCCGAGAGATGGGCTTGCTTCCGAGCTCCAACTCTATCTTGTGGTCTACGAATCTCTTGGGGGGTAACTTTCATGTAGTCTTCTAAGACTTCTTGTATCTCCTTGGGAATGGGGCTGCCTTCTTGACTCTGGATGTCTTTCTTGATGTCTTTTGGCGTGATCAAGGCCAAAAAAGCTCGTGTCCTTTCCTCATAAGTCTCTTGAGTTGGAGGGCGGACAATAGTATCTCGTGTGCCGGCTTCTTGATGTCTTGGGTCTGGATGTTCTGGATTGCGCGCAAAATACAGATTCTTGAAGTCATGTCATTCTTGATCTTGATCGTACCGTCCCTCCAATTAACTTGGGGGTTGTGCTTGGTCATCCAAGGCGTCCCTAGGATGACGTCGTACTTGCCTAGTTGCATGGGGGAGAACACTGCTCTGTTCTTGAAGGACTTGATAAAGAGTGCCAAGGGGTACGTCTTTTTGGAAGGGGTAGTATAGGAGAATCCGTCGGACATCATAATCTCCTCGTCGTGGTCAAGAATTCGCATAGTAATACCGAGCTTGGCGGCAAAATCTGCAGCAATGAAGTTGCCTTGAGCTCCGCTATCCACCAAGATGTGGACATTCTCTCCTCCAAGGTAACCTCTCAAACTCATTGGGGCTGGAACGTCGTCTTCAACGGGGGTAACCACCTCACTTGGCTTGTTTTCTTCTCGTGAAGTGGGTCTTGGAGTGGTAGGCTCCTGGCCTACCGGCGCTGTCCGTTTTTTGACAACTGTTTGGGGCATGAGAGTGCATGATGTCCCTTTTCCTTGCAATAAAAGCATAGTCCAGCTGTCATGAGAGCTTCTTTTTCAGCCGGGGAGAGTCTTGCTTTCACTTCTTGCTGGTTTCTTGCATCATAAGTGTCATTGGAGGGTCTTCCACTCTTTCGGGCAGTCGCGGGGTCCCTTCTAATAACTCTTATTTCCATGGGTGTGGGTCCAGATTTGTATGTGGAAGGGGCTGCGTACACCCGCGTCGCCGGTGCCCGTGAAGATGAAGGCACGAAGTGCTTGAAATCCAAGGTATCCACCTTTTGAGCCACATCAACAATCTTTGAAAAGTCCGTTAAGTCGTGTAATTCCACTTCATTTGCCACCTTGGGCTTGAGGCCGGACACATAACGTTTAATCTTCTCCTCGAGCGACATGTTGGGGATCTCAAGAGTGAGGTCATGAAATCTGGATGTATATTCTTGAACAAACGTTGTTTGCTTGACATGGCGAAGCTTTTCGCGAGCAATTTTCTCCGCATTGATGGGCATGAATTGCTTCTTGAGGGCTTCACAAAAATCCACCCATCTTGCATATGATGGTGGGGCTCTTGGCTGGGTACGGGATGCGCCACAGCTTGATATAAAGCCGCTTGATAGTTACGCAACCATGATGTTGCTGCTCCTCTGAGCAAGGTAACGGCAAAAGGGACGTAGTCCTCATCGGGTACTTCAAGGAATGTGAGGTACGTCTTCACTTGGTAGAGCCACAGATTCGATTTGGCTCCTTTTGTAGGATTGAAAGTGTCTGGTTTGCCGGGCTTGATGAGTTTCCTGCTCTTGTAGGCTCTTGTGGAGGCGCTTGAGCCGGGGCTGGATTTTGAGCGTTGCTCGCAATAGGGGCAACCATGGCAGCCATAGTGAAAGGGGGAAGGGTGCGGGGAGTGCGTCCACACACACTCACGCACCCTCACCCGCGAGTGGAAGCGTACACGAAAATCTTTCCTAGTTGCATACACAAGGTGGAGTGGCCTGGTGGCATGCCACCCTTGCAAAAGAGAGAGGGTTACATGAGAGAGGAGTGGAAAAGAACTCACTTTATTAAGAAAAGTCGTGTACAAGATACGAAGGTTAGAGTAGACTAGACAAGACAAAATCCCCTCATTTATGCTTCAACTCTAAGTGTCCTCTCTAGCAAAGTACCTCCAGAACCTTCTCCTATGGCTCCTTCCATGTAGGTGACTTTACCTAGTTGGTGAAATGAATCGACTTACCAAATAGGCGATTAACAATTAATAAAGATCTTTATATCAGCAAGTAATCTTTATGGTATTTTCCGTTAACTGGTTTAACGGCAAAGGACAACACACTAGCAGTGAATAATACTCGTCAGACAAATGCGAGTAAACTAGCATCAATAATGCAAATCAGTAAACTCATACATAAGCAAGGTTAGAAGACAGTGCGTATCAATGGCTTCTCGCCTTGGATTCAGATCTCTCTCAGTAAGCTGTACAAGTGAGTTGGCCTCGTTTTCGAATGCCGAACTCGAGAGCAATGCCTAGCATATGTACATGGAATGAGTTTACTGTTCAACGGTCAGTGCGATGGCACCGCCTACCCGGGAGTTAACCACGTTGGTAGGACCTCGGTTAACCAAATCCACCGCCATCTCCCATCATCCCGAATCGCCATCCATCATAGGGATGTCATCTGGCCATTCATCTAGCATACCACACTTAGATGCATATCGAGGCAGTTCGCTGCTACCGAGTACGGAAGTCAGCTGGCTGTCAAAGAATGTGTCAGCAAGCTGACTTAAGGTGACCTCAGCCTGCTACTTCCGGCCAAGTCATTAAACTGATGTTAAGTATAAAGTCCAGCAGACTGATTGTTAACTAGAGTTCAGCAGGCTGAACTTATTTAACTATATTATTTAAATGAATATTATATCAACCAGTATACTGATTCATTACAATCCCTCCAACTTATCATGTTGTCGCCTCGACAACACTATCACAAATAACAGCGTGCTGTCCCTCGTATCCCCAGCCTGCTGCCGTTAGGAGGGAGATGTCCTTGAGGCCCTATGCTCAGGGGAGCCAGACCTCCTCCTGTCTTGGGGTCTTTTGAAGCCTGTCAGAGAAGGGGGTTCCGTGTAGGGACCCGGCGGAGAACGCAGTAACTGGGCTGTTTCCTCCTGCACAGTCTGAAACTGAAGGGAGGCAGCCTTCTCCTAGGCAGCCCTCAAACTGACAGGTACGTAAACCGGCATCCCAAAAGGATGTTGCATGACATGAGCCAAGGGTACATGCCCTCTCTGCGAGGGAGATGCTGGCAGGCCTCTGGCTATCTCCCGAGCAGCCCTCCTGTCTGCCCTGTNCGCCCTGTCCGACTGGGTCTCCTTGCCTGGAGATGGGCTCTGTCCTTTGGCAGTCCCCAGCCAAGTGATATCCTCCCCTTGAGCGAGTTGCGGCGGGGCCCACCCCGTCTTCTCCCTTACAGGGGATGTGGCAGGTGTCAGGATCACGGCGGGGCTAGTGTCCTCCTCCTCGCCTTCCTCCTCGTCTTCCTCTGACTCCTCCTCCTCGCCGTCCCCGGGTTCCTCTGAGACTTCTGGGGTCTCTTCTGTCAGCTGCTCCAGCTCTTCCCGAGAAAAAGAATATCCTACTGACCTTCCCCTTTTGGGTGCTGGTGGGGGCTGCTGAGTCCGGACCGCATAGAGGTCCTTTTCCCCCTGCTTACTTGCCCATTTGGCATAAGCGTGCTTCCCTTTGGAGAATGACTCTCGGGCCCTGCTTCTGTCCCCCTGCATCTCTTGGCTCATGCAGTCTCTGACTCCATCCAATCTTGGGTCCCAAGCCGCAATGTGAGGGGGCAATACTATGTTCCCCTTTAGGTCTGTCAGGAAATCCTCATCCGTCGCCCTGTCATTCTGCTGGTCCCTCATGTTGATGGTCATCCACCGCCAATCAGTGGGCTTTTGGAAGAAGGCAGCGTCTGTCTTTTTGAGAGTACAAGGGTACCAGTGCCCTGCAAAGTCCAGCTGACTGGTTTCCCTGGCCAAGAATTCCCAGCTCCTCCTCTCCACCTCATTGTACATGGCCTTGAACCTGTTGTGGGGTGTTGAGTCCTTGAAGCTGTCCGCGTCCATGGGGATCATCCTGATGACCCTATCTGCCCCCCAGATACCAGGAATCGAGACAGCTCCTGCTTCGTTCACCTGGGCCATTGCCTTGGCCTCTCCGATGGTATATCCTACCATCCTGGCGTAATCGTGGTAGAGGAGGAGCCCTGTGCCGACCTCTATATACTTGTCAAAGTTTTCGGATGTCTCCCCTTCCTTCTGGAGGATTTCCTTCTGCGACTCACTGCGACTTCTCTGGGCATACTTGAAGGCCTCCTCCAGTAGATCAAAGCCCTTGCCCAGCACCGTGTAGCGGTAGCTGCTGATTCTCCTCTGTTCTTCTTCTTCAGCCTGCTGCTTCCGCTTCTCCTCAGCTTGCCTCTCCTCCTCTGCTTTCTTGGCCTCCTCTGCAGCTTTTCTGTCCATTTCTTCCTGCCTCAGTCTGGCCTGTTCCTCCTCCTCCTTCTTCTTCTGTGCCTCCCGCTGTTGTTGGAGTCGTTGTGATTCCCGAGCGGAGATGGAAGATGATTCGATGTCTCCACGGAATTGCAAGTATTCTGCATGTGCCTCTTCCGCCCTTCTCTTCCGCTTGAGTTCCGACTTTTGAGTCATCCTGCTCAATCATAAATACAATGCAGTTAGTGAAGTCATGATAATTTGCCGCTACTGAGTGCACTTGATGAAGAGGGACGCGATCGGGAGAGTTCCTAGAGTGGAATACCTGGTGTGAGCAAATATAAGGAAAAATTGAGTTGGAGAGCAAGTGTGTGTGAGCGCAGGTTGAATGGGTAATATGGTGATCAAAGACTACCACTCCCTCCAACTTAAATTTAAAGGTGGGCTGCCTGTCACAACTGTCACTAACTGTCACATNAAATTTAAAGGTGGGCTGCCTGTCACAACTGTCACTAACTGTCACATCTCCCTCCAACTTATATGGAGACAGGACCTCCTGTCACCTTCCCGTGTCAACTGAAATGACCATTAGGGAGGTGCCCCAGCCGCCCCAAGGTGGAACTGTTTCAACGCCCCTTTGGCATTGGTCAGCTGATCTTTAAATTCCCAAGTGTCCCCAGAGGCATCGTAACCCTTCCATCGGATGAGGTACTTCATGACATATTTAGACGATCGACGGACCGAGCGAGCGTCTAAAATCTCATCGACCTCATACTCCTCAGGATCGCCGTCCCGGACAGCGGGGACCGGTCCCGGTTGGACAGGTCACCGACCTGTGAACAGTGAATCACCTTTGATGTATGGTTCCAGGTAGGAGACATTAAAGACCGGGTGACCCTTGTAGTCAGCTGACATGTTCAGTTTGTAAGCATTCTGACCGACACGACGTACCACCGAATATGGACCGACCCAGACAGGGCCAAGCTTTTTCTTGACCACACCAGGGAGGTACAGGTGCTGAGAATGCAGTTTGACTAAATCCCCCTTGGAAAATGTCAGTTCCCGACGGTGTTGATTAGCGTATTTTTGTTGGTTTTCTTGGGCCTTGTGCAAGTTTCGTTGGACTTCTGACAGGGTGTCAGCAAAATCCTGAGTTAAGTGGAGGGAGACCGGGTTGTCAATCCCTTCAGGGTGAGTTAAAGATTCCCCTAGCACATCTAAAGGAGAGTTAGGGACTCTACCCAGGCTGAGTTCAAAAGGAGTCTTGCCCGTTGACGCGTGCACCGCACTGTTGACCGCAAACTGAATTTGAGGCAACAGGTCATCCCAATTATCTTGTTTTTGGTTAATATATGCTCTCAGCACCTCCTGCAGAACTCGGTTAGTACTTTCAGTTTGCCCATCAGTCTGAGGGTGGTTTGCTGTGCTGAGCAGCTGTTTGACTCCCATTAACCCCATTAAAGCTCTCCAGAACTTAGAGGTGAATTTTGAGTCTCTGTCTGAGATGATATTAGAAGGGAGCCCATGTTGGCATACTACATGGTTGTAAAACTGTCTCGCTGTTTCGAGTGCAGTCACTTTGACAGTTGTGGGGATAAAAATGACCATTTTTGTCAGTTTATCCACGACTACCAGTATTGAATCATGCCCGTTGGCAGTTCTTGGTAGTGAGACCACCCAGTCCATGGATATAGTTTCCCAGCGTCCCGCTGGGATGGGTAGCGGTTGCAAGAGACCTCCGGGTGGTGTGTGCCGAGACTTATTTCTCTGACACTGGTCACAGGACTTGACATATTTCAAGACTTCCCGGGGTAACCCCTCCCAATGATAATGTTTTGCCAATTTGCCAACAATTTTGGCCTGCCCCTAATGTCCACCCAGGAGACTGTCATGCGCTTGACTCAGTAAGAGAGACCTTATTTCAAGGTTATTAGGAATGACCAGCTTCAGCCTGCCTGAAGTGGTTTCAGTCACCCAGACCCCTCCCTTAAGCTTATACCCGAGTGTAGTAGCACGACACACACCAGTAGTGGGGCTGGGCTCAAATGTTGGGTCAGAAAGGTAGGCTTTCCTAAGTTGTTCAAGGAAGGACTTTTTCACCTTTAGTGAAGTGAGTGTACACAGGACTTTATCTACAGCATGCTGACTAGAGTTCTTTTCTTGCAAGTCAGGTCTTCTAGATAGTGCATCAGCAGGATTCAACTTTCCCGATTTGTAGACGATCTGGACTTGGAACTGCTCCAGCATCTGGCTCCAGCGGTTCTCCCTCCTCGACAGCTTGGACTTCTTCTGAAAGTGGGTCAGAGCTAGATGATCTGTAATCACCTTAAAAGCTTTACCATGTAAGTATGCTCTCCACTGTTTGAGTACATGAACGATAGCTAGCAGCTCTTTATTATGCACTGAGTAATTAATCTCCGCTGGATTAAATTTCATAGACTCATACAACAGAGGGTGCCACTCCTGCCGTACCTTACCATCCTTTGTGGTTTTGTCAGCAGGCTGCAACAAAATAGCACCCATGGCAAAATCAGAGGCATCAGTAACCACCTGCACCGGTTTGCTGGGGTCATACACGGCTAGCACTGGGGCAGAACAAAGGGCATCTTTAAGGGTCTGGAAGGCAGCCTGCTGCTCTTCCCCCCACACATACCCGATGTCTTTCTTAGTAAGGTCAGTCAGTTTACTGGCCTTTGTGGAATAATTCTCAATAAATCTCCTATAGTAGTTAGCCAACCCGAGGAAGGATCTAACTTCAGAGACAGACTGTGGTACTGGCCAGTCCCTTATGGTCTGGACTTTCTTAGGATCCACACTGATGCCCTCTTTACTGACAACGTGGCCTAAGAATTCAATACTTTCCTTAAAGAAATCACACTTGCTCATTTTAGCATATAAGTGATTTTTCCGCATAGTGTCCAGGACTGTCTTGAAGTGTTCAGTGTGCTGAGCTTCATCTTTAGAGAAAATTAAAATATCATCCAGGAAAACTTGCACAAACTTATCCAAATAAGGCCTGAAAATGTCATTCATAGCACCCATAAAGGTAGCAGGAGCATTAGTCAGTCCAAATGGCATCACGTTGAACTCATAGTGTCCATAGCGTGTGCGGAAGGCAGTCTTGTGTTCATCCGCTTCAGCAATTCTAATTTGATGATAACCACTCTTGAGATCTATCTTACTGAACACCTTAGCGCCAGACAGGGTATCAAGCAAGTCCTCGATTCTGGGTAAAGCATACTTGTTCTTTACTGTAATTCTGTTCAGGGCTCTGTAATCCACACACATCCGCATACTGCCATCCTTTTTCTTAACAAATAGGATGGGTGCGCCGTAAGGTGATTTACTGGAAGAAATATAACCATTTTCCTCAAGCTCTGCACTCTGTGTTTTCAACTCCTCGCTCTCCACATAAGACAAGCCATACGTGCGTTGCCAAGGTGGCTGACTCCCAGGTAATAGATCAATCCTATGATCTACTTCCCTCTTAGGGGATAGTCCTGGAGGCATATTAAATACATCAGTGTACTCAGCAACAATTCTTGCAGCAGTAGGGTGCTCCGGAGGGCTTACCTTTTTCTCAACCATTTCTTCAGGTTGAGGAGGTACCTCTCTTAGCAGCAGACAGAACATTCTGTCTTCCTTCTGGTTCCAGCTTTTGACGAACTCCATTGCATTCAGCAACTTGCATCCTTCTGGAAGCCTCTTCTTTTCCTTCATTTGCCATCCACACAGGACAAGAGGAAGAGCACTGGTGGGTGCCAAGTCAGTCTGCCCATCACTGGCTCCTCTCACTTTAACTGTACCTCTGCTCCAACACACTTCAGCTTGATGTCTATTAAGCCAGGACCTGCCTAGCACGAGATCATAAAAGCCAGTGTTGAGTACCTCAAATGTAAGCGTTTCAGTTAGAACTGCAATGCCAGAACCTAACTGGACCTCAATAGGCTTGGTTATAACTCCTCCCGGGATACTTGAGGCATCTCCAAGGAATATTTTTCTATTCCCTTGGGTGACAGTAGGCAGCCTTAGCCGCTTAACTAAGTCCTTGTGGATAAAAGTATGTGACGCCCCTCCGTCAACAAATGCCCTCACCTTCCTACCTGCAATCATGCAATGCAGTAGGATAGGGGGGACTGTCTTTTCCTGACTTTCGCATTGTTCTCCTGACGTAGCAAAGAAATGTTGGACATCAGGTGGAACAAGAGCATCCAGAGTGTGCACTCTCTGGACGTCTATATTGCTGATGGTCTCCTTTATCTGGTTGTCAGGCATGCATAGTGAATCCAGTTCAGCAGGACCCATAATACCTGCTACGAGGGCAGCTAGTGACGACTCACTATCTCTAGCATCCTCACAGTCAGTAGACTGGATTACTGACTGTTGCTGTCTTTTAAAGGCTGGTCTTTTCTCTCGACCTTAGGCAGGTGCTTGACCGGACACTGTTCTCTGTAGTGGCCTTTCTGCTGACAATGGTAGCAAGTAGATTTTGCTGAGGCTGGTCTCGGCTTAGTCCTACCACCACCCCTTCCATAGCCACCTCGAGAGGGACCACCTCTACCTCTAGACTGAATAGCATTGTACTCATACTCATATTCATCACCCTGATTATCCTCAGCCTGGTCTCCTTCAACTGCATTGTAGGAACCGTGGGGCTTTTTGACAATCTTAGACACCAAAGCGTTACTCTGGCGCTTGTGATTGAACTGCTGCTGATCCCAGGCGTCAGCATCCTGGATCAAGTCAGCCAGTTTCTCATACTTTTTCTCAGCAAAATGACCAGAGACCTCGGATTTCAAGCCATACCTGAAGTATGCTATCCTATACCGTTCTGGCAAATCAGGCTGCTTCATCATGTTCTCTTGGAACTTTTGAGCAAACTCAGCAACTGAAGTGGTCTGCTTCAGTGTCAGGGAGATCATCGCATAGATAGCTTTCTCCTGCTGGTTGATGACATCAAACTTCTCATGCAACTTCTCGACAAACTCTACCCACGTAGGGTCACCGAGTTGCCGAGCCTTACGCTCTTCCTTCCAGTAAAGCCACCAGTCTGCGGCACTGCCTTTCAGTAGCGCACCGGTGTGCCTGACCTTCTCGTAATCTTGCAGTTCTGGGTAGTTCTCCAGCCACTGCTCAACATCCGCGAGAAACTTGATCAGGTAATATTTTCTGTTTCCCTCAGGATCATAGTCCTGGGGAGGTTTCGGCTTGGGCTTACTAGGCCCTCGGCCACCACCACTAGTGGTGTGAGACCCCAGTTGGTCTCTGTCCCGGAGTAGGGACATTATGATTCTTTTGTCCTCCTGCTGGGACTGATACATGGTCGCCATTTGCGACTGCATCTGAACGAACAATGCTCCCAAGTCTACATTTTGGGGTGGTAGATTAGCAAATGCAGCAGCAGCATTGGCATCTACTCGCTGAGTAGTGTCCTCAACAATCCCTCTTGCTCCTGCAGCAGCAATTCCTGCCGCATTCAGCCGGTCACGTATTTGACCTAGGGGTACATTGAGTTGTACGGCAGGAGGTGGGTTCAGAACATTGGCCCTTGATGCCATAAGTTCTTCAACAGTGCGCTCGTCAGCTGGCTGTCCTTCCCTCCTTTGTATATCTTCAGCGGCCTTTGCTACTTGTTCAGCTTCTAGTCTGGCTATCTCCTCCTCAGCTTGCTGAGCTGCGACTGAGGCAATAGCAGCTGCCTCATCTGCAGCCTCCCTAGCTGCAGTATCCGCTACTGCTTCCGAATAGGTACGGTTTCCCGCTACATGGCTTTCCGCCTGGATTTTGACATTCTCGTTATCCTGGTTTTCCATGTCTCGGGAGTTGCTAGTTTGAGACCTTGTCCTTACCATACAAAGAAGACTGTGATAACTGCTCCGATACCACTGAAATGAATCGACTTACCAAATAGGCGATTAACAATTAATAAAGATCTTTATATCAGCAAGTAATCTTTATGGTAATTTCCGTTAACTGGTTAAACGGCAAAGGACAATACACTAGCAGTGAATAATACTCGTCAGTCAAATGCGAGTAAACTAGCATCAATAATGCAAATCAGTAAACTCATACATAAGCAAGGTTAGAAGACAGTGCGTATCAATGGCTTCTCGCCTTGGATTCAGATCTCTCTCAGTAAGCTGTACAAGAGAGTTGGCCTCGTTTCCGAATGCCTAACTCAAGTGCAATGCCTAGCATATGTACATGGAATGAGTTTACTGTTCAACGGTCAGTGCGATGGCACCGCCTACCCGGGAGTTAACCACGTTGGTAGGACCTCGGTTAACCAAATCCACCGCCATCTCCCATCATCCCGAATCGCCATCCATCATAGGGATTTCATCTGGCCATTCATCTAGCATACCACACTTAGATGCATATCGAGGCAGTTAGCTGCTACCGAGTACGGAAGTCAGCTGGCTGTCAAAGAATGTGTCAGCAAGCTGACTTAAGTTGACCTCAGCCTACTACTTCCGGCCAAGTCATTAAACTGATGTTAAGGATAAAGTCTAGCAGACTGATTGTTAACTATAGTTCAGCGGGCTGAACTTATTTAACTATATTATTTAAATTAATATTATATTAACCAGTATACTGATTCATTACAGTTGGACAAGCTAGCACACTCACACGCGCACAATCACTCTCTAGAATATTCTACTACACAATTCACTAACTTCTCACGGAGTTCTAGAAATTCCACGATCACTTTCGCACTCTACGTAATTGTACGTAGTTTCTGGAACTCTCATGTTTCAATGTCCTACTTCCTGGACTCCAACCGAAATTTTCGTCACTGAACCTGTCCTTGTCACTAAATAGAATCTATGACATTAAAAACTCACTAAAAACTTCCAAAATTCATAACTTTCTCAATACTTGTCCAAATGACTTGAAGTAAAGGCCAAAGTTCTTTTAAAATTACACTCTATGCATATAAAATACTAGAAAGATACAAACTACATATTCATAACCTTACACATAGCTTCTCTTGACGCTTGCACGGTTGCTTCATAGGTGGCCAAGCCCACTTGGTCGTGGACGGTCATTTGAAAGGCTGCCCACTCATTTGCGGGAACTCCTTGTGGTGGGGTCAACTTTGCTTTAGCGGCTGCCACGGGATTTGACGGTGCTCCTCCTTGTGGTGCTTCTTGTTGTTGCAGATTTTCTCGAGTGTGCTCTCCGATGGGCGCTAGAGGAGAGTCTCTTGGAGATGAAGTGCTTCCTTCGAAAGCTTGCTGTTGGTCTTGAGGATCGGCCATCTTCTCGTGTTACCAAAGTGCCTAGCTCCGATACCGCTGTTGTGAAACAGATAGATAAAGTACTTAGTAAAATAGAATACTTTATCTACTCAAGACAAGGATCTTTGAACACAAGTGGTAGCTTCTTGAAAGAAAGATGGCTTCTTGAAAGTTAATATATATCTAAAATATGGCAAGTACAAGAGTGATTTGGGAATGTCTTCTATGTTCTAGCTCTTGTTTATATACTTGCTACATAAGTAATTTCTAGGAAGGTGTATGTTTATGTGTTGGCACCCAACACATTCCAGAATTTGCCACCTCTTTTTAGAATAATGTACACATGTCCTTTTGACCTAAAAATGGCACATTTGACTTTTGCCACATCGTTTTCTTCTAGGTCCTTCCTCTAACTTCGAAAATGTTTTAGAAGGTTTAAAGGACATGAACCAAATCACTAGAGTATCTATTCACACTTGATTCCACACAATACTTCTCCAAATATATTCAAAAGCATTAAAATATATGCATACTAATATATTACAGCTCAAATCACTTCATTCTTCCTCGTGGACGTCACTGCATGCCTTAAGTTCTGTCGCGTCACTCAACTTGCATGCAGGCCTCGTGACGGTTGCGCGTGCTCCCTTAACTCTTCGATTGGCGTACACACTTTCGTGGCTTCTAGTCCATGTCTCCTGTTGTGCCAGTTCTGACGTGGCAGCTCCATGAAGGGCTGCTGCCGAGCTGGCCTGCTTACTCAGCGTGGCTTGACTCGTCCATTGCTAAGCTCGCTGCTGAGTCAGCTCTCTCTGACTTGATAGTCGCTAAGCTAGCTGCTGGGTCAGCTTCCTTGACTCGACAGCTGCTGGCATGGACCGTTTGGTGGGGTCAACCTTGCAGCTGACCTGGCTGTTCAAACCGCACCCATTACTAAGTGTCGCTTTTGACCCGCCTCGGCCCCGCGCTTGCGCGTGTCAGGACTTTGACTTTATTGCTTACTTTATACACATTAGCAGCCTTGGTCGGTTAGTCAACGCCAACTAAAGCAGCCGTGACTTGCGTCACGCATGCCGTGCCGTCCAAATGGTAAATGTCGCGACACCTGTCCTGGTTGTGTGATGAGGACCCGGAATGAGGACGGAAGGGTTCGCGGCGTGAACGAACATGCCGTCGATTTGATAGACGTGAAGAACAACGAAGTAGCAGTCCTGCTGATTAGTGCAGCAGCGAGCCATGCAGAAGTTCATTCTATAGACAGTGATGACTCGTCAAACAGGTAAATTCACTTGATAGGATCACAAGGCTGTCTATATGGAAAGTTGAGGGCTGCAACAATACTTCTTTCAAATATTTCTGCTGAAAATGTCAAAACGCAAGGAGGTCACCGGAGATGTGAGGGACAAGCTGGAGATTACGCCCCTGGGAGCTGGAAGCGAGGTTGGCCGCTCATGTGTCTACATGTCTTACAAGGGGAAGAATGTTTTGGTATGTCGTCATTTCTTTATTTGCAGAGAAACGGCAGGGCACAGTATGTATCATGATTGCTGGCATCGAACGAATCGCGATCAAAGCACCAGACTAGGCTTGCTTTTCCCCCCAGAATCACTGTGTCCGCGTGAAAAAGGCTCCGAGGTAAGTCGAAGCGAGCTGCATGATGTTATCAACGTCGAAGACGAATAGGTGGTCTGTCCTTCAGGAAGTTGTGATGAATTAGCTGCAATGGTGGGTGAGCAACTGAAATCGTCTCAACAATGGCTGCAAGTTAGAACGTTGGAAATGTATAGACGGTTCATTCAATACACTATCTCAATATTCCTCTGTTCTAGTAATCAGTGCTTCAATCCAACCTAAGTGCACATTATGTGCAGCCCGGTTGACTTGTGTCTTGACACACTTCCATTCTTTTATCCCAGTTTGATTGCGGGATACATCCGGCATACTCCGGAATTGCATCACTGCCCTACTTTGATGAGATAGACCCAGCCACTATTGACGTTCTGCTAGTGACCCAGTAAGATTTCTGCCCAGCTCAGAGTCCCTTCCTATGTATCAGTATGTTGGTCAGTCGTGCTCACCTTCAAACGCCTAAACATTATGTAGGTGCCTATGTATGGCTGTACCTTTGAGGGAAGTTAGTCAAAGGGAGCTGCTCAATCATGCTTTGGTGTATGGCATCCATTAGTTGCTGCTGTTTGTTGCATCAGTCTCCCTTTTTTGCGTTTAATAAATTTGGGAAAGCAGCATGCGAAACATGTTTGTGTGTGTGTGAAAAAGAGAGCGAGAGAGTGAGAGAGTGCGAGAGGTAGGGAGGGAGAGGGAGGGAGAGGGAGGCAGGCAGGGAGGGAGAAGGGACGGAGGAAAGAAGAGAGGGAAAGAGGGAGAGAGGGAAAGTGGGAGAGGGAGGGAGGGAGAGAGGGAGGGGGAGGGAGGAAGGAGGTTTTGCATGAGAACCGAAGAGCGGGAGCAAGAGGTGGAGAGGCAGAGGGAAGAAGGGAGGGATGGAGGGACGGGGAGAGAGAGGACAAGCGAACCCCGGGCAGACACTACTAGGAATTGTGCTTTGTGTGCTACCTGGACGTAAGTATTTAAGTTTTATACCAACGATATGTTAGGGTCAATTTGAGTCAATTTCAAATGAATTTGATCAGCAAATAACGGGCTCAAGTGCCTGATATCCTCATCAATCTCTAGTTATTACCCCTACGCAAGCTCGACTCTTATGGGGCTGTGGAATATTGCAATATGGGAGGGAGAGGTAGAGAGGGAGGGAAAGAGAGAGGACAACACGTGGCACATGCAGCAATGGGAGGCTGTAGAGGAAATGTGCGGGAGTCGTCAGATGTCCTTGCTCGATTGTGCAAAGTTGCGTCTCGCCCACTCTCACGTGCAGCAAAACCTAGTCGCGTCAATTCCTGCATGTATCGTGCACGCGATGAAGCTCACGTTGACCGCCAGAGCTTGCCCTGAGCTTTTGCGAAAGAGAAGACCCGATGGCTGCCCCATGCAAGTAGGTGTGGTCTGCAATGGCAAGGAGGTGTCTGGATGTGCCTCTCCCCTCTGGAGGCTGGCTTGCTCCTCCTCTGACAAGTGTCCCCCTCTTGGCTGCAGCTTCCATTTGGACCACTCCGCGTCGCTCCCATACTTCTTACAGAAGGTACGCCCCATGGATTCCTCGAGCTTTGACACCGGCTCCGAACACAGGCTCCTTGAGCCAGGCATGTCTGGCATTGCAAGATAGACGCTGTGTGCTCTGTTGTCTGTGTGTGTGCGCGCGTGCCTGCAGGCAAGCACGCGTTATTGTATGGTGAAGTCGCTCTCAGGCATGAATAAGATGTGATGAACTGGAGCTCAAGGATGAGTTCGCTGTTCTGAGCAGGCATGTCTGTCATTGCCTTATGTCATTCGCGAGGCGATTGCGGCTGACAAACAAGCGGGGGGCGGGTGCTGGTTGGGATGGGGGACTCTCTGCGATGCGCGCATGCGCGCACGCTCGCACGCTTGCTTGTATGTGCTGGCAGACAAACTTCAAAGGGCGCGTGTTCATGACGCACGCCACCAAGGCCGTGTACAACCTGCTGCTGCAGGACTTTGTGAAGGTCAGCAAGGTGGCGGTGGATGACACGCTGTTCGACGAGAACGACATCCGCGAGAGCCTCAAGAAGATCGAGGTGAGGAGCGCAAATGGAGGGCTCCCCGCTGCCCCCAACTGTTGGTCTCCCCAAGCTCCCCTCCCCCCCCTTCCCGCCTTCCCTTGCCTTCCCCGGCCGCGGCAGCCCCTATGCCAAAGCTCGTCGTCGTCGTCATCTCTTCCCGTGGCCTTGGGCGTCAGTCTCGACTGTCTTCTTGCTCATCCTGATTCCTTCGTGCTGTGCCGTCTCGTCTCGCATGTAGCTCACGCCTTACCGGGCAGCAGCCGCGGGCCGTGCATCCGCAGGTTCGAGGCTCTCTTCTTCCCTGTCTCTACGATGGCAAGGCGGAGAGGAGGGCACTTGAGCATCGGAGCAGCCCTCTGCAGAGGGAGGGAGGTAAGTTTGGCTCCAAAGCAGGGCCTGATCAACTTTTGGGGTTGAGGTTGTGCAGACGATCGACTTCCACCAGGTGCAGGAGGTGACGGGCATCAAGTTCTGGTGCTACACGGCCGGCCACGTGCTGGGCGCGGCCATGTTCATGGTGGACATCGCGGGCGTGCGCGTGCTGTACACGGGCGACTACAGCCGCGAGGAGGACCGGCACCTGCGCGCGGCGGAGCTGCCGCCGTTCTCGCCGGAGCTGTGCATCATCGAGTCCACGTATGGCGTGCAGCAGCACGAGCGGCGCGAGGTGCGCGAGCGGCGCTTCAGCGACCTGGTGTCGCAGACGGTGCTGGGCGGCGGGCGCGTGCTCATCCCCGCGTTTGCGCTGGGGCGCGCGCAGGAGCTGCTACTCATCCTCGACGAGTACTGGCAGGCGCACCCCGAGCTGCACCACGTGCCCATCCTGTACGCGTCGCCGCTCGCGCGCAAGTGCATGGCTGTGTACCAGACGTACATCGGCGCCATGAACGACCGCATCAAGAAGCAGTCGCAGCAGTCCAACCCGTTCCAGTTCAAGCACATCTCCGACCTGCGCAGCATCGAGCACTTTGAGGACGCGGGCCCTGCCGTCGTCATGGCGTCCCCGGGCGGCCTGCAGAGCGGGCTGTCGCGCCAGCTGTTCGACCGCTGGTGCCAGGACCGCAAGAACGCGTGCATCATTCCAGGGTACGTGGTGGAGGGCACGCTGGCCAAGACCATCCTGAGCGAGCCCAAGGACGTGACGCTGGCCAACGGGCTGTCGGTGCCGCTGCGCATGGGCGTGCACTACATCTCGTTCTCCGCGCACGCCGACTACGTGCAGACGAGCGAGTTCCTGGAGGAGCTGCGCCCGCCCAACATCGTGCTGGTGCACGGCGAGGCCACGGAGATGGGCCGCCTCAAGACCAAGCTGCTCGAGAAGATGAACAACCGCCACACCGACAGCGGCGGCGGCGGCGGCGAGCGCGGGACGTCCGTGTTCACGCCCAAGAACTGCCAGACGGTGGAGCTCTTCTTCAAGGGCGAGAAGGTGGCCAAGGCCGTGGGCCGCCTGGCGGAGGCCACGCCAGCGGACAACGCGCCTGTCAGCGGGCTTCTTGTGAAGAAGGGCTTTGCGTACCAGCTGGTGGCGCCGGAGGACCTGCCCGTGTACACGCAGCTGGCCACGGGCAGCGTGATGCAGCGTCAGGCGGTGCCGTTCGCGGGCGGGGCCGCCACCTGGCACGTGCTCCGGCGGCGCCTGGAGCAGACGTTTGAGAGCGTGGAGGAGAGCGCGGAGACCGCCAGCGCGCCGCCCACGCTGACGGTGCATGAGGCCGTGACGGTGCGCATGGAGAGCAGCGAGGTGGCGCTCCTGCAGTGGGTCTCGGACCCCGTCAGCGACATGGTGGCCGACTCCGTGGTGGCGCTGCTGCTGCAGTTCAGCCCCCGGCGGGCGCCCGCGGAGGACGGAGGAGGAGAAGCGAAGGGGCCCGGGGGGATCTCGCAGCCCCTGGCGCTGACGGCGGCGGCAGACGCGGACAGGTCTGAAGAGGAGCTGGAGGCCGAGCGCTTCCAGACGATGCTCGCGATCCTGGCCAACATCTTTGGCGAGGGCCAGGTGGCGGCAGACGAGGGTGAGAGGCTGATCCGCGTCGCATTCGACGGCACGGACGCCACGGTCGACTTTGGCCGGCAGAGCGTGGAATGCCCCGACGAGCGGCTCAAGAAGCGCATCTCGGTTGCGCTGCAGCGCGCCCGCATGGCACTCTACCCGATCCCGCGGGGGCAGAAGAAGGGCAAGCAGCACGCACCCAAGAAGGCGGCCGAGCCGTTGCTGCTGGAGAAGGCGGCCTGAGATGATGTCATGACCTCCCGAGAGTGTGCACCAGTAGAGCCTCGCTCTCCACACCACGGTTGGGCCCTGCCCTCTCAGCGGGACTGCCAGAGCACCTCTCTGTGCATCTCCCTCTGTTCTATCTCTCTCTCATCTCTGTCACACAACGCGCGTAAGCCTTCCCTGTGGTCGCCTCGGCGCTTTCTGCCTGTAAGTGCTGTCAGAGCCTTCGGAACTCCCCAGCCTGCTGCAGAGCGCGTGTAAGACACAGTCTGTTGGGGATCAGCCTTTGGGTTGCCGCCAACTTTGTTTGCAGACAACTTCCCTGACGGCTGGATGATAACACAACAGTCCTGTTGCGAATCTTTGTACAGGGCCCTTTGATGGTCTTTGCCAATTTTTTTCTCCGCTTCTTACAAAGGCCTTCCATGAAGCTTGGTATGCATGGGGGGTTCTGGTTTTTTGCACCCAGTTCTGTTGGTAAGGTATTCGAGCTGGCACGGGTTTGTGACCTGTGTGTATCTGCTTCCAGACGATGCTGGTCATCATGTCAATTGGAAAGCACCCTGCCCCTGCTTGCTTGTGAGCTCAGCAAGCACCTGCTGCTCTCTTTCCGTTGTGAGCAGGAGACACGTGAAGGCGTGCAACGTGCACAAGTGGCGAAGGATTGCCTGTCAATAGAGGTTGTAATGTGCTCAAAGCGAAGGGTATGCGCTTCGAGCAAGCGCGGCAGTAGATTGTGAATCAACTGGGTTGCTCTAAGCATCTCTAAACCTCCCCCTGGGCTGGTCCTTTTTTATATTCTTTCAACTGTGCGGACGTGAGGTCAGTCAAGGTGCAGGTGTGTCAGCTTGGATAATGAGTTCTAATAAAGCAATACATGGCCGGAATTAGCGTAGTCTTTTGACAAACTATGTTCGTTGCCTTGTGGAATTGTCTCAACTTATTGGACAATCTCGAGGGGCCGATTTCTGTACTAGTGTATATGACATAAACTTGTCAGGTCAATGTTGCTATGCCTTCAGTCACTTGCACTTGATATGTTTACTTTTGGAAGTCATGCTTTTGCTACGTTCAATTGTGATTGAATGATAATGGTTGTGAAAATTGCAACGTTGGCTACGGACACATTAGGTGTTCCTGAAACGTAATGCAATTATTTGAGGGCTTCCTGTGGGTGGCCTAGGGCAACGCTGTTTCTTGAGGACTTCTTTCTTATTCCTCATATTGCATGACGTCAATCAACATCACGAGGTGCTATAATCACAAAGCAAGTTGTTTGCAAATACTCCTGGTCCATGCAGCACAACCCTACAGGACATTCCTCATTTTTCTTACATTTTCCTGCTATGCATGGTTAAGTGTGTATACTTGGCGTTTGCGCTCTTCATGCTGTTAATATGCATAAAGTCCGGAATACTTGAGAAGGGTTGTGCCATCATTCAATCACGACATCACGGCTGCCCCCTTCACATGTGCCAGCGTGTTTACAGCTGTCCATCCTTGCGGCCACATCTATTTGTGCAGCTTGGTTCTCATCATTGACCAGGTTTGCATTTTTTGAAACCCATGCACACTTCGTACCTCACATGCATGCATGATATTACCAAAGTAGCAGTCTAACTTGCCAGGCACAGCTTTTTTGTTGCAACTTACTTACCAAAGACTGATTGTCAGGCCAGTGCAGGCATGTCACATGGGCTACGTATTCTGCAGTACATTGTGTGGTTTACTTGGGATCCCGAGCATTACTTCATTGGAAAGTCAGACCAGGACAGGCAATTAAACAGACCCAAAAGAATAATTTACCAACATGGAATACTAAAGAGAGCACAGCAGGCCCAACAGTACCTTGCGAAGAACATCGTCCATGCATTTTACATCTGAAGAATTGGTAACAGGAGGGGGGTTGTCTGGTCTCTAAGACAAAGTCCCGAAATGATGATCAGGCAGCTGCCATTTGAGGGTTTTCTCCAGCTCTAACCATGAGCAGAAGTGGCAGGTCCTGCTGCAATACAAAGCAGCAGTCAGGCAAGGTGGATCAAGGTGAAAGTTTGGTACTGCAAGGGACCATGTCAGCTCCGCAGCTGACTAACCTTAATAAATATACTCATAATAGTCAAATTTAAACAAATTTGGCACCGATCTCCGTATGTACACGGCACCTCCTGACCTTAGGCTGTACGCTTACAACACTAAGTTCTATCCTAGGTCCACGGAAGCTCTTGTTGCAATCTTAAATTTGTACGTTTTAGAAGATATTGGTCATACTATACATACACCATCACTTCTTCTTCCAATAGAAGAAACTCCAAGTGCAGCGGGCCTCATTCCAACTTTTCATCACCTCCATCAAAGTTGTAGAGGAAGATTGGTATGCCGTCAACATGCTTGATGGCACTGGGCTTAAAAGACTCCTCAAAGGCCCAGCAGAAAGACACGACTCGGCTCCCCGGGCGCAGCTGCTTGCGCATTCTCGGTAGCAGCCGACTGTTGCCAGTCTCGCTGAGGTACAGGACTACCACAGAAGCCTCTGATAAGTCCACCGTTGTCGCATCCTGCACATGCCATGTGAATTTTGAGCACACTCCATGAGATCACTGCAGGCGCCAGATGTCTCGGAATGCCGGCTTTCAGAGAGGATTTTCTCTGGAAGCATGGGCTCCTATCTCAATTAATCTTGACACTGGCAGACAAATGTGCCATGCCGCGTGTGATAAAAGCATACCCTAGAACCTGACAGGCAACAGGATTCCCTGAAAATGTGAGGTATACTGCATTGTAATGTGGAAGCGAGCGTAACCTGCAGCAGTTTCATGCTAGCTGCACGCTTTAGGCGCCCCCTGATGTTCATCTGCGGGCTTTTTGCATGCGCATTGCAACAAGAGTTGTGCAAATTGCTCTCAAAGAAAGCCCGACCACACATTTTCCAAGTGTCTACACCTCCTTTCTCATCAACACAACTAGAAACCTCAGAGACTAGTCCAGACGGCAGCAGAACCTTCCTCATTCATTATACACACACACGTGGTTGAAATTTGCAGTTATGACATTAAGGGGAAGCGAGACGTAGCAGGCACAGTAGATAAGAACCTGGTGTGAGAGAGTGATGCAATGGCTCAGTCCTTCAGCCTTCACTGCGGCCTCTGCTTCTTTTAATAGCTCTTCATTCAGCTCCACACCATGACCCTTTGCTCCAAACTGTTTTGCCGCTACATCCACCACACACTTCTGAAGATCGTTAGAATACATCAAACCCAAGGGGACTATTGCAAAAGAGAGAACAAGACACAATCAAGGGATAGGCTATGACCACGTATTCAATCCGTCATCAAAGCTCCTAGAAAGACAGGCATACACACTAGTGCATATCTCGACAGGATGTGGTGAAGCTCAGGTAATATGTTCGATTTGCTCCTCAGCTGCTTGCGCAGTCAGAGACTTGGGTATAATGTCGGTCTTCATAGCTTCAACCACTTCTGCCATGTTCAGACCCAAAGTTCAAATAGGAGAATTGGCTTCGAGCACCTCACTTGCAAGACCACTACATATCAACATGAGACCGCGGTTTAATTTCAAAATTGCGAACGACAGCTTGAGCATAGCCTCTTAGGAGAACATGTAAAAACATACCTGCAACCAATAACCGACCGTCACCGCAGCCCAGATCAAAAACGTAGTCTTGAGGCTGCACTCGGGCGAGTTCAAGCATCTGGCGACCTACATGAGTGGGCGTAGGCACAAAAGGTGCTAGCCGATTTCCCGTCAGGTAACGAAGCCATGTTCCAAGCCACAAGCCCTGCATTGCCTCTACAAAGTCCAAGATAGCAGGCTTCCATCTTTGGAACGCCCCTATCGAGGAGGTAGTGCAAGAAGTTAGCTTCTTGCCGAATGTAGAAGCTTCTGCATGCCTAACTTCCCACAAATAGCTGGGTAAGGCTGGAAGCGTAGTCGGAAGTAGCCGACGGAGGCCGGCTGCATGGCCGGTCGTAGCTGAAGGAGGCCGGCTGCATTGGGCCGCGTGGCCGGAAGCTCACGTATTGCTTCGTAGGGCAAAAGAACCTTGAGGCTAAACCGGGCTAAACCCTGCATGCAGTGCAAATCTTCTCCCGGGCTCCCGGATGTGTCAAAAGTCCCCCAATCCGACCCCCTCTCACCCTCTCTCTCTCTCTGTCTCTCTTGTACGATATACCCGGTACCCGATCATACATGTGATCTTCTGCGTACGTTGATCCTGGATGGTATGTTAAGGATGCTGCCTGCCACTGTCCATGAGTGTCGATGACAGTCCGTGACCATCATCGTTAAGGAGTTCAAGCATGGGCCATATTTGAGCATTTATCTGGAAAAGCTTGAGCTGTATGTGAAACTCAAAAAGTGAAGCAGCTACGCAAGCAACGCCCCGGCACGTCATTTCCTTAGCTTTGCCAGCGTACCGCTTGTGTTGACCCTTATGTAGGAATGATATGCTGCAGAGTGCCTTCCTTCAAGAAATAGAAAAGTCCTCGGCGTGTGTAGTTCCTTTCCAGAGAACTCCTGAACCCACCTGTTGAAGTACATTCAATGTATCTTCCGGCTTGAAGTTGACACCATGTTTGATGGATTCTTAGGGGTGCATAATGTGCGAAAGGATTTGTAGAACCCATCATCCGCAGTGCGACTTTTCTGTCTACCTCGCCCGCGTAGGCGTGCAGATTGACCGCTGCTCTGAATTAGTGTACAACCATCTGTGTGGTAGCAGTTAATTGGTCTGGCGGGGCATTCTCGACATTGCAGGAGCTTGCTTCTTCCGCAGTATACATTCCTGGACAGGAACATACATAGCTTATCACAGAGATGGCTTGGCGAGGTGGCAGAGGCGGAAGAGGGGGACGGGGAGGACGAGGGGGTGGCATGGCTGTCGCGAGAGATGATGATGGGAATGTGCTTGCTCTTGATAAGCCGGATGGCCCCCCTCCTCTGTTCCCGGTACAAAGCTTGACGAATCAACATAACCCTCTACGGATCACAGTTGCATAGGGACAGGATGATTTTGCACGATAATGCTTACGGCCATTTAGGGTTTGACTATCCTTGGGCTAAAGGCACCTGCTTCCTCCCTCACTATCGGGTTGTCCTGCTGCTTTTTTGTCCTGCCCTATCCATCAATGAGCAACTGGCAGCCACGTAACAAGTGCCTAAAGGTCTACCTCTGGTGAAGCTGATAAGAATGTCTAGGCGGATCATGGGGTGATTAAATGTGGGCGCAAACTGTGGCACCCTTACGATTACGCAAAAAATCAATGTCGTCACTTGTTTTCAGTTCATTTCAGCCCTAGGGTTCGTGCAGAAAATGAATAAGATGGGAATCTTTGTGCGACTTGCAATCGTATTCACAAAGGTGTTCAAAAGTGGCAGCCAGTTAGCACTCCATGAGGAGGATGAGTGAATGACGTGCAGCTTTTCCTGCTCGGGGTCTAAGAGAAGGAGTCTTTGACTGGCACGTGCAGACTGTGGAAATGCTCCCAGAGCTGCCGGAGATCTTTGTCAAAGATGAGCAGCTACTCGCGCTCAGGCGCCAGCTGGCAAGCGCCTGGCGATACTCCCCATACCACATTGAAAAGCCCAGGAAAAAAGCAGGTGCCTGCCTCAGCCATCAGTTGCCCAACAATTGCGCACATACTTACACGCGCACATTACACTATCATGCACAAAAAATGCACGTATGCAGTTCTGCTACATACTTATGATGCGGCACAGTCCTGCGATAAACTTAGAGGGAAAGAGGAGAGAGAAGGCGAACAGAGGGAGAAGAAAGAGAAGGAGAAGGAGAAGAGAAGAGGAAAAGTGAAAGAGAAGGAGGGAGGGAGGGAGGTGGGTGGG
>WELA01011368.1:316607-328696 GCA_009602735.1 Mesotaenium endlicherianum
CCCTCCCCCTCCCCCTCCCCCTGCGCACCTCCCCAGCTTTTTGCTGCTTGCCCAAGATCTGACATACCTGTGCACGTTGACTGGCCCCCCCGAGGAGCGAATCCACAAACACGAGCCAGCTTATTGGGGTGTAAGCTCAGGGGACGCCCAGGGCAGGCCAGCTATTGAGTGTGTCAGGATGCTTGGTGGTGGCGGCAATTGCTTTGGTTTTGGTGGTGCTTTTATGACTGGACTTACTCTTTCTGGAGCTGGTACTCTGGCAAGGAGGTGGAGGTGACGAGAGCAGCAGACTGGATGGCGGGGACAGTGGGAGGGAGGTGTTTGGAAGGGGGTTTTGGGGGGGGGGGGAGGGGGGGCAAGAGAGGGAGAAAGGCCTCTCATGCTTCAGAAACACAGACGGACAGTGGGCTGTGTGAGCACGAGCTTGCTCTGTTTGTCGGGCTTCGAGTTTTGGGCTCTTGAGGGGCGCCTGGGAGAAGGGCTCTCCCTTGCAGAGAGGCAATGCGCCTGCAGGATGGCCGTCCCTGGGAGCTTTGCTTCATACTCCACCCCCATTTTCTGCTTCTGCGGGCTCCGGCCGGCTCTCCACATGCGAATTCCCCCCACTGCTCGCGCATTCACGGCAGTGTGCATTGCACATGCGCGTGCGCACACGCGTGGCGGTATACACGCACAAATGTGGCTGGAGCACGCAATGCTTTTGCGGCTTGTCTGCTCACAGGAAGACCTTCCAGCCACCACTTGCCTGTGTAGATGCCCACGCTCGTCCCGGCGGCAGGGTGTGATGTGGGGTTCCCATGGGCCAGCTTCCCTGACACAATCATGTTTGGCGGGGGTCTGAGGTGGAGGAGGGCAGAGAGCAGGACCAAGGGGGCCAAGCAAGGCGGGCCCGCCCCCTGGAAGCAGCAAACGGGAACGGCCACAAACGGTGTGCTGCCGCACTCAAACACCCCTTCCCTTTTCTTTTGTGTTCTGATGGCCTCTCTCGCGCGGGCCGTGAGCTCTCACTCAGCAACTGTGCGGGTGGAAATTGCCGCTTGCAACATTCCGAAATGTTGGTCTGATATCTACTTACGGCTAGGCATCAGGCCACACTATATATGTTGTCGGCAGATATAGATTGACAATCCAATGCGTAACCCACCTCGACAAACAGTGCCCTAGTGGAATGATCCCTTACAAAGTCTTTGAGCGAAAACCATGATGTTAAGGAGCATTGAGTCATCAAAGTTTTGCAGCCCAGGGCTGAAGACCGTGCATGCTATAAGTGCGAAGGGGTGCTGCTTGTAGGCGGCAACCACAGCCACAGCCAGGCGTTTGTGGTGTTCGAGCTGACGCGGTCTGACGTGGCCTGTGCGGTGCTCGCTCATGCGTCTGGGGACGGGGTGGGGCGCTCGCGTCGCAGACCTTCAGAGGCTCGACCAGCTGGCAACTCTGGAGCAGAGAGTCGGGGTCAGTCCCCGCCCCTCTCCCTTGCTCCACTGCGCATCCGTCTCTTCCTGCTGCTGCTGCTGCTGGCCAGCCGTGTCTTCGCTGCCGGTCTGACTGTTCTTGACAAGCTGGCACGTCTGCTTGTGTGTGCTATTGTAGGGCATAGTTCGGGAGTTTGGGGTGAGCCGTTGCCTGTTGCACGAGCGGCCGGGGCTGGTTCCAAGGCAGTTGAGTAAGTGAGCGGGTGCATGCATTGGGATGGTGTGGGTTGCAGGAGAACGCTGGAAAGGAGGACGACGAGGAGAAGAAGAAGCAGCAGCAGCAGCAGGAGGGGGACGAGGAGGAGGTCGTGGAGGACGAGGAGGAGGAGTTTGGCGACGACGACTATGCTCAGGTGCGCACAGGCACACACACAAGCATGGGCACGCGCACAGAAACTCGCTCGTGCACATGGGTGTCTGTGGGTCGGACTGCACTTGCTCGCGACTTCGGCAGGAGCTTACTAATGCACACCCCCGTTGCATGCTGCTCCTTGTCCGTGCGTGCGTGCGTTGTAGTCACGGTGTCACATGTACAATGACCTCCTGGGGCGGGAAGAGGCAGCTGACAGGCGCTTCTTTGGGGAGATAGATGCTGGCCCCACCCTCTGGCTGCATCACGTCGTTGGCCTGCCACCTGCTGGCTGATTTCTTGCCCTGGCTGTGGAAAGGTCTGCCGTTGTCATCCAGGTGACTCGCATGGGGAGCAGCAGCAGCGGCGGAGGTGGCGGCGGCGCCACCAGTAGCAGCACAGGGTTGCGTTTGTGGGCGATCTGAGGTGCTGCACGTCTGTGTGAACGCGGGATGCTTAGGCCTTGCATGTTTGCCTCCCTGACCTGAGGATGCTTGTGTGTGTGCGCGTGTGGGGGGGCACGCGTGGCCCTGGCAGACTTTTGGATTCGACGATGATGACGACTATGTAGACGCCGACGATGGGGCAGATGGTAAGCTCAGATTCCCGTCTTTCTCCTCTTGCCTCCCTCCTCCCTCGCCCCCCTGGAATTGCACGCAGAAGAGCTGGAATGCTCAGCCCTGGAGGCCTGGCACTTTGTGCCACTCCATCCTGCAGCCCTGGCAGGGGGGGTGCAAGTGTTTCTGCACACGTGTTTTCAAGCCACCGCAACAGCCTCCACGGCAGTCAGTCACAGGTGGCTGGATGGGTGTGCGGCCAAGGTCCTTCTCGCGCAGAAGAGGGTACCCGACGTGCGGCAAGAAGCAAAAGCTGGGGTGCTAGGGCGCGCAGTGCTGGCGGCACCTGCATCTCAATTCTGCCTCCTAGCGCACCGTGCTTTTGCCGGAGGTAACTGCATGCACGAGAAAACACATCGGAGGGAGATTCGAGGGAATGATTTGTGCATTGAGGGACGAGACCGTGCGGTGCAGACGTGTGGGCCGGGGTCTGATGCTCTTGGTGGAGCTCTGTCGGTGCGTGTCCTTGCAGAGGGTCCAATATTCTAGCAAGGCAGGCGCACGCGCGCCGCGTGTGCGGGCTTGCAGGGCTGCGCAGTCCATCATCTTGCTCACGGGTGAGTCTGCTCCGGGCTACTTGCACTTTACCTTGCCGATTTTCTTGATAGACTCATGGGGTGGTAGTTCTTTGGCGATCGGGCACCGCATGCATCCCCGTCCGTCGGCTCAATCGCGTGAAGGGGAGAATCGCATGCACACTTCTCCTTCCTCTGTGGGCGTGCCCTTGCACGACAGCGTTTGACTCTGCTTTATTTCTGAGGATGAGTGTCTGGGAGGCCGCTTAAGGTTCTTCTCCTGCTGCTGCTCATGGTTCGCCCTTTCTTTATACTTGTTATCCTTTGAAGGGGTCCAGCAATATTTGCATGAGGCGGCCCCGGCATGATGCCAGCACAAGATACTTTTCACATCAGAAATTTGGAGTAGTCATTAGATGAGGCGTATCAGTTGAACGTTGTTTCTGGACATCCAAGATCCACACAGCTTGAAAGTTGGAATTTGACAACACGTGTGGGTGCTTGTCTCAATGTTGGGTGCTGTGCAGAGCACGCCTTCAATGCCACCGGTCATCAGATCTGCTGCCACTCAAACAGCCATTGCAGCAGGAAGGTAGTTGCTACACATACCCGCGTAGACATTGAATGCGGAGACTTACTCAAACAATCTTATGTCAGGCATACAAAATCATGGTGGTTACATACATATGACAAAGTTATAGCTCCTTGTTGTAAGTTGAAGCTTACGTCCTTGAGTTCTGTATTTGGCAGTCCTCGTTGCTACAACTCTACCACGTAGACATGGACATATTTTGGGGACTAGTACTGCCACTTCGATACCCTTTTGGAGACTAGTCCTGCCGCTTCAATCCCCAGGAGCTTAAATATCTACTTGAGATGCAATTTCATCGCTCTTCAGTGATTGGGCAAACATTTGACATACATGGAGGCCTCTCGATTTGACCAAATCAATTGATCTAGAATACATCCATTGTCCGGTGTTCAGGGTTTCAGAAAATGGACGCCAATGATTGAAGGTTGTTTTAAAAGCATTTTGTTTCATTTTAGTAACATTCTATATGATGGCCTTCGCTTAAAACTTGGAGAATTGGGGGTTCAAGTAACCGGCGCGCTTACAATACAAGAATTTTATGCATCCCTTTTCTTTCGAGTCGGGTTTTGTAACGTCCAAGACAGCAAATAACATTAACATTATCTCGGATCAAATCAAGAGATCTTCATACATGACAGAGGCCTTGTCAATCTAATACAACACTTAAGGGACAAGCAGGTCCTGCTCGAAACCGTCAGTGCCGCATAAGGAAAAACACTGAGGTGCGAGGAAGTGTTGCTCCTCATGCAGTCATCCTAATTGCTCGCTAGTTAGCACCAGTCTACACTAGTCCGCACTATGCCATCCGAGAAAGTTGTCGAAGTTGACGAAGTATGACCACATGCACGTAACCAGCAAGAACATTCGCGCAGTGTTAACATGGAGAGGCGCGCTGTCCTCTGCACACGTCAGCTGTCTGTGGCCGGTCTGTGGCAGTCTTTGATTGCTTCTGATTGCTTGTGATAGTCCTCTGTAATTCTCTATTCTTACTGGCTGATAAATAATTTCTTCCATCTTCTTATTGGTCAATACAGTGAATAGCTTTTATGCCAGCCGCCGATTGCCGCCGATAGATGGAGTTGTAGACTAGAGGCTGCTGGAGGCTGCTGGAGGCTGCTGGAGGCAGCTGTAGGCAGCTGGTAGGCAGGTTGAAGGCAGTTGAAGGACCATGCAGGACTGTTATAAACTGTTGTAAGACTATATATATCATGACAAAATACAATGTTCTTATGAGTCATGACTTCATAAGGTTGTTTATGATGACTGTGTCCACGAGCCACGACACGACCAACGTTGTCCACGTCGAGTTCACAGTATATCACGTGTTAATATCTTACCCGATAACATGCGAGCACATGCGAGGCTTCAGCTATATAAGCAATCAGAAACCTAGACAGCACTCCCCAATATGTATTTGCGCTGAGTGGGAAGCGCCGCGCCGAAATTGGCCGAATATGGCACCGAAAGTGCTTCTAAGAGCAGGACTGTGCTCGTAAAAGCAGCTTAGAAGGGTTTACTTGTTTCATTTTCGTCATTTTCTATTTTGGGGTCGCCGCATGCTAGAAAGAGTGACACGAGCCCCTCGACCACATGGATGTCTACAATTGGTGTCAGATTATGGGTCACTTGAAGCGACTTGAAGGTAGTAACTGAAAATTATGACAGGTAATGGAAGGCCGAATGAATTGGCTCGTGGTGCACAGTCACTTTTGTTCGTGCCGGTTGCTACCGGCTTTGACCGGCTCCACTAAGCTCCACCAACTGATGAGGCCGACTCATGCGAAGTTGCAAGAAATTTCCCTAACCAAACACAATGGAAAGGACCTCCTCTGCACCACATGCTACATGAAATATCTGTGACATGCAGTGATGGCGAAATGCTAACGAGTGCTGAACAAGGGGACCCACGCACGACCACGCACACAGTCCGTGAATATAGATCAAACCAAAAAGCACGTGAACGGACTGGTCTGGTTCAAGAAGTCCGCTCAAGTCAGCTCAAGTGAAGTGCAGCCGTCGGCAGCAGTGGGCAGCTGTGGGCAGCAGAATAGCAGATAGCTCGCAATCTGTTGTGGCCCACGGGGTATTGCGAGACGTTGCAGCTTCATCTAACCGCGATCGTTGAAATGCCGATCGTCACTCGTCTATGCAGTGTGCACCTCCCAGATATAGCCTCTCAATGTATGCATATCTTGGTAATCGACTATGATTGGAAGCCAATCTTCTATATAAGTTAGTGTCGTCTAATGACGTAAGCAATAAAAGCAATGCACCCCATTGCACCAAGGCACAGAGCTGACTTAAGAATCACGCTGACGTGTCACCCAGCCTTCGTTATGCATTTGTAGCCACATGGACGCACATGGGCGCTTAAGAAAAGCTACGATGGGTCCAATCATGCGTCTCGTTTCCCTCGGGGGTTTCTACCAGTTTTCACAGGATATTCGTCGGATTTTAGTGAAACACACAGAGTGACACAGGTGACAGGAGGCTGCAGCCTGCAGGTAGCACTATCGCAGGGGCGCAGCCAAAGATGCTCCCAGAAATTCGATATGCATTTTGATAGAATTGTTCAAGTTTTTTTAATTCCATCTGGATTCAAGAAGTTGTAGGCTGCAGTAGGCTGGCTCTTCTGGAGGCCCAAAGGACCCACGCATGAACGTCCTAGCTTCTGGATGATCCGGAGGAAACTTAAACAACACACCACTACCACCGGCCCACATGTCAATTTGTGCCAAGTCTATTATCACATATGATCACTCACGTACATAAATGGGATTGGCTGACAATATTCAACTCATCACAGTGAAGTTGAGCATCGAAATAAGCAGAGGTACAACTACACTGGTATTCGTCGGTGATTACTGGCCCCGTTCTGAGAGGAGATTTAACATAAGAAACCCGATGAGTTTATTGAAGTGTGTCGGAGGATCTGTCACTGAGGCCTAGCATGCATAATACTGGAGCCGCGAGAGCCTTTGTAATGGCACCAGTATTGACAGAGATGACAAATATGGCGGGTGCATTGACAGAGCTTCCCCCAAACATAAGCTCCTCCCCGGCACTTATGTGTGGTGTTATGCCCCCGCCCTTCTACCAGGCCCCCTTTCCTCCTGCACAACCGCCTGCAGGTCGTGCCACCGCCAGTTCCAGGAGTGGTGTATGTGCTTCTCGCCACATGGCAGCAGAGCAACGCCGGCGGGCTCGAATCAACGAGAGGTATGAAGCTTAAGAGCCGTAATGGCAGCTTATAAGCCGTAACATCACTCCGTTAATTACTTATCGGCTGAAGAGCTGACTGAGAGTGACACCTGTGTTGCAGGTTGGAAGCTCTCCGAAACCTTGTACCTCACTCTGCTCGAGCAAATACTGCAGCCTTCTTGACAGAAGTCTACGATCATATAGCTGCTCTTCATAAGCAGGTGAAACGCCTCGGAGGTGGCGTTCTAGACCTCAACGTGGCCGCTTCTGAAGGCAAGGACAAGACTGAGAGGGCGGGTCGTGATAGGGAGCACAAGTCGTCATCTGGCCACAGCAGAAAAAGGTCCAAAGGGCGCAGAAGTGACGACGAGGAAAGTGAAGTGGAGTCGGAGTCTGAGGGTCAAGCTACCTCAGGAGGCTCCGGTCCTGAGGCTCCAGTTCAAAATCCTTCGATTATTACTGTCTCTGCTCCTTCTCTATTTGAGCATTCAGCCAAGAAGGCTGCAGAGGCTGGGCCAGCCTTGTCTCTGAGCCAACCAGTGACCTTCGGCACAGTGCAAAACTTCCACATGCAGAATGGAGGAGATAACACCACCTGCCCGGCTTTGAGCCCTGCCCTTGTGTCTGGACCACCCACGCTCGACTTCGGTTTGTCCGTGGGAGTGGCCCCGTCACAGCCGATGGACCAGTCGGCCAGTCGATATGTGGCGCCGGATTCCTGCAACACACAAATGACGCTTGGAATGAGCGGGTGTATGACAGCGGCCGCCATGCCCCCAACCAATTTGCGGTGAGTTTTGAAGCCAATTGGCTGGGCTATGTAGTCAAGTTGGCACTCTGATTTGCTGGTGGGAAGCACTCAAAACATGGGGGGATGGACAGCGTATGTGCTTTTGAAGCCGGCCTGATTCTGAAGTTCTCTGTGACGACTTTATATGCCTGAGCTGACAGGGTCATTTCTTTTGACTCTCAGTGCATGACATGTGCTGTTGGACAACGGGCTGTGAGGAAATGTGTGCTGCTGGAGGACCCATGTGTCCTGGCTGATTCATCTCGAGACTTGCATGCGGGGGGGGGGGAAGCTGTCTTACTGACATTCAGATATATCGTTTGACGCCTCCATCGATTATTCTTGAGGGCGTGTTTGGGTTGTCAGGCCTCGGGAGATTCAGCCTGCTGTAGTCCCCATCTTGCCTCACCACCAGCTCCCCTCTGGATCGGCTGCCGCTGCAGCTCAAGCAGCTGTTGATGCTGCAGCACAGGCCCAGGGGTGGACGCACATGGCTGCAGTGATGGCGCAGGCGATGCAAGCACAGGCTATGCAAGCAGCCCAGGCCCACGCACAAGCTCAGGTGCAGCTTCAGGCTCAGGCCCAGGCCCACGCCCACGCCCATGCCAACGCGCAGGCTCAGCTATCGTGTGCAACCACAGTGCAATCCAAGAAGCCTCGACGGCGCGGCACGGGGGAGGGCAGCTCGGGGAGCCGCCACCGAAATGGACAGGTACATTCATAACGTCCTTCTTCTGGCATCGTCCTGTCAGCCACATCTGGGTGTCTTTCATCTTCCTTCTGCTCGTGCTCCTTTCGGTGCGTGTCTCGCATCCTGGGCGGCCGGGGCCACGTGAGGCTGTCCTGAATCCTTGGGTTGCTGTCAGTTGGATGACAGGCATCCACGCTCAACATTGTCGCAACAAAAAGTGCGAGGCACTAATGTCCTTTCTTGATTTTTATATTGTGTATGGGACTGTGTGCACAGTGAAATCGGTGTGGGAGGGGGGGGGTTTGGGAGCGTGAGGTTCAGATTTGAAATCTACCCTTTTTCAAGATGAGTGCTGAAAGGTCTTAGCGCGTCTCGTTTGCAGCCGGTGGTGAGGCCCATCGCACAGAAGCCGCCACGATGAGAATCTGTTTGTGGGGAATGATGGCCCCTTATACACCACTTAGACTCCTCCACCATACCCCATAGGATAGCCAAGCAAGAGCTTGTCCACAATTTTGAGCGGGGCATCTTGGTGCGTGGGTAGTGCATGTTCCATGTGAGTGCTATGTAACAGGTATAGATTAGAGTGGCACATGTATTACCACCACTTTTTGACAGCTGATGTTATACAGTACAGGATTAGATTGTGTGTGGCTCGTAGGCTGACGGGTATTGGCAGAAGAAGGCAGGACAAGGTAGTGCAGGAAGGGACCGTGTATGCTTCATGCGAATGGGGTCGCTAGGATTTGGCTTAGTTTTGAAGTATATATGAGAGTAGTGAGATCTTGGACTTTCATGGTTTGTGCTTCAAAAGACCTTGAAAAACATGTCACAGGTTCTTGTGTACCATATGCACCGTAGTGCTTTAGTCCAATTTGGAGTAATGTCTTACGAGGGGGCACGCTACCACAAAAGGTATAGTTGAAAGGTTTGCGGACTTTGGTTGGATGTGACCCCTCACGTTTAAATCTTGTGCTGTGTATGGACACTAGGGCTGACATAGAGACGGAATCCTATACCTTTTTCTTCTATACCCGAAGTAGTATAGACTTCTCATGTACCCGAAACGCGATAGGTATGCTTCAAAATGAGTGTATTTGCGATTGTGGTTACCGTCAGCGCCCTAGTGGAAGCGCACTAACTCACAAGGAATTGAACTGGTTGCACGTCCTCTTAAGAGTGCAGCGGCATGTCAATAAGGAAGTATTGAAAATTATGGACACTTCAAGTAGCAAGAAAATGCTCACAAAAACACGATGAAAGGTCAGGTCACTGTGTTCTTGGAAAAATTCATGGAGGTGAAAGTTCATATGCAACGAAGAAGTTTTGTCTAAATATAATTTTCAACCCAGACCTCTAGCCTCTAAGAGGGACTGTTGCTTAGCTTCAAATAATCTTAGTGTTAGTCAAATCATTCCCTCCTCAATATGTATAAGCTTGAATATCTGTTAGATTAATTTAATTTGACGGCATCGACTTGATGTCCACATACAATCTAAAGAATTTTCTTGATATTCTAACTCAGGCGCGCTAAGCTACACCAAAACTTCTAGGTAAATTGGCGTGGTTGCCACTCCACGTCAATCAAACTTACGTGAAGGTTTGGAGTCAATCTAACAGCCCACAACGTTTTTCGTTGTTCGCCGATCCGACTGTCGCGCTCATCGCAAATTGGCGACAGTTCTTAAACGACCCAAATATTTATTTAAACTTTGGAGATTCATAACTTCCTCAATACTCAAATTTGACAAACAATATACCAAAATGATCGAGAAGATGCAATCTGTAATCTTATATCCTTACATGTCACCTAACTAGTGCGCATATGGCTTTGTGAGTAGTCTCGCACAAAAACGAGGCACTTGTCTGTGGATGTGATGGAGCTCGGCGGAGCTCAGCCTTTACAAGTCCCTTCAAAGGTGTAGCACATAATTGACACTATCTGATGTTTATCTCACTTGCTCAAGTGCGGATCTAGGCTTGAACAAATTTTGCCAATCATTTGGCATAGGCTTGCCGGCAGAAGATTGATACACCAGCTTAGCATTTGCAAGCTCCTACAAGAAAAACATCCATGTACATGCAAACTACAAGACATAAAATTGAGAATATAACAATTCCCTTATTTTGTAGTAATCCTCAGATAGAGCTCCTTCAAGGACGAGGTTATGTCCCCCACTCTGCAATGACAACACAGTACAATCACCACCAAGAGCACACAACATTGTCGTCAAACAACACCCATCACCAAAACCTTGGTTTCAAGCTTATCACATTCATGTACAAAGGACAAAGCACCACGTCCATTCATGCATGTGCACCCTACGAGTTTGTATATGAGCACAATGATGAGCTTGCACAAGGCATCACAATGAATTGATTGCCCCTTGTCAACATGCCTACAAAATCTAAACAGCATTGAAGAGGAGCCCGAAGAACGACTTCCTCAACCAACCCAGCATGAAGCCGACCATGCTCACAACAAGGTTTTCATGTGACTCTAAGTTGACAACTCCAATATTGTTGCCGCGCCAAAGAAAAGGTATTCATTTGCATTGTGGAATAAGCACCACAGTTGGGGAAGGAACTAGTCAAGCGACGAGGTGTCCTCATACTCCCCATACACCTGAGGGAACAAAGATGTGGCTCATCCACGCTGGACAAATGCTTTGATTAGATCAGCACGTCACCAAGAGAACGCTGCATTTTTGCACTCAACGTACTTTTCAAAGCGAGAGCTAGGCCAAGGTCAAGTAGTCGGTCAGCCCTCGCGTGACAACCCACACAAGTGGAAGTGAAGAAGCACCCGTCCATAGTCCACATGATGCTCAAGTCTTCTATCCTGCTAGCCTCCTTCCAAGCTCACGAGGGTCATGGTGAGAGAGTGAAAGAGAGGAGCGGAAAGGGACGGGGGGGTGGGGCCGGGGGTGGTCGCTTGGACAACCGCGAGACAATGGGTCTTCAGCCATTTTTGCTTCCTGTCGTTGACGAGTGGCAGGCACAGAAGGCCAAAAAGCCACACCAAGCAGGCACGCAAGCAACAGAAGCAGTGGCAGCGCCTACCTTCTTGATGAACACTGACTTGCCGCACCGCAGCACTCCGCCACTCCCGGCAAACTCAGCCTGTGCACCCCTCGCCCACCAAAGCCGAAAGGAGTATGGGAACACTGACCCACACCTCAACCCCGCCCACACTCAGAGAGGCACGCCCGCACTAGGAGTCATTCCAGATCCATGCGACCTGCCCCCGCCACTTGTCTCCTAGGGGGAGGGTAAGCGACCGGGCCAAGTCAGGCAGCCCAAAGATTTAACACCAGACCAAAATTTGCAATCGGACAGCTTTGCTTAGGAGCCTGGCCACGCTCTGCGGTGAAGCAGTCAAGATAGATGGTTGATGGACCCCCGTTGTGATCGTGATGATGACGACGACGAACACACTGATGAAGACGGTAATGACCATGGTGAGGGGGAGGAGGAGTAGGACACCGGGGACCAAGCACTGTTGCACTTCAACCTGCCCTTGCTGACGCGATCGCCCCGCATGCCAATCCGCGTGCCTGCGTGCCTACCTACGCTCCTACGCGCTCTTTTGTCAGGGTCCCTCGCCACGCCTCGAGTCCGTAAGCGGGTCCCGCACAGAACACACTTCCACAAGCTCTCCAAAAGCACGCGCGGACTGTTGGTAGGTCAGAAGCTAACGTTGACCTGCCCCACGTGCAAAGTGGCAACTTGCCCGGACATTGGCCTCCGAAGAACAACTTCTTTGAAACTGCAGCTCATACTCCTCTTAAGCCCCAGCTTCAGGGACCACCCTACCCCTCCCTCACCCACCCACCCACCCACCCATCCATCTACACCTCCC